>JAOSBM010000002.1:28078450-28099873 GCA_027568955.1 Erythroxylum tenue | reverse complement strand
GCGGTCTTCTTCCTCTTCAAAGGTGGCTCCACCTCTTCCTCCTCCTCTTCTGTGATCACAAGGACCTCACCCTCCTGCTGGGTCACCCCCGTTGGCTGTTCGGGGATAGCCGCAAGAACGAGCGCTGTAGATGACTCGAAACAGTCGGTTGAAGCTCGGGAGCGACCGGCTGAGCGACGTCCACGCTGGTTTCCCGCCTCTTGCTTTGTTTCTTCACCTTCGAAGGCCTAGCTGTTTTGTCACGGCCTCTAGTGGAGTTGGAGGACTCGTCGAAATCCTCGATCCTGGCCATAGCTGCGTAAATACGGGAAACAGGTTAGAAACTGAAACCAATATTAAGTTCAGCAAGAAAATTAAACTACAAGGAGTCAACCAGGAGAGGCAATTTCTTCTCCTAGCCCGTTAATTTGGGGCGGGGGATCAATTATGAAGGAGTTAGCCGACGCCCCCCCGCGATACCCTTTAATAAGGCGGTCGAAGTCATACCAACCGAGCGCCTTAATAAGACCGACAACCTCCCATTCCTCTCTACTAAGGGACAGACTCGAGAGGTCATTCCACCGCTCAATAAGGGGGTATCTCCACGGCCTAGGTTCAAAAGCAGACCTTGGGGGCCTCACAAAAAAATACTTTGTCCTTCAAGATTGGATTTTCGAGGCCGTCCCAGCCGGGCGATAGCGCGCGTCCCTATATTGAAAATGAGGGAACCCAGCCCCGGCACTTAAACTCTGATCCATCCTTAAAAAGTGGCGCAGGATTCCGATCGACGGGAGACGCCCAAATTGATGGCACAGCAAGGCCAGGCCGTTAATGAATCTCCAGCCGTTCGGAGGGATTTGGCTCGGCCTCAACTGATAGGTGCTGCATATCTCATCAATGATCGGGGCGTACGGAAGTTTCGTACCACTAACCAAGAAAAAGCTGTCCGAAACAGCCAAGTAACCTCCGAAACTGCTATGGATTCGCTCGCTCTCGGAGGCCAATTTGGGTCCCCACTCCGTAGGGACGTTATTCCTGACGATAGACCAATTCAACTCTCTCGCGGTCATTGTAGATGCATCACTCGGCGGGTTCTCGACAAACTGTCCGTCTTTCCGCTCATTCATCCTGATTTCTTCAACCCTCCTTACCTCCGGCGCCGCCACTATATCCGCCGCTCTCTCAGCAGTTTCACCCCTAGGACTGTTTGACGACATGATCGCAAGAATGCAGGATATAGGATTAGGAATGGAAAAAGGACGTACCTAAGTTATTGGTTGAGATTTGGGAGTTGCACGATGGTGAAAGTAAAGCTCCAAGGATTGCAAGCAAGGAAACAAAGAGTAAGAAGAGCAGAGATCAAAGAATCGAATGCGCAAGAAGATGAGAAAGATGTTGATTCTGGGCATTTATAGCAAAAATCCAGACAAGCGCTCCAATCGACGTTGGACGCACGGCGAAATCCTAGCCAAGGAAGGACATGTGGCATGATCTGAGCTGTGGAAGGCATTAAGGTTACCAAAACCCGAAACGGCGTGACAGTCGAAAGGACACGCATGACAGTGCATGACAACTGCGCGGCAGTTAAAAAGCTGCATTATTTCAAAATTTAAACGGAGCTCAGAAGATACGTATCGACCAGTCATAATTAAACCTAATGTTGTGACTAGGCATTGGCGCCCAATCGATCGCCCAGCTTCAATATGGGTCCATCGATCGTCCAATCCCAGCCCGACCTCCCGCACACCAGGTATAAAAGTCCGATCGATTTTCTGTCATAGCAGGAGCGAATGCATATATGGCGTCGACCTCCGATCGACCAGTCTCGTCATGGGGTGCCATGAAGACGACCCGTTCAATTGCAAAGTACTCATTCGACCCTTCTCTTTGATCAGACTCGAGGAGTAGGGGGCTTATGGTTGGGTCGGTAATTCTAGGCCCAGGCTCAAATTCAATAGTCAACAAGCTCAGTCGTAAGAGACAACTCCCATGCATGCACAAAGACCTACGAAAAATCCTAAACCTAGCAATCATCTCTTATATAAGGTATAATTTTGCCATAATAGAGGTACGAGACTCATACCCTACTTTTCTCTGCTCTTAGCTGCCTAAAACCTTCACAAAGAAACTAACTTGAGCGTCAGAGGGGCCTTCCGGGAACCAACCCCCGGCGTGCCTTATTTGTTTTGCAGTTATTCACGAGTTCAAACATACGAAGACGATGGATCCAAACAACAGCGTCCAACCCAGACAGAATCCGACTGAACCATTACTAAAGATTAAACTTCTGGAGTGTTCCACTGTATGACACAAAGAGGTGTATACAAGGTAACACCGCCAATTACAAATATGAAGGTCATTACCTTAGTCTCCAAGCACCAGATTTAGTTTGGTACCAAGCATTCCTTCTTCTCTTTGCTTTTTATATTTATATCGAACTTGGAATCTAACACCATTAGACCTTCTATAGGTAGAAATTATGCTTATTACCATGGGTAGATGATCTTATCAACCTACCTGCCCTCTGATCTAGGTAATTGCCTTTGGGCATCAAATTCATATTTCCTTAGTGGATTCTGAGTGTAAGGGGTGTGAGAACTGAGGAGCATCAGTCATTAGTTGGTATCTTTATCTTTTCCCAATTATCGGAAGAGTTTTCTTCATAATAGTTCTAGAAGTTACAGTAGAGCTTTAGTATAGTAAACTCTAAACTGGTTAAGGAAACTAACCTTAGCCTAGATAAAACTTGATTCTAGGACCTTATAGGAGTGTCCATCTGGTTAATTCTTCTAACCTATTTAATTCTTCTTTTATGTTACCTTATTATAGTTACTAAGGGTAAGCGTCAAAGGCATTTGTTTAAATATATGGATCCTTTCTTAACAAGGCTATTAGCTCAAACTTTCTTCAAGTTATCAACTAGTTTATCATTCACGATAGCTCTAAAAACAAATCAAATGTATTTATTCCCCTTATGCTTGTGGTTCTAATCATATGAGGGATGACATTTTCCTCTAGAATTTAATTGCATAGGTCCTATCTCAACATCATTTTAGAAAAAAACACCCAAATGAACCTTATTAGCCAAAATAGTCTCTCTAATCTAGATAATTATCTTAGTAGCTAATCGTGTGTGTCCATATCTAGAAGTTTGTGTCGTATGATATTTATTTCACACCAAATGGTGTAAGTGCAATATACAAATGCTATTTTTAGTAAACATGCATCTTGCTTCATGCTCAACTAGCCCATTGAATTGTATTCAACCATTCTCATTCCCTACAATAGAGCTATAATAGGTGTTGTGTCATAGACCAAATGGCTTGAGTTTAGGAACATTGAAAAAGAGATGAGAAATACTTTTAGGACAAGTTAACATTGTAAGTGTTAGCCATTCAATGAAAGAGGCTTTAGGAATAAAAGATTTTGACCAAATGAGATAAAACTAATAAAATTTCGTGGTGTGGGGCCTAAATAACTCCATACAAGATTTGTTGGAAAATCTTTGAGATGGTTCCCTTATCCAACCTTATCATCATCATTAGGATTTGACAAAGAAGGTAAGCTTTAAATCAGATAAGTTGAGCCTCTAAAGTTACAGTTCCACTTCCCTCTTGAAATAATACGACTAACTTTAGCATTGAAAGGAATCCTCAATCTAGGAGCATTTAGGTTCTTCCTTAAATGTAAAGGCCCTAAACTGCATAAATTGTCAAATTAGAACCAAGTTCGTTTGCCATTACTTATTGAGCTCTTAAAAGAAGAGTGTAATTTATCTCTCAACCTCAACATTTGAATCAAACACCAAGAATGCTCTTTGTTGACTTTTAACTACCAAAAACCACATTTGGACAAGTAATACTCATAGATCTACTAGGACTAGAAAGCTTCCTTTTCATTGAAAAGCCTCTAATATATTTTTCTATAAGATTTGAATTTATAGCTTGCATAGGGATAAGCCCCAAGCCTCTCTCCTACTTTGGTAGGCATAAATCTAGCCACTTTTTCTTGGCCCTTTTAAAATCCTCAACTATATCTAACCAGAGAAAGTTTTCTACTATCTTATCAAACTCTTTGGTAACTCTTATTGGAATAAATAAATTATCAAACTCTTTGGTAACTCTTCTTAGAAGAAATAAATTCTCAAAATATTTGGTAACTCTTTTAGAATGAACTAAATGGGCACTCCAATGGATATGAATATTCGTTAAAATAATAGTAACTAACTATATTCTACCTGCTTAAGATAAGAATCTATTCTGCTAGGAGCTACTTATACTTCTCACTGTCTAAAAAAAAAGGAATGCAATCTATATACCTTATATTTTCAGTAGTAATAGGGACTTTAAGCTATTTAAAGGGAGCTTGAAGCATACCCAACCTGAAGATAAAGATAAGAAGTTTTGCACTATCAGCATATGAAGAAACATATAACTTACTTTTACCTCTATTGATTCTCAAGCCTGAAAGCCTAGAGAAGAAATTTAAGAAGTTAATAAATATCTCAAGGAGCCTAAATCCACGCCACATAATAACATAAGATCATCTGTGAAAGCTAGGTGATAAGTTTTTAGCTCCCTAAATTTTTAATGAAACGCAAAACCTCCAATGGTATCAATCTTGTGAGAAATTAGGCTTAACGGAACTTTAATAGCCAAGGTGAACAGGTAAGGGGATAAGGGGTCCCCTTGCCTAATACCCTTAGTTTTGTTAAATGTTATTGTAAAAGAACCATTCACCAAACCTTGGAAGAGATAGATGAAATACAAGCATGAATCCATTCAACATAAAAGTATCAGAAAAGTCAAATACCTAGAGGCATTGAATTATAAATTTCCAATCTATAAAATCAAAGGCTTTTCTAAAGTTAATCTTCATTGCACAACTTCTAATAAAGGCCTTAGCATCATAATCTTTGAACAACTCCTGAACCAATAAGATGTTATCTCTATTTAATCTCCTAAAGATAAAAACCCATTGACATGAGTTAGCAATAGTCTTAGGAATTTCTTCAACCTAGAAGGAAGAAGTTTTGAGATCACCTTATATATAGTATTATATAATGAGATGGGCTTGTAGTATTTCAAAGAATTAGGGTTCTTTGTCTTACCTATAAGACAAAGATAAGTTCTATTTAATTTGTTAAGAATTTTCTTACTCCTAAAAAATTCCTATACAATGGCGATCACATACTCTCCTTTAATACGTCATACCACTAAAAAAATGGCATTAAAACCATTTAGCCCCAGGGACTTATAATGGTTCAAATTAAATAAAGCCTTCTTAATATCCTAAGAAATGAAAGTCTTTAGACTATAAAGAGGAGTGGTTATCATTGCTTTGACCAAGAAAATTCTTATAATAACTAAAACTCATCTCATTGATTTTTCCTTTAACATTGCATTAAAGCCCTTCCTCATCCACTAATTATGAGATTGAATTTTTTTTAAGGATAGAATTATTTTGTAGAAAAATTTGGAATTATTATCCACTTCATTGATCTATTAGACTCTCGCCTTTAACTTACACAGTCACTATACATGATCATGTAAGTCCAAGGTTGCTTCAAATCTTCCATTCTATGTCACAATATCACCTTAATTCTTCTCCATGTAGTTTATGATGGCAATTATCGCCTAAAAATAGACAAAGAAGAATATCACAAATACTGTAAGACTCTCAAATAACAAACAAGACACACTAAATATAGGTATGTAAATATAGTCAATTAATCGTTTATTAGCCTTTTGTCTAAGGAAAGAGTTATACAACTGGAGCACCTGATTATAAAGATCTAAAGCCTTATATTCTTGGAAATTTAGGTCCTTGTTAAGGGGATCCATATAAAATTCTTATTGAATCTTCCTTAGTGCATCCTTTATTGATTGAAGGTATACACCAGTATCACTGTACACCTTGTTTCGGAGTACTTTCGAACCATGCTAACTACTTTAAGTTTCCTTATTAAGTGAAAAGCCTAGAATCCTTGTATCTTATGTCCTGACCTGATAATCTACTCAAAACCATCAACTTAATCCAAATAATTATAAAATAAAAATGGGGCTTCAGGATATAAGGATTACTTCATGTTTAATACATCAATAGTAGAGTGATCTCACATAAAAGGAGGACCAAATCCAGCAAAACAATATGGGAAATACCTTATCCAATATTTATTTACGAATGACTAGTTTATATTTTTCCTAATACACCATTCTCCTTGTTGCTTATTTCTCTAGGTGTAAAAATGTCTTATAAAACTTATATCTAGAGCACCAATTTGATTTACAAGTTGGTTTAGCTCCTCATTAAGGTTCTTATAATTGACTTTATCTCCCTTAGCCTCATTAGTATGAAGGACATAATTGAGGTCCCTATAATCAACCAAGGACCCTTATTCCTCCCATGTGTGTTATGAAGGTGTTCCCTAAAGAGGGCCTTTTTAAAGGCAAAATTAGTACCATAAGCAATTGAAACATCAAAAGATTTATTTAACCATTCAAAACAACTAGTAAAATGGATTAGATGGTCAGAGAAGACTGGGTTATTAATATGTATAAGAGAGAAATCAGAGCCACCTCTATCCTTCCATTAAAGTGGTAGGAATGATTTGAGATGATAGTCTAATGTGCACCAAAAATCTCATACTTTCCATAAGCCTTATCAGCTTTTATTTTGGTTCCCAAAAGTCCTAAAAGAATAAGCTTCTTCTCTAGGATGACATCTTTAATAGCTTATTATTTGAGGGGGTTGTTAATCTCCCTAAATTTTTACATTAAAAAAACATTAACTCATGGCTAAGGGGCTTCCATTCTTCAATTAATTTTTTTTCAAATGATATGATAACAAATTTACCAAGAGAGTTGTCGAAGTGATTCAAAATTAAGAAAAGAAACATCAATGTTAATTAAAATAATTATTCCTAAATAAAAACTACTAAAATAAGCACAACCAGGGAGTTTGAGAAGCAAATGAAACTTATGAATAAAGACATACATTTTTTGGAAAAAGAGAAAAAAGACTTGAAGTTTATATGAATGAATATTGAAATAGGATTTAGTGTTCTTGTGATACTTGCTATTTTTAACTATATTATGGGAAAATGGCATTAAATTGCAATATTAAATATTAAACTTTACTTATATGGAATGTAATAATTGTGCACTTGACTATTATGTTGTAATGATTATGTTGAGCAATCATTTGCGATATGACGACCTATAAATATTGAGTAATTAATATATGGATACAAATTCATTTACAGTAGTTACAAACATGAGAATATCAATAATATATTGATATTATTGATATTCTTGTGATTGGAATTTATATTTACATGTAGGCAAAGGTTATGCCAATAAGAAAATACCAACATCACATACATAAAAATTCATTAACATATATGCCAACAATGTTATGTTAATAACACATACATAGGAAAGTTATTCCATATAATTCCCCTCACTTACAATTAGCTAGGAAACTTGTTCTTATGATGAGTGTGCTAATGATGCTCTCTTGTTGTTTGATTCAGCTTGTAATTATTGTGAAGTGATGTTAAATTGTCATTTAAATTGTATACTCCTTAATTCAAATGATGAATTTATATAGATCAATATCTCCAAATTTTCTTTTACCAACCTCGTAACAAACATCGACATAATTGCTTTGAATTAATTCTTAATAATTTAATGAATGATATCATTTATGAAACTTATACTATTGCTTTGTTGACTCGATATAGTAATATTGTCAACATTGTTTGCAATGCTAACATATATTAATCAATAGAAACACATTCTTCAGTTATTATAACTAATATAAATTGATAAAAACTAAAGGATTATATACATGTGAAGATGCCTCTGTGATAACCTGATAAGCATTAATTATCACAATTTCTATAAATGATTCATATGATTAAATTTTTTTTTTATATCTATGAAGATGCCTTAATATGTAATATTGAGCCCTCTTTTCCACTTTTTCTAGAGTTATGGCTAAAATGATCATATTCTTACATTTCTACACTTATCTTTTTTGAGACAATTTGTTTGAATATTTTAATTTCTTAAGCTCATTTGGTCACCTCATTATACAATTTTACGTCTAATTAGGACGATTCTTTAAGTTGGAGGATGTATCACCTCGAAATTAGTTGAAGCCCAAAAAATTTAATTTGTAATAGATTGTAACATATAGTTATAAAAACTCATGAACCGACCTTTCTTATAGCAACAATATACAAATGTTTCAACCCTTTGTTTGAATGATAGATTGCACTTATCCGCATGTTTGTAAGGGTATTCATATAGGTCTAACCTCTCCTTAGGATATTCAAATAATGTTGAAGCACATACAGGTTTTATTTTTTCAAGCCTCTTGATGTGCTCGTTAAAATCTTCTACATAAGTGGACCATGCATAATTCCAAAAATACTTTTTAGGGTCCTTTCCCTTTTGTTTACTGTGCCAATTTACAGAATATCTGTCTAGCACACATTTGGTGAGTTGCATTTGGTAACTTATCCTCTACTGCTTTGACTAATCCATAATCCAATTAAAAAAATATTAGTTAATCTTTAATAATATAATCTAATCATCATCATCGTGGGATTGACTCGTACTAGTTGATACTAGCTACAACTACGTCGTGCACTTTTGGTTAATTTATAATTAACTAAGTTTAGGTCAATCAAGCACCCATCACTTTGATTATTCTTCTAGGTGAAGAAACATCCCCCAAATGGAAGATCTAAGAATTACATATCTTCTAAGCAATTCTTGAGATCAAAACAAGGAATGCTCACAAATCTCTCACCTTCAGCTTCATCAAGATTAATGATTGAGTTGAAATCCCCTACAATTAACCATAAAGTACTAATGCTCTTTGCAATCTCTCTAAGAGTATTGCATAAAGCTAGTCTTCGATAACTAGTGTCGTGAGCATAAATGAATGAGATACGAATCTCTGAACTTGCCATCTTATCATCTACCTTTATATTTATGGTTTAGTTGGTTTCAGTTTCCACATATTCTTGAACCATAGAGCTATCAAAACACACAATAATTTTGCCATTGGTATGTTGAGAATGATTAGAGACTTGTTGCCAATTATGAGGAAGTAAATTGATGAGACTACACTTATAATGCTTCATTCTAGTTTCCAAAAGACTTGTAATGATTGCTTTATTATCCAACATTTGATCCTTGATCAAAAAAATTTTATAAGATGCATTTGCAGCTCTAATATTCCAAGTAGTACTATCATTTATGAGAATCCTATATAAGGGATTTCTTCTTTTTATTAGGTCTTCTTTTGCTAACTGGTTCGAATTCAGTTCTATTTCCATTTTATCCATCTATATTTTCCAAGGATTCATGAATAGAGATGTTTATGTCATTTCTTTCCTCCTATTGTCTCACCTATTTCCCCTTTGGAGTGCTAGTTATTATCTCAGTTGAAGACCTGTGATTTTGACTGGTGTTAGGCATTGTGTATTCAGGATCCTTAGAATTGGGCTCCTCTACACCAGTTTCTATTATTTCATGGAATTGTCCTATCTTAAAGACTCTACCAGTTGGCCTCCATATTTCCTTTTTTTTTCTGAGTTAGGCCTCCATGCATATGTGACTCTAACCATATCCTTAGTGGGTTGCATCTACTCGTTGAGTCTAATGATGGGAATTTTCTCAGGTAAACTAACTAGATCATCACTAGGATGCAAATTCTAGTATAGTTGATTCTTTGATTTTCAGATGTGGCTTGGTCCATACATATTAGTTTACCAATAAAACTAGCTAAGTGACTAAGACCAAAGGTGGTTTAATATTCAAGAGGTACGTCATGGATGCAAATCTAAATAGGAATGTGCTCATGTTTGATGTCTTTTATGTTCAGTCCTAGCCTCCATATCTGTAGGAGAATTGGTTTGTTGTACACGTGCCAAGGGCCAATCTTAAGAATCTACTTTGCATTCTCTAAGTGAGTGAACTTAAACAGAAACATATCATCATAATTCACCAAAACCTCCTATAGACCATACTTTCTCTAGTTGCTAAATGCCCACTCTTTCATAATAGGAAATGCGACTCTTTTATCAACAAAAAAAAACCAACAATGGTGGCATTCCATCTTCATGCACTAGCCTTAAGTGTCTCTAAAGGAGGAGACACTATTATGCTTTCTGTAGCGTCACTCAGGGGATTGTAGTAGAGTTTAGTTTCAAGTATGTTATCTCCAACTACTTGCATCCAAGACCTTTTGATGATGATTCCAAAATTGTGGGGTTCAGAATGATGGGTAATTGAGGTGGAGGGATCATCCTGGATGTTAGAATCAGGAAGCGAAAAAGAGCTTATTTTAAGAATGGAAGGTTAATATCTACTAGAAAAAAAAAACTAGTTGGATAAAGAGCTAGCAGGAGATCTTAATAGCAGAGATTGGAGCTGAAGTAAGAAAAGGAAGTTAACTGGAGGTAGAAAAGTGTATAAGGAAGGATTAGAAAGGTGTAGAACACCATTATAAAGAAGAAAAGATAGGAAGAGAAGCTACAATAACAGGCACTACATTGCAGAGAGTTCTCCTAACTGTCTTGTTTCTATAGTGAGCATAAAAAAAACTTCATATTTTAAATGGTACAAAGATACTTTTCTTAAAAGAGTAATGCTATAAAAATGTTCTAATCAACCCTTTTGAAAAAAGGAGTTCCTTATAAGACTTATCGCTCTTTTAGGCAAAAAAGTTGAGATAGAATATGGAAAAAAAAATCAAGTAACTTATAATATATCAAAATATGGAGAACTAATTAGTTATACCTAACGTGTAAAATTATAAAAATAATTAAAATATGAAATGTTTAAAACTTAAAAAGAGTTAGGACCATTTCATCAATAATTTGACATTTCTTATTATTGTCAAACTTGTAAAGGTTTTAGTAAAATCTTAAAAAAAATTATATTATCAAAAAAAATCCTTTATAGGAAATAAAGCAACACTATAAACGACTAAAAAACTATAAACAAAATAAGAAAAAAAATCCTCACCTCCCGGATTTAGAAACATAACCTACTATAAATAAGGAAATAAGGGTTATATTACTAAGTATTATAGGATTAATAAAA
This sequence comes from Erythroxylum tenue, assembly GCA_027568955.1. NCBI lineage: Eukaryota > Viridiplantae > Streptophyta > Magnoliopsida > Malpighiales > Erythroxylaceae > Erythroxylum > Erythroxylum tenue. The sequence goes on along the minus strand of JAOSBM010000002.1, from coordinate 28,088,771 downwards.
ATTTTCAAAATTTATAATTAAATCATAAAATATTAGGTAAAGTGCAAGTCTTAATGATTTCAAATAACAAAAATTTTGAAGGACTCTTGGATAATAAGTCTAGAAACAAAGCTTTATTATGTAAAGAAACTATTAATTATGAGGATAATAATTGATTTGAAGAAGATTAAAAGAAAGAAGTAAAACAAATTAAGAAAAAAAATTGTTAATTGATCAATATCTAGGACCACCAATTATAAAACAATAAACTTACAAGCTTATTGATCCTTTTTCTTATAACCTAACAAATATTCCAGTTAAAGCTAAGTAAAAATCTCAAATCATCCTTTCTAGTTTGTACAAAAAAAATTATTATGAATAAACAAGAATTAAGAACCCTGAAACAAAAATAAAATGAAGATAGCAAAACAATTTAATGATTACTCTAACAAATACATTTTAAACCTAAAAAACAAAATTTAGGTGAAGAAGATAATGAAAATCTTGAACTAAACAATAATAGAAATTGCTAAAATATTTCTTATTTATCTTAAATAAATTAACTTCACAAAAATATTTGATCATAATTACTCTTAGAATACATTAAGATTGATAGTAGAGCATATTAAAAGTGTATAAAATAAGAAATAATTCCTATATAATTATTATGAAAAAGCAAAGAGAGGTTAAAGTCACCAATAATTCAAAATTTAAAATCAATTATAAAATTGATGCTTACGTATATGTTAGTGAATTTAAGTAGAATCCTGTTTCCTATTATTGAAGACATTCATCTTACAATAATTTTAGGAACTTCCTTTATAAAACTTATTGGCCCTAAATAGTAAACTATCATTTACCTCATTAAGGTTATGCTTATATATCCCCTGCATCCCTTGCCTTTCAAAACAACGTTGTATATTACTTGTGTAGGTCTTATATGGCAGAACATAAACACAAATAACACTATGTAATTTTTCTGTTATCCATTAGCAATAAAGGATGATGCCAAAGAGTACGTAAGGTATAAAATATAACCTATGAAAGTAAATGATAGCTTTAAAAATCTGATACTAAAGTGAAGAAAGTCCAAATCACAAACGAGTTGGGTGTAGTTAACCTTACTTATATTACCAAAAGGAATCAGCTTAGTCTTTTCTAAACAAAAAGTAGAGTTTTAGGACATTATATCCAATAAGGTACAATAACACTAACAGAAAGAACTCTAGAGCTTACACACATATTTCTTAACCAAGTATTAAACAAAAATTATTACAAAGATGTTTAGAAAGTTTAAACTATGTTATAAATTATGACCTTAATTTAAACAAATTATTCAAACCTTTATATGATAGATTAAAGAAGACACCTACCCTTTAGACACAAAAAATAATCATAGAGTCAATATATATATATATATATATCTATAAATATAAAAGAGATAAAACCATCCAATTTTACAAAGTCTTTCAAAGTCCCAACTAAAAACTCCAACAATAGTCCAATCAGTAGAATCATAAAGAGAAATTATGGAAGATGAAGAACCATACCACTATTGCAACAAAAATTACAAGTTCAATCCTTATCTTCCTCATTTCTCCAAATAAATATATAAGAGTTGCTACGTCATCTTTCTATAACTTTAAAGCTAGTAGTGAATGTAAGAGATTCTCTTGAGAAAAGCTCTCAAAAATAAATTTTGTCAAAAAATAGTTCTAAAAAGGTGGCAACAAAATTATGTCACATCAACCAAAACACGTTTGTCAAATTATTTCAAAAAATTAACAGCCTTAGGAAAAATTTCCTCTTCAAAGTGCCTTTTTTCAAAAAAGGAATGCTTTTAAAATATTTTAATAATATAACTATAAAAATTTTTCCTAAAAATTAGCAGTATAAACCGTAGGATTTATTAAAATATAAGTATATTATGTGATTTTTTTTTTCAAAAAACTGGTTTTATAAAGATTACCATTTTGCTGAGGTAAATAAAACCACCCCCAAACTCTTCTACTAGTAAAATTATGTAAAATCATTTATCTAATTAAATGGACATAAGAATTATAAGGGCTTTAAAAATTTGAAGCCAAAATTCAGAAACTCTCATATTCACCAGACTATAATTATTATGATTACCAATAAATTTAGTTCAATTCCTTTCTTCTACAAAACATAATCATGACTATATTTCTTTAACAAATCTAAATATTTTTTTTTCTTTTGGTTTATGAAAAAGTATAAATGGTATGAATCAATTTCACATATATTTCTCCCACAAATATATGAAGATTATTCAGTGTTCAAAATAAAATATCAATTAAAAGATTATGATGACATATTCCCTCCATCTTTACAATTTGTTTCAAAAAATTTTATTCCATAGGTAATGACATTGCTATTTTCCTGTACCTGACATTGCTATTTTCTTATAGAGGAGTTTTTTTGGGGCTTTCTTCCTTTATAACCTCTATTGAAATGTGAATATGGGCTTGTTAAGATAGAGCCCACAGATCTTTTTAACACTAATTTTTTTGAAATAATTTCATATTGATTCTTCTCTTTCTAGCTTACAACTTTAACAAGGGAATTAATAACCACCTCTTATTAATCAACATCCACTAGTTGTGCCACTGCCTACTACTTGCATAAGTAAAACTAACAAACATGAAATTAGGAACAATAAAATAGAAATATAGATGCAGTTGGAAATAAGAGGATCTATGTCAGCTCCTTAACATTTCATTTGGACTCCATGTCTGTGGTACATCTGTCCCTTGAAGGGTCTGTTCTTGGAGTTGCTCATAACATCACTTCTCCCATTAAAATTGCACTTGTCCTCAAATGCAAAGGAAGGAAAGGACTGAAGGAAACTCACATCCTCTCTAGAAGCTTCAGTAGGTGAAAGGCCCTCCCAGTTGTCAAAAATTGTTTGAGAGTGGGGATGAAGTTCGCCTTATGAGAGGTTGGAAGGGTTTGAGGCAGGAGATATGAAAAACTAGGTGTGCTTTGGAGGTAGAAGGAAGGTCTAATTTGTAGGCTACTATACCAACCGAAGAAAGGATACGAAAAAGGTCCATAATATTGGTGGGAGAGTTTAGTGTACCTTTGTTCAGAGAGACTAAGCTGGCAACGAGGTTTTAGCATGAGAAACACCAAATCCCTTGCTTTGGATTGAACCTTCCAATGCTTAGCATCATTAGTTGCCTTCATAGAGTGCTAAGCTTGGAGGAGTTAGTCACAAAGATCCTTGAGCTCTAAATCACAAGTTTTCAACTCTTAGTCTACAGCTTCTAGCTTAGCCAATCCTGGACAATAAGAAAGTACAGTGGATGGAGAGTGGCCATACACTACTTCAAAGGGTGTGGCTTTTAGAGATAAATGGTAACTTGTGTTATAACAATTTTAAGCCCAAGATAACCATCAATTCCAGTGATAAAGCTAATCACTCTCAATGGTACAGTTTACCACTTCAGTCTTCCCATCGCTTTGTGGATGATAAGCTGAACGGAAGGCAAGCTTTGATTCACTTAAGCGAAATAACTCAATCCAAAAAAAACTTGTAAACATAACATCTCGATCACTCATGATAGTTTTTGGCAAACCATATAGCTAGCAAATGTGATCAAAAAATAATAGAGCGAAGGTCACTGCAGTATATGGATGGGACAAAGGAAGAAGATGTGCATATTTGAAAAAGGTCATCCATAACCGACAAGAAAATTTTCCCTTGAGAGGTGGGCATCCCTTCTACAAAGTCTATAGAGATGTATGACCAGACTTGTAGTAGAACAAGTAGAGGCTGTAGAAGCCCATTAGGGTCTAAGTGTTCAATTTTGTGGCATTAGCAGATGGAACAATTTTACACATAAGATCAACAGAGGACTTCATCCCTTTCCAGTAGAATCCTGACCTATGTGATGATGAGTATTTTGGTATCCTTCATGGCTACTGTTGTATACAACTGATAAAATGAAGGTGACAAGATGAGAGTCTGAAGTAAGTAAACTCTACATTTGAAAAAAATTGTGCTCTTTGTATTCCCAAGGTCCTATCGCCTCTCCTTGTTGGATCTTTTGGATGAGTTGCTACAAGGGAGCGGATTGGTGGACTTCCATGCGGATGGAGTCAAAGGGTTAGCAGAGACATCAAAAGTGTTGCAAAGGCTAGCTGATCTTCCAAGCGTTGGGACAAAAAATTTGCTACCTTATTATACTTGTCAGCTCGATATTCCATAGAGAAATCAAAACCCATTAATTTATTGAACCAATGCTATTTAGGTAATGATACGCTGTTACATCAAGTATTTAAGGCTATAGTCATCAGTCTTAGGTAAGAACTTTCATCCCCGTAAATAAGCACATCAATGACGCACCTCCTTAGCCAATACAATGAGTTCTTTATCATAAGTTGGTAAGCCTTTGTAGCAAGAAGCAAGTGGTCTGCTAAAATAAGCTATCGAATGGCCATCTTAATGTAGTACTGCGACCATCCCAGAATCTGAAGCATCATACTGCAATATAAATAGTTTGGTGAAGTCAGGAAATGTTAATATTAGAGTGTGAGACATAGACACCTTCAACTATTCAAAAGCATTGGAAGCCTTCTCAGTCTATTTAAAGGAATTCTTGTGTTAAGGGGCCTGCAATTGTGCCATAGTCTTGAACAAATTTCCTATTGTAACCGGTGAGTCCCAAGAATCCCCGTAGCCTACCTCTTCACTGTGCATGGCTTGGGCCACTCCATCATTGTTGCTATTTTAATTTGATCTATTGCCACCCTTCCTCCAAGATGATTTGGCCCAAATATGACACTTGCTTCTGTGCAATAAGGCATTTGTATCTCTTTAGGAAGAGCAGGTGGTCTCTAAGTAGACTGAAGATGTGGGAGGTGATTTGCCCATGATTTATTGTAGATAAGAATATCGTCAAAAAAAATATGAGAATAAATAACCTCAAATAAGGTCTGAATACCTCATGCATCAAAGCTTGGAAGGTGCTAGGAGCATTGGTGAGGTTCAAGGACATGACTAAGAATTCAAAGTGTTAATGGTAAGTGTAGAATGCAATTTTCTCTACATTTGAAGGCCATATTCTAATTTGATGGTAGCTGATAGATACATAATTGATCATATTTATATATCATATTTAATGTTTATTTTTCTTGATAATTATACTTCTATCGTATATTTGGTACTTAATCTACTTCAAGTATATTTGTAGAGTATAATTGCCTTCACGGACTTAAAGAAGAAGAAGTCAAAAGAAAACGTAGCATAAAAAGAAGATTCGAAGTACAAAAGGGATGTACAAGTGTGCAACAAGTCGTGCACTTCTCTTAGGCTATGCAAATTTGCGAATTCTGGAGAATTTAGGTTTTGTACGGTTTAATGCACGGTCATGCATCGGCCTGTGCATTAACCAAATCCGTATAATTTACTATAAAAAAAGATGTTTTTGGAGGCAAATAGGAGGAGCATACATTAGGAGGCAATTTCAAACATGGAGATCATTCCCAATAGGTGATTTTGGTTCAGAAAAGTGGAAAACACGAAGAAATCATTTAAAGATTCATCGGAATACAAGATCAAACCTCTATCTTGCAAGAACATTCCATAAAATTGAAAGGAAGATTTAGAATTAAAAACCCTCTATTTTATATTCATTTTTCTTTCAGTTTATGTTAATTTTGTGTTATATTATGTATAACTAAATGGGTTGACAATATTTAGGTTAGATAAACCCTATATTAATCCTTTAATATGATTTGATTATTTTATTAATGCAATTAATTTAATTAATATATTGTTATTTTATTTATGTTCTAATAGATCCAAAAATTAAATCATAACCTAATTTCATATATAAACATTAAGAAATCTTGTTTATGAATATATCTACCATAATTGGAAAGAATCGATTTCAACCCTTGAGATAAGATGGCATAAATCTTCCTGATTATAGTCAAATCTAATAGAAGAATTCACAAACCGGTAAAACAATCCTAGAAACTTTAACCTGAATAATTCAGCTAAAAACCTTAAGATTAATTACTAGTAAACTTGAATATTGTCTTTCCATTGTAGACAACATAGTAACTGTTACTCAACCTATGGCTAACCAGTTTTTTATATTCTTTTTCTTTTTATTTTCCACATCTTTAATAACTTCAAGTTATCATGAGAGGCATATCCACATCGTAGTTTTTTTAAAAATAATTGTTGAGCCACGGTTTGTGAATCCCTTTTTCACTTCAAGCAAACTTTCTATACAAAGACCTGAAATCCTGCGGGTGTAAGTCTCACGTTAATTTACTTAACAAATCTATCAATTGCTTTCTTCCCTAATTTCAGTCTACAATGTTTACAGACAACCATGCCAGCGGAAATAAACTGCATAGAAATTGATCGAGGTTCATAAGAGAAAAGTTCATTAACAACTAAGGACTACTGGCAATTTAATTCAGTACTCTTCAACAGGAATATATACTGCACTTACTGCTACTAAGAGGACATCCACTTTATAAACAAGTTTAACTTTATGAAAACACATTACTCCGGAACATGTTGGAAGTAACCTATACACGTTTGGGCGGAATGTACTGGACATGCTCATCTTCACATAAATTCTGCAAGAAGTTCAAATAGAATGCTTAGTTCAAATGAATCATAATCAAAAATATTTGCCTAACATCATCAATAGAATCCATTCATATTCCGACGATCATCAAAAGAATCCATTCATATTCTAAATAAAATAACTACCTTTTCATTTTTCAAACAGTACGAACAGAATATGAAAATAACACTTTGTGAACAAGAATATGAAACTAATAACAGGAAAATGGGAAATAAAATAAAATAAAATTTCTGAATCCTTAAGAAAGTAGGCATAAAGTAATTGATTGATCTTTTTTCCTACCAGTCAACACTAGGACTGAAATATAAATGTCAAAGGACCCTAAATTGGGAAATGCAATAGACAGAAGACTGAAAACTGACTTCTCCATTGTTAGTCCACTACAGCAATCATAAATGACAGGATATTATTCATTTGAACAAAAATGTGAAAACTGCAGTTGATATGAAACCCAGACCTGCAAGTCCTCTGGGAGTGCCTCTGATACAGCAAGGGTGTAACAACCAGGCACGAATTTTCCTGTAAAAAATATCAAGCAACTTCAGCAAAGAGATTAAATACTCAGATGAAGAGATCTAACGAAAGCACATCAGAATTATTAAGCCATGGTGCATACGGAAGAATAGATATGATGCAAATGTGCTGCTTTTTTTTCCTTCCTTTTCTGGGTAGAAACTATGATGATATACAATGATGAATTAGAATAAAATGGCTCTTGCAAATGTATACTATGCAAGCGGATTTAAGGTATAAACTGAGCATTTTTAGTTTACGATGTATGTTTATAATTTCAAAGAAACATGATCTTATGTTTTGATTCCTGAAATATCAATCAATTTCACAAGCATTATCTATTATTCAGACAATCATTCATATGAGCATCATGGCAAAGTTTAATAGATAAAATTGGCCTCAAATATTCCATATATCTTGTTTGTCCAATAGCGGCCATGAATCAGTAGGCCTGCTCTGAGGACTATGAATCGCTTTTCAATTAACAACCACATGCATATCCAATCAATCTGATAAGAAGACTTCTTTTATTGCAATGCATAGCTACTATGAGCATAAGCAAGACAGTTGCTATTTAATAAAAAATGCCAAGTTTGCAAGGAACTAACAGCCACTGAAAGTTCAATTGATTACTACACTTCAACTAGTGTGACTTTGTCTTATTATCATTATCTTGCCAAGATTTCAACCTTCAAATAAGGGCCCCAAATCAAATGTGGACACATTGCTCAATCTTTAACCCATTGGGATCAACAAAACATAAATCTCTATAACTGATATCTTGATATTACAAGTCTCATACAATTCAACTACGCCTGAAACCTTAACAATCTGGTGGTCTTTCAATACTCTAACTAGTAATTCACTCAGGCCTTAGTTTCAGCAACAATTATCCAAACTCCAAGTAGCATGCATTAATTGAGAACAAAACATTCAGTTTTAATTCATATATAATTCAAAAGGGAAAGAACTTGATTTATGATGATATTGGCACCGGCAGCCAACCTTGTCACTATTTGCTGAAAATGGGTTGTAATTTCACCAACTGACAAAACATGCTTATAGGTCACATGAATTATTCCATCAAACAAGTGCATGGGTTAGAAGCTGAGAGCTTAAGGAGAAGAAATAGCAATAAGAATGTAAGATTACTTACCAATTCTCAACCAACGAGCAGCCCAACTTCTAGTTGGATCCATGACAGAGATTATCCTGTGCCAAATTTGTTTTAATATTAGGAAATAGAAAAGTAGAAAACTTTTATTGTAGTACCATTTGTCTTGTAAAAGATAAATTAGAAAGATTACCCGTTAAAATTAGGCGTAGTGCAATCAGCAACACGCTCATGATCTTCGTCCATTTTGAAAAGGGGGCAATTCTCGCATCCTGATTCTCTAAACTAAAACCCCCCAAAAAATGAAAAATAAACCGAAGGAAAAGAAAGAGAAAGCAAAAGAGCAAACAAATGAAAGAAAGAGAAGGGCCTTGAATTTTCAGTTCGTTCTCAAGCAGATCTGACGGGAATTTGCGAAAAATTCCATCTTCTGAACGGGGGCAAACTTATCACCAAGTTTTTGCAAAACCCTAATTAAACGTCAGAAATCGATGCCTTGTGTAGCGGCGTTGCCGCCATTACAATTTGGCACTGTCCATGAGACATACATTTTCTTAAATCTTCTAAAAAGAAAGGAAGAGAAGAAGCACCTGATCATAGGTTTTTACGAGGCGGCAGCGAAGACAGGCCCTAAGTTCATGTCCAAAACTCGTGGGAATTTGTGCTGCTCCTCCGCTTCCCATTCGCTTTTCTTAATCACGCCACAACGGGAGAAAATCCAAGAAAGAGATTTAACAGATAGAGAGAGCTGTTGGCATGTGTTTTTGGTTAATAAACATCCCAATGATTGACATTTTTATTAAAAATAGAGGAGTCACCAGTGTCTCATAAAATTTTTATCGCATTCTCATATTTTCTCGACAAGCAAATGGTCAAAGAAGTCATATTCCTGCATGGGTTATACCTGAAGTTGGTAGTCCTCTGAGTGCAGACCCCCGCCGCTCTCTGTAGGCGTTGCAAGTTGTCGAGCTTTTGAATCACCGACCAGGAAGAAGACTAGGTATTAAGATTCATGTATATTAAGATTCAGTTACATGTCTTCTGAGAAACGACGTCATGTTATAGGTAAAACAGGGTCTAATTTCTTTTTATCATGGGCCACTTAAACTCTAATTTAATTTAATTCTTTTAATTTAAAATTATCTTCTCTTCAAAAACTTAAAAATTATAAATTTCTGTAACAGAATAAAAATCTTATTTTAAAATCAGTATTCATCTACTTTCTTTTGTATTTGTTATTTATACTTTTATATTGATGTTTTAATATAATTATTATTTACTATATGATGAAATTTTAATATTTTAAATACTTTATATTATTCTTAATTTTATATTTTTTGATAATTAAATAATTTTTATATTAATTGTGGTTATTATTTATATGTAAAATGCGTGAAAATAATGTCAATAAAAATAACTAAATTGTTTTTATTTTTAAGTTTTATTATTATAATTTTTGAAGATAAAGTTGATGTAAAATTGTAAGTTATAAATTTAAAAAATTACTCAAAACGGTACCTTGTATTGATCATTATTGGTACAATACTGTATCACAACAAAATTCGATATCGGTACCGATACGGTATTTATAATATTAATCATCACTTTATTTTAAGGGGAAAAAAAGAAGGAAAGTCCAAAAAGGAAAGACAAACTTGGTAAAAATAACCTCAAAATAATGCATCTTTAGAAATTATGCAAAGCTATGAAAGTTATCACAACTGTGCATTTTGCATCGCATGGTGAATTCTTCATTTTTTTTGCATTTTCTTGTCCTATCTTTACTCTAATTCGTCTTTTTCTTATTCCACAAAAACAAATAAGTTTGAAATCAAAAGAATGGTTCAAGGAATGTTTTTTAAACTCATTTTAGCTTTTGTGTTGGCCCCTGAATTTTTTTTTATTTTAGTCAGCATAAATTAATAAATTATGGGGTCAAGATAGATTAAATTGTATTAAGGTTAAGTAAAATGTAGTATTAATGAATTAAGAGGAATGAATTATACTTAAATTAATATGGTTTGATGGCATGAGTAAATAAATTAGGGACAAATTACATGTGTTAGAATGAATAAGGCTTTTC
>JAOSBM010000002.1:28067624-28078350 GCA_027568955.1 Erythroxylum tenue | reverse complement strand
CAAATTCAAAACAAAAATTCAGACACCAATAAACACAACAAATCAATTTAACAATTTAACCATACAAAATCAATTAAAACATACATAACCATTTAAGAAATTTAAGCTCAAAACAAACAAGGCCTAACATTTTTCCATACAACAAAGTAGTTGTCAAATGATCATAATCATCAGGAAATGAATTTAACAAACATAGTGCCTTATTGTCATAAGGAATTTTCACATCAAGGTTCGCTAAATCAGCAAGTATTTTATTATAATCATTTAGGTGTTCGTGCATAGAAATACCTGGACGATATTAAAATCGGAAGAGTCGCTTCTTCAAGAAGAGCCGATTTTTTGCGCTCTTGGTCATATACTTTTCTACCAATTTCGTCCATAACTCCTTAGTAGAAGTCTCCTTCATATAAGGATATTTGAGCTCCTTATCAAGGAATGATCGAATAGAGGCACAAGCATAGAGATTAATTCGCGTCCACTACTTCTCATCCACATCTTCGGGTTTATCGTCTAGAACCATATCCAACTCTTGTTGATACAATACATCCATAACTTCACATTGCCACATACCAAAATTATTAGAGCCATTAAATTTATCAACCTCTAACTTTGTAGTAGCGATTGGATGTCTATTGGGTGTAGGTGTTGACGACGACGATATCGACTCCCTCTTAACGGGCTCGTCCTTATCTCCAGCCATCTACTCGTTACTGATATTGTTCACAGCATTGTAGCACTGACACTGTTCAGGGGGGACTGTAGCATCGATACTGTAACACGACACTGTTCACCGGTACTGTTCACCACACTGTTCACCCTTACTGTTCACCCGTACTGTTGACCGACACTGTTCACCTGTACTGTTGACCGACATTCTTCTCCGGCACTGTTGACCGACACTGTTCTCCAGCACTGTAGCTCCAATATATTTTCACTCCTACAATACCCCAGTCGAAAAATTGGAGCTCTGATATCACTTGTTGTGCGAAAACGTGAATAAATTTGGAGTGAAAATAAAATAACAAGAAGAACACCAAGAATTTTATACTGGTTCGGCAATGTCTACGTCCAGTTTAGAGACGACTGAGTATTTCACTATAATCAATGAGAGCATACAATAGTGTTTATCACTCAATTTCCCAAGAGACCCAAATTAACTCAAAACTCACACACTACTACTAGAAAAGAAAAGAACAAAAAATATATATCTATATATTTTTCTTCTCTCCCTCTCACTATTCTTCTCTCTCTTCTCTTTCCTCTCGAAAATTTTTCTCTCTCTCTCACACTACACAACTTCTACTCTTAGCTCTCTTCCCCCACTAGAAATCTTGAGCTCTCTCCTTTCCTCCTTCGTTTGCTTCTCTTTTATAGAGAATGCCATGAACGAATGTCAACATTAGCTGCACCAACATCCAATCAAGCCACCATTGTTGAGTTACCATTGTTGATCACCGAAAGCATCAATTTCTGACTTTGCAAGTTTCAATTTTTGACTTTGAGAAGTTGAGACAATATTCAACAATTACATCCTTAAGGACTGAGGAAGTTGGTCATCTAATAGAATTTGCATTTGATCCTCTAGCAGTAAATGACTCATATACCTTTTGAAGTATAGATTGATATATCACTAGGCAGACTTGAATTGCTTATTAACTGTCTTCCTCTAAGTTAAGGAACGCAAATTTCTTGCCCCATTCGTGTGTACCTCTCTAAAAAATTTCAAGAGCATCCTTGATCTAGAACCAGGTTATACAATTTGGAGTACTTGTCAATAGGCAAATATAAAGCAAACAATTACTCGCAATGAATGAGGATGCAACTAACTTGAAAACACACATGTATCTTAAATTATGATAAAGACTATATCATGGAAGGTTAACCTCATCCCAATTTAAAAGTCATTGAAATCACCTTATGATTAGGAAAGCATGACATTTTTTACTCCAAAGGCCAAATCGTACTTCGATAATAGCTTTTAGTAATTCCCAAGCCTTAGCCTCCCAATGTACCTTTTAGTTTCGTAGTCATTGACATTTTTAGGAATTGGTCCCAAGGTAAGACAACAATCATTCACTTCCTTAACCCCCACAAAGTTTTCTCTGAACCCTTTGTCTTAGTCTTAGAAGAAGACCATGAGGATCTAGTGAACTCTCTACACAAGTCACTATCATTAGAAGGAGACATTATAAGAGTGACGCTTCTTATAGGATGCAGTAAGTGGAGTGTATGGTGATTAAAAAATTTTCAGACTTTGAATTAAAATTCTACATTTGGATTTGTCTGGAAACCCAAATTTTAACTACATTTAACAATATTTTATTTTTAAATAAATTTATATTGTAAATTACGCATTGGACAGAGAATCCAAAATCCAATTGAGACTAATCAAGCTAATGGTTTGAAAAGTTTGTGCAAAGCAATAAGGAATCCTCTCTCGGTCCCTTAGTTAGTAGAATTTTTAGGCGCCAGATATAAAAGTAATTCGGCATATAATTTGTGGATGAGCACAAAAGAAAAATGTTTTCTTCTTCAACTTTGACGCTCCGGCAGCCAGCAACCTCTTTCACTTGCAGCGCTCAAGCCAAGCCCGAACCTTCAAATTCAGATAATACCCTTTCCCTGCCCACAACCCAACCACACTCCGACTCTCAGCCTCGGAAACCCAAGGGCAGCGTTCAGCTGAACCGCTGGTTCAGGGCTCGTGCAATACGATCTGGCCGCAAGTTGGACCGTCCAGGCCACAGGTCCAACCTTAGCCCTCAAATTCAAGGGCTCAGAGATTTAGAAACCCAAACCAAAGACTCTGACCCAGTTACCGGAGATGATGAACCGGAAGTCACGGGCGGTAAGTCCATATACATGGTTTCTGACGGCACTGGCTGGACTGCCGAGCACTCCGTTAACGCCGCATTGGGTCAGTTCGAACATTGTTTGGTCGACCGAGGTTGTCCTGTCAACACCCATCTGTTCTCTGGAGTAAGTGTAAACGAACCATCCTCAGTTCAATTTTTGTACTGTAAAAAAGAAAAGGAGACGATAATTTCGTTTTTGTTAATGAAAAGAAACGATCTTTTCTTTGTCGGGTAGGGAAAGAAATATCTGTTTTTTTTGGTAGAGAAAGAAACGATCTTTTTTGCTATTTTACACTATGCATGAGAAGATGTGGCGAGTTCCAATTTTGTTCCTAATCATGCCTTAAATCATTAGATTGATGATGTTGAGAGGTTAATGGAGATCATAAAGCAAGCAGCGAAAGAAGGTGCGATTCTAGTCTATACTTTAGCTGATCCTTCCATGGCTGAATCTGCCAAGCAAGCTTGTAAGCTGTGGGGCATTCCATCTACTGATATATTGGGTCCAATAACAGAAGCAATTGCTTCTCATCTTGGTGTCTCACCTTCTGGTCTTCCACGTGGAGCTCCTGGCAGGTATTTTCCACTCTCTGATGAGTACTTTCGACGGATTGAGGCCATTGAATTTACTATCAAGCAAGATGACGGGGCTTTGCCACAAAACTTGAATAAAGCTGACATGGTCCTCGCTGGTGTTTCTCGTACTGGGAAAACACCACTGTCAATATATCTAGCACAGAAAGGATACAAAGTGGCCAATGTACCTATTGTGATGGGCGTGGATTTGCCAAAGAGCCTCTTTGAGGTAGATCCAGAGAAGGTTTTTGGTTTAACCATTAATCCACTGGTTTTACAAACAATCAGGAAAGCAAGAGCTAAAAGTCTTGGATTTAGTGAAGAAGTAAGGAGCAATTACTCAGAGATGGATTATGTGAGACAAGAACTGGAATTTGCTGGCAGAACTTTTGCTCAAAATCCAGTTTGGCCTGTAATTGGTAACATACTTGAATGATTTCTGCCTGTCTATAATACATCACCATTGCTCGATAAAATTGTTTGCATGATGAAAAATGAATGGCAAACCGATGGTATCAACTGTTCTCACAGGTCAACTTACTAAGTTTGGTCCTCTTTGTTTTGTTTCCCATCGCAGAAGTGACAGGAAAAGCAATTGAGGAGACTGCGGCCGTAATATTGAGGCTTTATCATGACCGAAAGCACAGATGTTCAATGCCACGAATCTCAAAGCTTTACTAGAAATGTGTAGTCCTACTCTCTGCTCTGCTGGAATGAGATTTTAACACGGTACGGTACCTCTTGTATCTATCACCTGCAAGGAATGTACTTTCTCGCAATCAAGAAAAAAATTCGATTTTTATTACTACATTGCTAAAACCCTCCTCGTCAACCAGATCATATATTGGTAGAATGCAGCCACGATTCTTTTTCAGTGGGAGTGGGACTGGAATTATTCTATTGTGTCAAAAATTGAAGTCCCTTTTTATTCTGGAGTTCTGTGCATAGGGTTACTGGGTTGATTTGATGAATCATACAAGGAAGAGCCCATACTAATAGTAGCCACAAGGATGATGTAATGCATTGTAATCAATTGAACCGATGCATCAAATGTTGATTGGGGAAGAATGTATATGCCTTCCTTTTGTGTTTCTCATTTACTTTGGTTGCTCCTACGTCATAGAGATGTAGGAAAGAGAGGTCAAAAGCATCTAATACTTACAATCCAGCGCTATGGGAACTGTCCAATCAATTTTATATACATATAAAAGGTGGGAGGAGCCCATCCTTTCGTACGGAATGCGCCCTTGTCTTCATCTTAGAATTTTAGTAACCTTCTGTAAAAGGGTAATGCTTCACTGTATCAAAGCTAGGTAAGTTGTCTATGTTATTGTCTCTGATCATTTCTCTGTGCATAAACCACGAAACTTTCATCAAAATAAGCCTATGTTTCTTGCAATATATAGAATTTGCCGTCCTCTGATGTCTATTTTGCGCACAAGCAGCAACGTAGTACGAGCGGTGGTTGTTTTCTCTCGGGGTAAGCCAACGTAGATTGTCACTGCCATCAATCAAGAACATCTTCACCTTTAGCAATCTTGCCAACTGAGAGCGTGAAGTATATGAGCAGCATTGTCCCTAAGCTTGATCTGTCACAAGAAAGAGAGCAGAAAAAACGAGTTGGTAAGTGAACATGTGAACACACTGGCATTATTAACAATTAAACCAAATTATGATCTTCACCACGGATTTATCTAAAGTCCAAAAGCAAATGATCACGTGGATAATTAACATGGAAGGGATGGAGATTTTGCATGCTTAAAAGGTTGTATACTAACAAGGTGGCAAAGAATAAGAGAACCCTTTTGGGATCAAGGATCCATGATGGTGGAGGACGCTTGAAGCTGTTCCTCCATGATGGGTATCTGCCCTCTGTTGTGTCATTCGTGTTGCTGGTTGTGATGGTGATCTGATGATGAGTTTGTGAGTTGCTGGTATAATCCATGGTCCCTCCCGCGGCCTTTTCAGGCGTGCTGGCCCTTACTAACGTAGCTGCAGATTGATAATACCAAGTCGGAATCAAATGCTTTACTTCAGTAGCATCTCACTACTACCTATTTTCAACAAAAGGGCTACCAACAAAATGGATCGTACTCTGAAATATTTACTTAAAAACTAATCTAATTATGTCCACCCGAGTAAGAAATTTAGTTGCCTTATTCACAATGATTTCATTCCACAGTTTTCGTAAGCTTTCACTTTCAGACTTGCAAGTGTTTTGGTCCCATCATGGCACTGACTGCTGAAGGATGAGTTTACCCCGTATTACAATTTAGCTGCCTTTCGCACAACACAGCATTATAATCAACTCCACTGAAGAATTCAAGATATAATTAATCTTGTTGATGGTACTGACAATAATAGGTAGTAGCAGTTACAATAGATCAGAAGTGTCACCAAACGACTGGGAAGTTCCATTTTACAAATTGAGTGGAAGTAGATGTTTGGTATTAGTGAAACCAATCTTAAATTATTCATACTTAGTTTGTTGTTTTACTGCGTATTACCCCAACCATCAACCATCTCTGTCACACATGGGCGTGAAGTTCAGAACTCAGAACAAGCTGAGTCATAAGGTTATGTTTAATTGGACGTAAGATTTTTAATACAGTTGAATATAAATAGATGTAATGTTAAAAAATTGTTACGTGGGAGAGATGAAAGAGTTTATAATATAATATAGTAAAATGTTATTCGAAAGAAATTCACAATATGATATAATGAAATGTTATTTTACATTATATCCTAAACCTTCTAAATCAGAGGTAACTTATTTTTACTAAATGTAATGTGAAGTCTTTCCATTCCATCTTATTTCAGACTATTCTATTATAAACCTTCCCCTCAAACAATGGAATAATATTACATTCTATTTAATTCTATTAATAACCATCTAAC
The DNA here is from genome assembly GCA_027568955.1 of Erythroxylum tenue. NCBI lineage: Eukaryota > Viridiplantae > Streptophyta > Magnoliopsida > Malpighiales > Erythroxylaceae > Erythroxylum > Erythroxylum tenue. The sequence continues at coordinate 28,072,021 of JAOSBM010000002.1, read as the reverse complement.
CAAACATAACTAATATGTTAGTGATATGTTATCTCCATAACCGTACTGTCTTGAAATGTCAACTATTCTTTTCTTTTTTTTTTACCAAATAATTCATTCATCGCATTGAAAAGAATATAAATGTCTACCAAATACCAATAAACTAAAGTTGTAACAAATACAATAATGGAATAGCGGGAAATTGTGGATTTTTATGATAAACACAAAAGTGAACATTGAAAGGGATTGAGAAGAAAATTTATTACCTCTCGGCGAAGAATTATCAACAATGGCTTCTTTATCATTGGATGATACAATGCGATTCATTTTCTTCTCGACGACTCGTTGTGATCCCTTTTTTGAAAGGCTTCTCTGCAACTGGTTCATTCATTAGCACAATTAACAAACAAGCACTTGACATACTAATTTATCTACTCTTCCTCTGACACTAGAGTTTCTTCGGTTTAAGGAACGGATTGAGAGTGGAGAACATTAAAATGTCAAGTGTATCCCTTGTGCCATATATTTATGACTTGCAAGAGTCTAGAATAGAGGTTCAAAGACTTACAATAATCCTTGAATTTGCATTGACGTCCTTGTTGCTGCAATCGGAGAAGCTTTCCATGTCAATAAGAAAGCTGTCAGACTTCTCCGCCGTGTGCAGCAATCCATTTGCATAATCCAAAACGGGGAACTTTGGAGTTCCCATATGCCTTTCTAATCGACCATCCTCAAAAGGAGAGGCCTGAGGAAAAAGAGAGAAGTTGATAAATGAATAAAGGGAACGGAGGAAGAGCGACAGAAAGAAACGAACTGTCCGTTACAGAAAAGACGATGTAATTAATCCAGCAATTAATAAAACAATCACACAGTAATAATTAACCGGACAGAAGAAACAAACCCAGAACTAAATGTGCCGTTTCACACAAAAAAATCCCATCCTTTACGAGAAAACAAGATTTGTTAAACAAAACCCCCAAAGCAGAAAACGGATTCTCATTTACCAACTTCGTTTTATCCGCAATTTCCATAGAAAACGGAAGGAGGAACTCGACTCTGAAGCGTCACCAAATTGCGTATCCAATAAGGCAATGACTATCCACCGTCTGACTGGAACAAAATAAGGAGATCCCTTGTAAGTCAAAGCCTTCAAAACTAACAGACTTGGTCGTTCTTATTCATCAGTCTATATGGAAAAAAGAAAACGGAGTAAAGAAAAGCACAAACCTTTGAACAGAATCGAGATAGGCTAGAGTTGGTTTTGAATCTTCACTAACAAGGCAGAAAAGGAAAAGTATATGCGTAGTGGCTTTTGGGTGACATGATAAGTTGAAGACGAACGAACTGACTCTAACTACTATTCGTTGTCTTGTAGATAAAGGCTAGACCTTTTATTTTCCTATTTTCCTCTGGGAGCTCAGAGAATCAGATGAACAGAGTCAACGTGCGTAGCACAGAAAAACAAAGAACAAAGGAATTATCAAAGCAAGCAAGCCTCTCCCTGGATTTTACCGGTATCATTTATTTTTGTAATCATTCGTTAAAACTTTAAGAGGGTAAAGTTCAAATCACACGGCAGTATGTAAATAGAGGAGATTCTATACTCGTGACTTCAAAGGATTCGTCTTCTCTAATCAGGTTAAAATTAATATTTTTTTATTAGGCCAACTTTGTTGATGATGTGAGAATTAATTATAACTTGTATAAATAATACGAAGAACATAGTTGTTTTGCTTTTCATTTATATTTGAATAAAGTATTTGACCTTTGAGTAATCTCTTGAAAATTTCAACTTGATATGTATAAAAATTATTAAAACAACATAAGTAACGTCAACACGCAAAACTCCACACGCGTCAATAAATTTGAATGTTTGTAAAAACTTATATTCAAATAAATAAAATAGAAGTTGAACAAGTAGTTTAAAAGTAATCTTTATAAATAACTCAGTAACTCATAATATCATTAACATTCCCAACAACCAAACAATCTATAATAAAGATGCTATAAGAGAAAAATAAAATAAGAACTAGACGAAGCAAGCTCTTCCTCTTTTTTACTTAAATCTGGAAAATATGAAGTTGATGTGCTCTTTGCCAATTTAGAATGGAAATCTTGATTCTCTACCTCTCTCTAGGCTTTAAATATGTTTTTTTTAGCTCAAGGAGACAAGTTCTCACAACATTCCCTTTGGCCTTAGAGATTTATGCCCTTATATAGTTACAAAAACCTAAAAATAAGTAAAACCAATGTGTCTGTTCGGGCTAGGGATCCCACGATTGTGGGAATTAGAATGAATCCCATGACCGTGGGTCCTTGTTCTATAGCTCCTCCACTTCTCTTCTCCTCTCTTGGTCCCTTTCTCAATCACAAAGGTGGTCACCTTTATTCCTACACCAAAATGATTAATTCTTACCCTAAATCAACATCAAACATAAAAGAACAACCATGAAGATCAAACTAAACAAAAACTCACAAAATAAGTCCTAAAACACAACAATAATAACCTATTATGCAAGAAATACATGCCAAATACTTAGAAGAACACACACTAATGCACAACTATCACAATACACATATAGTTCACAATCATTAATTTGTTCAAGGATATGAATATACAATCATGCACATGTACATGTGTCATGTTCAATGCATGCTCAATTGATCTTTTCGGGTATGTATTCTTAATCATAAATCTTGGTCGTTCAATTATTATAGCTTGTATATTAGCACTTTGCATTCAGGTTTATACCTTGAGTAAGTTTGATTACTCTAAATTTATCAATCGTATATTCATCAACCTTTTCTAGCAATATACATTCACACAATTTCTCAATTCTCATTCATTTATACCTAATACATCTTACTCATATCCTTTGGATCACATTTGCATTCATAAGAACACCTTTATTCCTTTAACAACTCAAAATTTCCAGATTTAAATACATTGATATCAAGACAATCCATTCCTTAAGTAATGACATCAATTAACAACCTAAACTTATCAAAACCTTAACCAATTAATCAAGCAACAATCTAGATTCATTTCAAGCCTCAATCAAGTCCAAATACACCAATGTAGAGTGTCTTATCCTCATTTGATTCAACAAATTCACAAAATTGAAATTATCATTTCAAAGCTTTGGCCACGATTGTGGGGGAACTTTCCACGATCGTGGGATGAGTGCCCCGATAGTGCACTATCCAATTTCCCGTCATTTTTTAGATTCAAACACGTTCATGCCAAATTCAAATCACCTTCATAGCAGTCCATTAATTATACCTCAAGTATACTTTAATTATACTTGAATTCATCATCAATTTCTTCTCCAATTCCAACTCAAAATCATTCATTTAACAACTCATAAATTATTGTTTTTTCATACAGAACAAAAACTATCATTCATGCATCATTTTCCAGCACTCATTTCACTCTTATATCACAATGAATCCACTCCAATTTAGTCATCATTAAGTTCTATTAACATATATCACAAGAGATTAGTCTTTCACTTACTTGATCGGCTCAATTGCCTCCTCAATTATCAAGTCTACTTTTCCTTACAAACATGCAAGATCTTCCAAGTATAAAGTGGGAGTAGAATGGGTTTTTAGCAAAGATTAAAAGATAACAGCAAGTACAACAGTAATCTGGTTATAAAACTATCTTTATGAAGGGTAAAAGCTTGGATTTTGGTGTGGTAATTGAACACAAACGTAGGCAAAACACAAAGATGTGAGGGTGTGGGTGTTTCGGTGGTGAGAGGAAAGGAGAAGAAAGCATGTAGCAGAAACTTCAGGAAAGATGAGTGACTTTGCATTTGCTTAAGCCTTTTGGTGCAAGTTTTCCTTGTTTTAAAAAGACACATGTCATCCAAGGTGATAAGCTACTTGTCCTCTTATATGGCTGCCAAATGTTACCAAATCCTAGGTCATTTGTCACTCAATCACTACTTCCACTAGTCACTTAATTTTCTATGCCAAATGTCACTCATTTTATAGGCTTAGTTATCCTAATTTTCAAGGATTATGTGGATGAAGATTTTATCATATAGATTTGGAGATTTTATAGTATGCATTGAAGTTATATAAGACATTTGGCTAAAATTTAATGTAGCATAATGAAGTGGTTTCATATGTATGGAGACAATTGAAGTCCTATAAGTTGATTTTTCTTGATCTGAACTGTTACAGTGATGACTGTTTTGAAAGTTTGGAGACAGTATATGTACAGGAACATTTGGGATATACATATGCAAGTACAAATTGTAAAAGTTTGAGATAATCATTAAATTGAATCGAGAGCATTGAGTACGAGACTGAGAAGATTGTTATCAATATCGAAGAACTATGATTGTACAAGTAAGAGATTCCAAGTGAAGCTAAGTGTTATATTAGATATATTAAGCATAAATTCG
>JAOSBM010000002.1:28042887-28067524 GCA_027568955.1 Erythroxylum tenue | reverse complement strand
AAATTTTTCATGAATGCATGTACAATTATTTTCATGTGCAAATAAATTCACTATTCACAAGTATGTGTATGTCACTTATGCATGTGCATACAAATGCTTTTTCTAAACTCTTATTAAACACTCAAAATTACTATTCTAACCTTCCCATAAGTAATGGTATGTTACAAATTCAACCGGTAGATATTGATCGTACCAATTGCTTCTCCAATGCGACTATCGAATCTAGTGCTATCAACTGTTGATGTGTGAACACTCATTGGGCTATCAACTCTTTACACTTTACATCTAATGTACACTACCCAACTTCGCCTCTGTCCATATTAATTTTGAGTTTGCCTAACAAACCAATGCTTCTAGTTAAAATCGAGCCATTAATATGAAAATCCTATTTCTATGGTTCGAACATATCTGTGTAGAGCAGGCTTGGGTTTGCCTAGCAACCTTAACTTTAAAAGGACTCTAGCTCTCACCACATTAAAGGAAGGTGTTAGTTTTAATATTCTAAGTGAGGGGTTTGACTAAGGTCTCATCTAACTTAGATGGTCTTATACATATAACTCATATATGTATATATATACATATAGTTACTATAACTACATGGCATGACATGGACTACCCAATCAAATTGAGCCTCAGCCCATAACCATCAATGATGCAAGTGCACACATTCTCCTAACCATGCATTCTCTAATGCATATATGTAAACACATCATTTTGGTTATGATATCCTATGGATCCTAACATGAAAGCCCAATCCAACCCTTAGATCTAAGCCCAATCCAACACTTAGATTTATTATCTTTCTTTTTCTAACTTGGCTAAAATTACTATTGTATGTTATTTCAATTGGAATTAATATTAATATAATTAACATGAATTCCTAATTCCAGATATTAATTCATAATTAATTTACCTTAATAATTATTTGATTTCCAAAATTAAACAACTTCAATTTTATCATACATGCCAATTTTTCTAGTCTTACTAGAAAATCTATTGCTCTATTAAAATTAATTCAAAAGTAATTTCTATAATTTTCCAAAATTTACATAACATCAAATCATCATTCCAAACATCTCTAGGTCGTTTCATGATGATCAAAATAGTTTAGGAATCACCCAAAAATTATCCTGATCATCGAAATACCGATAAGACACCAAAAATAACAAATATCACTTCTAAAATTTTCTAGAAATCAAATTTTGAGCAAAATCATTTAGGCATGCATAAAACATCAAATTAACATATTTTATCACATAAAAATACTTTTAAGGTTCTGGAACTGAAATATAAACATACAAAACATCAAACAAAATAGATTCTACAATTTTTGGAAAACCTTCCAGATCTGGAAAATTGTTTGATAAAATTATTAAAACATCTTTAATATATCTACAAAAATTATAGAGGCATAAAAACATCCCAAATATGTTCGCATAATTTTTCCAAAATCAAATTGTACGAAAATCATGTGTAACCTCATCATTTTAGCCAATAGACATCACATGCCCAACAAAAGATTTCATGTATGTTCTTGTAAAGTCAAAATTAAATATTTTAATCACATTTAAAATATTTTCAATCACATTTAATCATTCAAATACATCTTATGAACAGATTGGTGAAAGAAAATCATGAAAACCATTTTTCTATAATTAATTTTGAACAAAACATTACAAGACCCTAAGCTGTCACAACCATGAAAACAGTTTTCAGATGTCATGTATTCTACATCTAACAGGGCACAAGATGGCTCTGATGCACTGTTAGGTTCTGATCATGCATCTCATACAAAATATATATCAAATATACACAACGTAAATAAGACTAAACCTCAAAAACTAGATCTACTTATGCATATAGATATAGAAAAAAAACATGAAATGTAAGATGTTTACATACCTTTCTGACGATCTCCTTCGTTCTTTAATCTTCTGTGCATTGGGTTATCGTAATCCACAATGATTAATGCAAACCGTCTCTAATGAAAGTCCACATGAAGATAGAAGGATGAAACCTCACTAGGAGATGGCTAGAATTCTTTCTTTGTGCTAGCAAAGACGAGAAATCTTGAGAGAGTTAAAGAGAAAATGTGTATGTGCAAGAAACAAAATGGAGTTAGAGAGAAAAAGTGTATGTGTAAGAAAAAGAACCTTTCTTTTTCTCTCTTTGTGTCTTACACAAGATGCACGAAAATCATTTCAATTTTCTACACCATTTGGCCTTCTATAATCCCCATCACTAATGGAAAGTTATGGGAAGTTAATGGTTATGAATTGCATGCATTAATGGAAATTATGGGAAGTTAATGACCATGAATAGCATACATTAATGGAAGCCAACAACACTTGTTTCTAATCCATTCCATGCATCGTTTTCTACCGCGACCACATCGTGATACAATCCCGAAACACTCTCATATCTTGAATAACCATTCAAGACCATTTTACTCATCCTTCAGATCTCCTATATGTATGACCTATTAGGTTCCCGGTTATGTTGTCCACTTCAATTAACACTTAATTTAAGTAAGTCAAGAGCAGTATCTAGCAACACGTCATAAGCCCCAATTGACCAAAAAGTCAGTGGTTTGACTACGAACCCTTCCATACGCAATGTTGCCATATAATTCGTCCTTTCACCATCTATACCCACTTGGTTCAGAGTATGGTCAAAGTGTCAACTCCCACTAGACTTACTACGTCACATCTATTCTAAGTGTTATCATGTCCTGAGGATCTCATTACTCTATGTATCATTGAAGACTCTCTTCATGACACATATCTACTCTGGTTAGAGACTCCCAAGTAATGATCCCGATAAGAGGCCGTGAGTATCATCTCCTTTTATCCGGAGTGGTGAATCCTTTATTGGATACTCAATTACCTCCGAATATCTCAAGCTGTACCCAATCATCACCCTATGAGTAACCCCTGAAAGGCACCAATGAATGGAGTCAAACCTCAGGATTAGTATCCGAGATATCCTTGGGCACCTCAAGTTAAAGGATATTTGCACCGTTGCTATGATACGACTATCATTGACATTGGAATAGAATATCCATATGATTGTCTTATAGTAGGTCAATCCAATGTAGTTACTACCCTTAGTAAGCATCCTCATATTAGCTCTATCATGTCTACAGCTTATGAGATCTACTACTTGATCTAATCATGGAGTATAACATGTGCTCGTCTATCTGGATTAATGATATCCCATCTCATTAAATAGTCTATCCAGATTAATGATATCCCATCTCATTAATCCTATGACTAGGGAAAGTTTAGATACTAACATAATTACACATGATAGGAATCCCAATATCATGATTTCCTCCATGCTATGTTTTGTATCAAGGACTTCATTAAATCAATTTAAGATCAACATCAAAGCCATAAACGTATGAATATTGAAATAATGAAAAATGCCTTTATTAATCATAAAATGATTTGTACAATAAGTGCTAAAGGTAATTGCCTTTAGAGCATTTCTCTAACAGTTATGGCATATGGACTGTGGCACATTAGTGGTTAACTAATGTTTATGCAAAAGTGGGGTTCTAGGATTGAGCTTGATAAGACCAGAATCCAAACCATCCTATTATGGATAAAATTTCACAATATCCCTTTAGAGTATTGGACCTTGGAAGGTTTAAGTTTCCTAGCTAGCTCAGATCGGAAATCATTTTGCTTTGGCACATAAATTGGAAAAAATATGCTATATAAGAATATATGCTGACATTATAGTCAAGGAGGAGTTACCTGAGTATGTACTGGTTAGGAAGCTAAATGAATTTAGGGAGCTTTGTAAATTTAAGGTTCAACAAACTTATTCCTAAAAAGACTAACTTATTCCTAGAATCCTAAACAAAGCAATAAGGCATAGAGACCTACTGGGTAATTTTTTTAATAGGAAACTACTATGAAGTAATAGGCAATGAGGAACCTATGTCCTTTGATTCCAAAAGTCATAATCAGGGTCTGTCTAATGAAGAGGTCCAACAAGAAATCAATATCAAAGATGAGAGGAATTTGGAGAATGATAAGGATGACATTGACCCACATAACAACACTCAACCTACACCTAAAGAGGAAATTGTGGAACTTGGTTATGGGGATAGGGAGGAGAAATACTAGTATAATCAGAGCTAAATTATCAAAATAAAGGAGAATTTACCTAAATGATCACCATCCTCCTCTAGAAAGAAATCTGGTAAGAAGAGAAGGAAATAAAATACAAAATGATGGTAACATCCCTCTAAGATTTGATAATAATTTCTATGCTTGTTTGAAACACTAGAGGTATGAGTGAACCTCTTTAAAAATAAGTTGTGAAAGATCTTATTTTGGAGACAAAACTATTCTTTCAGGAAGATAAGAAACTAAAATAAAAGCCCTAAACTTTAGAATGGTATGAAGTTCTTAGGGGGAAAATGGGATGCATGGATCCAACCATGTGCATCATTATAATGGAAGGTTAATGTATACATCCAACTCTAATTTAGTATATATTTACAATATTATCTACTTAGATCAATTTGTGCACTTGATATGTATCATCTATGCCTCCAATTTTGAATTACAAAGATCTAAATTTTAGGAAGACTTGGGGAGAATACAGATAGACCATAGTTATTTGCTGGGGTTTTAATTGTATCCTTCAGTCAAATGAAGCATAAGGAGTAAAATTAAACTAAAAGGCTTGGGAAAGCATTTACAAGGGGTAATGAAAAAGTTGGGGATCTTAGACCGAAAAGGGGGGCATTTTGGGGTCTTTTAATATCATCATCGTTTATGCCTCCAATTTTGAATTAAAAAGAAGGAAGACTTGGGGAGAATATAGATAGACCATAGTTATTTGTTGGGGTTTTAATTGTATCCTTTAGTCAAATGAAGTGCAAGGGGACAAAATTAAATTGAAAGGCTTGGGAAAGTATTTACAAGGGGTAATGAAAAAGTTGGGAACCTTAGACCTAAAATATGTAGGGAATCACTTTACCTGGAGCAATAAACAATAAGGAGGGTGCTAATAAACCACCTTTGGATGAAGTAGTTCCAAGGTTCCTTTGCTATTTTTTAGATCTCTCTTATGTTTTGATCATTCTCTGATTGAATTGTAGGTGTCAAATGCTTCTCCATTCTCCAACTCTTATGTTAGATTCAATTTCCTGTATGCAAGGCTTTTTAACTTGTGAGGGAACTCAAAATGGTTTAGGAGAAAAAGAAGTTATTCCATAAATTAGGTGGTCCACTATAGGCTGTAGACTACAAAATGGGAAGGATAATTTTAAGGAAAGTATAGGAATATTGTTATGTAAACCCTCATAATAAGGAGCTTAAAACATTAGAGACCAAGAAACTGGAGGAATACAACACTGCTTTATAGGACCATCACTCCCTCCTAATGCAGAACGCAAAAACCTGTAAAATCCTGTCACATGCATTCATTGACATTTTTCGGGTATAATTGATTGTTAAAAATGCAATTAATGAATTGTGAATTATTTCAGCTGAAAATTTGTTTGGAGAACATTTAGATTATTTGAGATTTTTGGTGAATTTTGGGGAAATTTCTGAAAATTTGGGGTATTTTTTTATTAAGAAAAATAAATAGACCAGTTAAATTGTGACAAGTGGTAGTGTTAAATAGTGATACGTATCAAACATGCAAAAAGCCACGTAGAGTAAGAACTTGATTCCTTTGTTGTTGTTTCTTTACATCGAAGGTATTGTTAGACAAAAACAATCTTAAACACTAACTTGTTTTATGGGAAAGCATGGATATTGATTCTGATACCGGAGTAAGATTGACAGTCTGTTGATAGGGAGTTTAATTGCTGTTTATCCTGTACACGTGATTCACTAACACAGCCAAAAGCTTGTTAAATCAAGTAAGTGAAAATTTAAGGTTTTAGGTTATGTGATTTTGACGATATTTTATGGTTTGGCAGTGAATGCATGCATGACTTGTGTAAGAAGTAGCTCCGTGATAGTGATGATGAGATTAGCTATATGAACAGTAGGTGAGTTTGCTAGGAAATGAGTTAGGCTCTATATGGAACTGGTCTTTGATTATGAGAATGATATAGAGTTATGAAAATTGATGCATAAAATATACTATGTTTTGTACTGATAAATATCTAGAAGGTTTATTTTGTACCGTACATATGTGAATCTATTGCATATTGGTAGATATGGATTTAAATGAAGATGTAGGTGAGGTCATTATACAGAGTCGATAAAATGATAAACTTACGATGAAATAAGGTTGTTGTTGGATACTAAATGATGCGCAGAAACAAATATGCAGTAAAGTTGATGAACATGCGATGTTTTTTTTCTTGTGCATGCTAAATGTTTAGGTATTGTTAGTAATGGGTTAAACTGAGGTTAGAGTTAAAGAGAGCTTAGATTAATGTGGTGTTGTGTTTTAAGAAGGGTTAAGATGATAGAAAAACGTGGGCTGATGAGGGAAGACAAAAATAGAAAAGTGCAAAAGTTAAAAGAACGCAGTAGAGAGAGAAGGTGAATGTGAGATTTCAGGTTGTTGTTGATTACCATATAAACTCACATTTGATCTATTTAGAAATTGTAATAGGTGTAGTAATGCAGAATTTATAAGTTTGGAATGGAAAGAAAGAGTAGAAATGTGGAAAAAAGTCTGGGTTTTTGGTGAAGAAGATGAAAATCTATGATTTAGAGAGAGAGAAGGTGATGGTTTGCTTGTATGAGTTTATGAACTAGAGTATTTTACTGAACACCTTTAAGTCTTTTGGCTAACGTTTTCATCTGACCTCCAAATGACTTGAAACTTGAACCAATAAATTCCTAATAAATTTTTCTTTCTCTCCGTAAAAAGTTAGAGCTATTTGAATTGGTTTGAAAATGATTGATAGGATGAAATTTTGGAAGTCTGCTGGAATGTTATGGACTGGAGAATTTTCGTGCACATGCATTGGTATTCTGATTATAACTTGATCTGTGGATTTCTAAATGATTTGATTCTTGATTCAAATTAAACTAGAGACATATCTCTACAACGTTCTTGAAGAAGTAGAATTTTAATTATGTCTCTAAGATTTTAAAAATTGGCATGAAACTATGTCTTGGATTAGGCTGCAACACTACTAGGGACAGAAATCATGCCCTGTAATTATTGAATAAACTGTATTGATGTAGACTGAATTAGGCTAAGGTATCTACACCAAATTGTAGCTTATTCTCTTAGCTTTAAATTGGTATAAATTTTGTAATTTTTTTGATATTAGAATTGAGAGATATGGGTTGTACAACTTGAATCTATGATCATGCATCAGCCAAAACTTCAAATGTACATAGTCTTTGGTATTTTGAGCATAAATCATAGAATAATGAACCAAATTGAATGATCTTGGTATCAATAGACACTTAAGACATAGGAGAATATTTTTTTAAAGGAAATGTTACCAAATTCCTTCACTTTCTTGATGAAAATAATTGTACAAAATGTACCTGAAAGTATATCGTTAGACAAATCTGAGTTAATCAATTGAAAATGGATATCCAAATGATTATTGTGATAAGATTAATGATCAAAAACCCAGAATTGTCATGAACATGCATTGTACATATTCATTATACATGAATGTGCATTAATGAATACATAATTATGCAATATTGTGATATGTGTGTGTATTATATGTATAGAGGAATGCATTGAGTGACAACATCCAGACATTTCCGGAACTTCAAGGCAATAGCTATTTGGCCCACACTGTAAGTAACCTAGATGGTCTCACCCTATTGTTTTGTATCTTACTAAAATGTGTTGTTACTTTATTAAATTGTATTGAAATGTGTTGACTGTGTACTAGATTCCGGACAATATTTGTCTGAGGCGTTTTGATACATGGAAATGATATTGGAAGTGCTGCTTGAATGTGAATGTGACTACCTAAATGATTTTCTGATTCTCAACTAAAAAGTTGAATGCCAGACCTAGTCCAATGACTACTATTGTTGTGATTGATACTATGACAGTTGAACTGTCATAATACTTGCAATTGAAAATGGTTGAATTTGGTTATTGAATTGTGGCATGCATTTCATTCCAATACAAGTAATATAAAAGAGTTGTGACTGATGATGCTACCGAGACTGAGACTGTTACTTAAAGGAGCTTTAAGCTCTCACATATATGAATAAAGCCTATGGCTTATTGTGTTTATTGAGCCCAATAATTCAGGATACTGTAAAAGTACACAGTCACAACAATATAAAAAAATGAATGTGAGTCTTATACATGTCGCATCCGCATATAATTTGAATTTATTGAATGATTTGCAAAGTTGTGTGAATGTTGTTATTTGATCGAACTGTTTAACTGAGAAATGATTTATCTGTGATAGAATTTGATACTTGTCAAATGGAATCGAGCTGTATAATTACATGCTATAATTGATCTTGTTTTATGACATGAGTGAACCATCGAGGATGACTACTCTGCTGAGTTTGCAAAACTCATCCAAATTGCATCGTTGCTATTCAAGTTCGAGAGTGAGACGACCTAGCTTCTAAGACTCTGTAGAAGCATATTTTGTGCAACTGTTATAGTTAGATATGGCTCAAAGGTCGGTCAGTTGGGATTTAGGACATAATTGTTTCTTTCATGTTTATAGTATTCGGTGTGTATTGAGTTGTTTATGCTTATAAGCTAATGTTGTAGAACATGAATGATAGGATGATATTGTATTATATGATACAATGTAAATTATGGTTTTTGGTATAACATAATAACATTTTGGGCTTTAGAGAATGTGTGATTGATGGTTTAGTTTATAATGCCATGTTATTTATAGTGAAGGTATAGTTAACATGTCATTTCTGTCAGACATGTACATGTGTATCCGATGGACGCACGTGCATATGTCAGATGGGAATGGGGTGTTACAGAATCAACTAGACAAAAGAAAGGTGGCTCTAACACCAAATACTTCTATAACTCTATTCTAGATAGAAGGAACATAAATAAAATTAAATATCTATATGATGATGAAGTAAATATCTACACATAACAAAGGAGAATAGAAGAAATGGTTGTGAATTATTACATGGATCATCAAGGATTGGCTCCTTCTAATGTAATTTGGGAGGACACGTAGAAGCTTATGAGCGAATCAATGATCAGAATGCCCAGGTGGAATTGATGAAACTAGTATCCACTCACGTGTTATTCAGTCTTTAATCCTAAGAATTCACCAAGCCCTAATGGATTTAGTGCATACTATTCAAGTTACATGGTATATCAAAGGAACATTACTAGTTGACTTCTATTCACATTTGTTTAATTTCAATGATTTCCAATGCTATCAGGCTAAAGGATTTTGCCCCATATCATGCTGCAACATTGTGTATAAAATAATCTCTAAGCATATCATCCATGTTACTTAAAAGGCATTTACACTTAGAAGATCCATTTTAACAATATTTTAACGGTACAGAAGCTAATGAAAGGTTATTAGATAAGAACACGAATCAAAAGTTATGCAATTAGACTAGATTTATCAAGGGTATTTGATACTTTGCAATGGAACTTTATTCTCTCTAGCCTTGAATGGCTTAGTTCCCCCAGTTAAATTCATCGACTGTATCAAGCCATCTATTGCTTCCATTTCCAATAGTAGTATGATCAATGGCATTCCTAGCAAGATCTTTAGGGGGTCAAATGGCATCACGTAAGGGGATCCTTTATCCCTCTTCCTATTCACCTCTCTGTGGATGTGGTCTCTAGGTTAATTCAGAAGAAAATCCATCTCTACCCTAGCTTCACTAATCATCATAAATGTAAAGGATTAGAAATTACAAATCAAGAATTTGTGGATGACTTCATTATATTTTGTGAAGCTAACTAGAACATATTAGCATTGATCATCAACTCCTTTGAAGCTTTTTGTAGGACCTTAAGCTTGACAACTAATCATTAGAAAAGTAAAATATACTTCTCTTTTTATATGGAAGATCTAAGAAATTTGAGAGACATATTTGGACTTCATTCCTATAGACTTCCTTTTAAATATCTTAGAGGTCATATTACATCCAAGAAGCCTAAATATAAAGACTGCTTACCTTTTACAGAAATGTCCATAAGGAGAATATGTGCTTGGTAGAATAATAATTTTGTCTTATACTGGGAAACTACAACTTATATGCTCAATTATGAGAAATTTACATATTCACTAGAGTAACCACCTTTTCATGCCTAAGAAGCTTAATAATAAGCTAGAAAAATGCAACAAGAACTTATGGACATGTAAAGCTTAAAATTCTAAAGGGTCTAAGATAAAATGGAAACAATTATGGTGGGAGAAGCAGGAGGAAGGACTAAGGCTAATCCTTACAGTTGATACAAGTAATATCCTTACAGCTGATACAAACTATCCTTGTAGCTAAAAGGATCTAGAGATATAATGAAAAAGAAGCATTATAGTCCAAGTGGGTTAGTGAGTATTACCTTGAAGATCAAAGCATCTGGCAAAATATGAAAAAGAAAGAAATCTTAGACTTTGATACAGATGTTGAGAGGTATGGATACTTAGTTTTGGTTTGACAATTGGGCCAACCAAAGTTCATTAATTCTTTTAGATGATTTTTCATTCTTAATAACTTGACTCCCTTTTAATGCATGAGTTAATCGAATAATCATGAGTAAAGATAGTTGAGAAACATCAAAGGATCTAAGAGGTAAGAGAGCTTTTTTTTTCTAATTGCAATCTAAGCCTAATGTAATGGATAATGCTATTTGTTTACCTGGAATAAGCAAAAGATTCACTAAATCCCTTGTCCCAATATAGTTTGTAGGAATACAATAGTCCTAAATTCTTCTTTATTACTTGGCTTGCAATCAAGGATAGCATAAAAACCAAGGACAAGAACTATAGAGCATCAGATCTTCTGTATTATTGTTGTAAGCAGGCTCCTAAAACTATCTCCCACCTATTTTTCCATTGCTAATATTCCAATTCAATTTGGTCAAGGCTTCAATGCATCCTAGACTGATTTGTACTAAATTAAACTAGAAAAATATATTAAGTTGGGCTGATAAACATCTTAAGAAATTGGGAAGTGATAAACGTGCTTCAATCTTTCATTTAACTACATGGACTACTCTATATGGCAGAAGAGGAACTACAAATTATTTAAGGGCATTTCTAAAGATATGTACACCTTGGCTCATAGATTATGCTATTGGATTAGAGATGTAATATGAGCTCACAATGCTAAAGTGAAGATGAGTCCTTAAGTGAAGCAAAGATGGAGCATTACTGTAATATGCAAAATGTCTTGGATCAAGATTTTGTAACCTATTTACTTATTGTTCTAATTTGTTTGATGGTGTAATCACTTGATAACACAATACCACATTGTATTGATGCCCCTAATGGAATTTCTTATTTTAAAAAAGTCTAATAAGTGGAGAGAATACAATTTGAACTATAGTTGTTAGTAGAAATGCCTTTCTTTGCTAGGCAAAATCTTATGCACAATAGGAAATAGTTGTTAGATTATTAATGTCTCATGTAATAAATGTTTATAAAGCTTAATACTGACATGATGGGTATGGTAGTTAAGAGGTGGTTTTCTCAAAAACCACTTATAAATGTCACCTCTTTTGGTCTTATTCTTGCCTATTTAGTTGCTTCTGTCGATAACTATCAAATAAGGGGAAAATAAAGAAATGATAAAGAGAGGAGAAAGAATAAAAACATGAAAGAGAATCAACATCACTCGATTCTATGGATCAAGGTATGACTACTTTATATGTGAGAATTATATATGTTTAAGATCCTGCATAATCATATAATGATGTGAAAGATTACATGTGGTATCAGAGCATCTGGTTGTGAAATGTATGATTCTCCATTACATTTTCGGGTTATGAAAATCTTCATGCTTTTCTGTTTGGACAACACCAATGATTGTGTATATATATACTGGAATTTTTTATTTTTACAATGAATTTTTCAAGTATGTAAGAAATGTTTGTGTTTTCTTGGTGGTGTCACATTGTTGAGGATGATGCGTAACCAGTGTCACTGACGATAGACGTGTGTTCACCATCTGTGCTCGTCATTAGACTGTTGCAGCGTTGAGGATGACGGTGAATTCACTGGGTCTGTGACATTTCGTATGTTTACTATCTGTTTCTTTCCTTGATGTTGATGGTTATGATGTTTCCCTTGGTGGCGTAAGACAACATCAACAATCATGGTTGTTATGTCGCTAGTTGTTTTTGATAATGATGAACATTTTGTGAACAGTGTTAAGAGTAGTAAACAATAAAAGATGAATGAACGTGAATAGTAATAATAATAAATTATGCATGCAAGAATGAACGTGAACAGTAATAATAATAATAAATTACGCATGCATGAATGCACGTGAACAGAAATAATAATAAATTATGCATGCATGAATGAATGTGAATAGTAATAATAATAATAATAATTTATGCATGCATGAACAATTATGTTAGTGTACGTGAATTAAATAAATAATTATAATTATTAGCAGTACAATACATGCATGTTAACGTGAATAGTAAAAATGACGGATATGTATGTTAACTTGTTTATAGATTTTGAAAGCATCATTATTATCAAGATTAATAATAATTATGTAAAATGTTTTATATACATGTATGCTAATAATAATGATTGACAGTATGCTTATGATGTGACAAAATTAAAAATTGAATATTTTATGCATTTATCAAATTTGGTTATTTTAGATTTGTGAATCACCAAAGTGATCAAATCTTTAGGATAATTAGTCCTAAATTGACTAGAAGTTTTCAATCACTCACTCATAAAATTGATGCTATAAATGAGGTTTATCTGAGTAGATTGAAATTCATTATTATAAGAAATTTATGAATTACCCAAAGCTTAATTGGTTGTTCTTATAATAATGAATATGTTTGTTTGGTAATGTAAATGCAATATTAGTTTTACTTATTTATCCAAAGATAATTAATATTTCTAATTAGTGTATGCATCATTACCTAATAATGTTAAATATTATTGGCATCATTATGATTATTTTGTGCATTGATGTATCACCCAAAGGAGAACATTAATGTACATTAATTATTAACATAATCTTTCATTTGAATCTTCATAATATGTTAGTTTAGGACTCAAAGCATTAATGTTAGGCTTGTATTTATTGCAGTTTCTATCCCTATGTCTTTACATTCACAAGCTTCGTTTGTACCAATATTTAATGGGCTAAATTTTTCTGACTGGAGTGAACAAGTCCAATTTCACCTTAGTGTATTGGATCTTGATTTGGCACTTCAAGTTGAGAAGCCTGCTGATATTACTGATACTAGCAGTAATGAAGAAAAGGCTCATTATAAAGCTTGGGAAAAATCAAACACACTGAGCTTGACATTTATGCGCATGAGTATAGCAAACAACATCAAGACAGCTCTTCCCAAAACTGAAAGTGCTAAAGAATTTATGAGTTTTGTGGAAGAGCGCTCCCCAACAGCTGATAAGTCTGTTGCTTGGACATTAAGGGTACTTTGACCACCATGAAATTTGATGGTTTTCATACTATGCGTGAACATGTCATTGAAATGACAAATATTGCAGCAAGACTTAAGTCTCTGGGAATGAAAGTTGATGAAAATTTCCTTGTACGGTTCATTTTGAACTTTTTACTGTCTGAGTATGGTCCGTTCTAAATGAGCTATAATACTATGAAAGACAATTGGAATGTGCATGAATTGCACAATATGTTGGTTCAGGAGGAAATAAGACTTAAGAACCAAGGAAATCATTCCATCCATTTTGTGAAATATCACGAAGCTAGTAAGAAAGTACATACAAAACATGGAAAGGGAAAAGGAACACTGAAGACCAATGAGTCCTCTATTAAGATCTACAAGAATGAAAACAA
Source organism: Erythroxylum tenue (assembly GCA_027568955.1). NCBI lineage: Eukaryota > Viridiplantae > Streptophyta > Magnoliopsida > Malpighiales > Erythroxylaceae > Erythroxylum > Erythroxylum tenue. Next base: position 28,053,584 of record JAOSBM010000002.1, on the reverse strand, counting down.
TAACAAATGTCATTTCTGTGGAAAATTTGGACACTTCCAGAAGGACTGTCCATGACATAAGGTTTGGTTCGAAAACAAAGGTAAGCTTAAGGCTTATGTATGTTTTGAATCAAATTTAACTGAAGTTCCACATAATAATTGGTGGATTAATTCTGGATGTACAACTCATGTTTCTAATACTATACAGGGATTCCTTACAATCCAAACCACAAACCAAAATGAGGAGTTTGTTTTTATAGGGAACAAAGTAAAGGTTCCAGTGGAAGCAATTGGGACTTACCGTTTAATGCTTAATGCTGGACATCATTTAGATTTATTTGTAACTCTTTATGCACCTAGTATTTCTAGGAATTTGATTTCTTTATCTAAACTTGATGTTACTGGATACTGTTTTAAGTTTGGTAATGGATGTTTCAGTTTGTTTAAGCATACTAGTATGATTGGATCTAGTATACTTTGTGATGGTTTATATAAATTGAATCTTGATAATTTATATGCTGAAACTCTTATGACCCTGCATCATAAAGTTAGAATTAAATGTAGTTTAGTGAATGACTGTTCTACCTACTTGTGACATAAACATTTCTGTCATATTTCCAAGGAAAGAATGGAAAGATTAGTAAAGAATGGAATTCTTCCAGATTTGGATTTTAATGATCTCAATATTTGTGTGGATTGTATTAAGGAAAAGCAAACAAAACACAGAAAGAAAGGTGTCATGAGAAGCACTTAGCTTCTTGAAATTGTACACACCAATATATGTAGACCTTTTTATGTTAATTATTTCAGTAAAGAAAAATACTTTATCACCTTTATTGATGATTATTCATGTTACGAATATGTCTATTTACTGCATAAGAAATCTCAATCAGTGAATGCGTTAGAAGTTTATATAACTGAAGTTGAAAGGCAGCTAGACAGAAAAGTGAAAATCGTTAGGTCTGATAGAGGTGGTGAGTATTACGATAGATATGATGAAATTGGGTAAAACCCTGGTCCATTTGCTAAATTCCTAAAAAAGCATGGCATATGTTGTAACGTCGGACTCTCCAAGCCCTTTTGTATTGTTCTGTACTTGTAAATACTACTGTATATATATATATATATATATGAGTTCAAAGATGTATTTAAATCCTTTTGGAGATATATGTCAGTGATTTATAATGTTATATATATATATATATATATATATGATTTTATATGAGTTCAAAGATGTATTTAAATCCTTTTGGAGATATATGTCAGTGATTTATAATGTTATATGCCCTTACATGAACTTATAGTTCATCGGTATGCGAAATCTTAGAGATTCTAACATAATAGCTTCTAAGTGTGTAAAATTTTGACCATTGGATGGATAAGACCATGGTGGTTGAGTAAAATGTGTTCTAATGCCTTAGAGATGATTAGACATGATTTATAGACTTATTGGACACTTAGAAAGCTTAATTGAAATGGTTGATGTACATAAGGGCTTATTTGCCAATTGTTAAAAGTCAAAGGAGTTATATGTAATTTTTCAATTCTTGGAGGATCAATATGTAATTTTATGAAGTTAAGGGGCTTCATTATGATTTTCAAAAGTCTGGGTACCAAAATAAAAATAAAAGTTTTGGAGATTCCCAAATTTTGGGTTTAATTGCAAATTTAGGAAAAGTTTGGAGGGTAAAATGGTAATTTCACATAAGCTAAGGGAAAAACCATATTTTGGTCAAAGAAGTGTCAATATTCTAGACCCTTCTTCATGTATGGCTGGACACCCCATTACTAAAGACTTGAAACATTTTTTTTAATTAAAAGAAAGGAGAAGAAAGGAGAAAAGAGGAGGAGAAGAATCATTTTTGGCTATCACTAAATTCTAGCTTTTTTTTTTATTCTCCAACCCAAATCAAGGTGTTCTAAGCCAATTTGGGATCAAGGAACTTAAATCTATCATTATATTTGAGAAAATCTCAAAGAATTTTAAGATATCACCAAAGGAAGGTTTAAGTAAGTTTTGTCTCATCTTTCTCTACATTATGATTTTGAGTTTGTTATTGAGATATGTTGTTCTCCATGCTTGAATATACATGAAACATGGTTTATATGAATGAAATGAGTCATAGAGAAGTCCCCTTAAGTCAAAACTGAAATGCCCTCTCTTTGGTGAAAGTTTGTGAATTTTTAATATCTTTTGAAATTGATGATTTAAATGAATTCTATAGTGTTAATTGTACATGTATAATGTGAATTGATGATGAAAAATGAAGAAGATGTATATTGGATGAGGCTTGGTCGAAATGATGGGAGAAGGAACGGATTAATTTAATGAGTTGCATAATTATGATGAATATGGCTTAAATGAAAGAAATTGGATTGTACGGAGTAGCGAAACGTGTTGTTGTTTGAAAGTGTTTGTTGTACAACAAGATAGGAGCATGAATTACTATTATAAAGTCTTGAAAATATGACTTGAAAGTCATGCACATTAGGTGTTTGATAAAATGTCTAAGTGAATATGGCTTAGGATTTAAGGATTCGTAATAATATACATTGGAAAGAAGCTTTCATGTTTACTTGAGTAAACTTGAATTTTGCTCAAATTGATGAGTAATGGTTGAATCTTATAGCTTAAAGATAGTGATACTGTGTTTTATACATTTATGTGATGATGTATAAATATGAGATATATGTTTGAGTAGTAAATACACTGTTTATCATTTTTATGTATAAAGGCTCGGGAGTTGTGAATCAAGGAGCTCATACCGAGGATTATTGAAGTTAAGGAAGTGTACACCTTCTTTTGAGGTGAGATGGGGAAACCATATTTCTCAAATGGGATTAGAACATCCTAAGACATGCATGATGACTTGTATGTGAATTTTGAATCTAAGTAATGCTTAGTATAATTGAATCTCAAATAGATGCTAGTATATTTGTGTATTTCTATTTGTGGATTTAATAAATGATATTATTTTGAATAACTCTTTGCACTTGGAGTGCAACTGATGTTTTATTACATATTTTGAGAAATGATATTATTTTCAACAAACCTACAATTGAAGTGCAAAGGACAACGTTTTATTTTTCTAAAACTACATTTTTGAACAACTTTGCACTTGGAGTGCAAAAGATGACTTTTATTGCATAAAATAATATTTTAGAACTTTTATATGCATAACCGAGTCATCTATGCTCTGAGTATGTTTTCTCTTTCGTCTTAGAGCCATGGTAAGGTTTCATTTTATCAGTTGGACCAATAAATAAAGACATGGTGCCTTACTTGATTTTTGTACTTTATATTTGTAAATGATTTTTGTGATTAGCGAGCTAATGATTGTCCAATCGTGTGCTAGGCACAACAGATTAAACGACCCTTGTACCCTTGATGTTGGTATATAAAATTTGAGTGCCCGTATCAACACTTTTCTACGGGACTTGCTGGTGATTCCATACCTAGCTGTCTAGACACCAACAAGGTCATCACCTAGGGTCATGACGCTTTTGTCGACTATAGTCTAGACTCACCACAGATGAAAGTCGAGCCAACATTAGAAATCGGTGGGTGTGCACACTAGTTTGGCTGACTAGTGGTGACACACATAATTATTTTGGCTTATTCTGAGATTTGTTTTCTAACGAGATTTGATTTATACATGTGATGTTTTTCTGCTTTTATGTACTGAAACTAGAACCTATGTTCATTGGATGAGTTATTAATAGGCTAGGACTGTGTAGATCCTAACCAGTATACTTTGAGTCATAGGCTAGGCCTATGTATTTCTATGTGATGTATGTTCACTTTATAGGTTATCTATATCGTCTTGGTGTGTATCGAGTTATATTTGCGATATATGTTTTTTTGGCTCACTGAGTACATAGTGTACTCACCCCCTCCGCTTTCCAACTATGCAGGTTAATTTAGTGAGTTTAAAGCTCTGTGTGGATTGTGTAGTTTTTTTACATTTTCGAGGCATTACCACACGTGGGTAGTCTCTGTTTTGTACTTTTGATGTATAGTTTCTCATGAATTGTTTTTATTAGATTGGTTATATTAATATGCTTTATGACTTTATAAATTAACTCCTAACTGTCTTGTAGCTTGTAAAAGACCCTATGTATGAACTTATGGTACTGTTGTTGAGATTGTTTTTGAGTGGACTTAAAAGTCCAGAAATTGTGGTAGAATTTTAATGTGAATATAGAAGTGCATTTAAAATTGTTTACAGATGTTTGATTGAGTTTTGGGATTTTTAAAATACAGCTATTGCACTGCCCAAATTTTTCAGAAAAAAGGGGAGAGATATTCAGTTAGCCTTGCATAGTCAGATTAAGGATACCGTGAATGTCCTTAACCTGGGTATGCAGCGGTTGTCATGTGCCCGATGTGGTATCAAGTCATGACATATGTGCTCAGTACACAATACCGGGTACACCACAACAAAATGGTGTATCAGAAAGGTGTAATCAAACCTTAATGAACATGGTTAGAAGTATGTTAAGCAATGCATCTTTACCTTTATCATTATGGATGTATTCCTTAAAAACTACAATGTATTTGTTAAATAGGGTTCCTTGTAAGGAAGTTCTAAAGATACCTTTTGAATTGTGGATTGGTAGGAAACCTAGTTTAAGGCACCTCCATGTCTGGGGTTAATATACAGAAATAAGGATTTATAATCCACGAGAAAAGAAACTGGATGCTAGAAAAATCAGTGGATATTTCATTGGTTATCCAGAAAAATATAAAGGGTATAGATTTTATTGTCCTAACCATAGTATAAGAATTGTTGAAACTGGAAATGTTAGGTTTATTGAGAATGGTGAAGTTAGTGGGAGTGACGTTTTATGAAATGTGGAAATTAAAGAAGTTAGAATATAAGTCCCTTTGACTTGTGTTCCTAGTACTCAAATTGTTGTTCCTCAAATTGTTGCACTGCATAACAATCATGAAGAGCAGCAAATACATGCTCCTGACATTCAACTTAAACATGTAATAGAAGAACCATATGAAATAGCATTAAGACGATCCCAAAGAGAAAGCATATTTACTATTTCGTATGATTATGTGGTCTATCTACAAGAGTTGGGAGATGATTTAGGAATTAATGGTGATCCAGTTTCATTTTCACAAGCCATTAATAGTGCTAATGATAATAAATGGTTAGATGCAATGAAAGATGAGCTTAAATCCATGGAACATAATGGTGTTTGGGACCTTGTAGAATTGCCTGAAAGGTGTAAGAGAGTTGGGTGTAAATGGTTTTTAAAAATGAAGCGTGACTCTCTTGCCAACCTTGAATATTACAAAGCTAGACTTGTTGCGAAGGGTTTTACTAAAAAAGATGGAATTGACTAAAGGAAATGTTCTGATCAGTTTCCAAGAAAGATTATTTAGGAATTATCATGTCACTAGTGGTTCATTATAATTTAGAGCTACATCAGATGGTTGTGAAAACTTCCTTTCTAAATGAGAATTTAGAGGAAAATGTATATATGGATCAACCAATGGGTTTTTGAATTTAAAGGAAAGAACACATGGTGGGTAGACTGAAAAAGTTAATATACGAACTCAAGCAAGCTTCCCACCAATGGTATCTTAAGTTTAATGATACTGTTGTTTCCTTTGGTTTTAAAGAAAACATTACTGATCGGTGTATATATCTAAAGGTCAGTGGGAGTAAGTTTGTCTTTTTGATTCTATGTGTTGATGAAATCTTGCTCGCAAGTAATAATCTTAGTCTATTAAGTGAGACTAAGAAGTTTCTCTCTAACAACTTTGAAATGAAAGATATGGAAGAGGTAAACTATATGATCGTAATAGAAATATCTCGGAATAGATTACAAGGATTATTAGGTTTTTCTCAGAAAGCATATATTAATAAAGTTTTGGAGAGATTCAGAATGGATAAATGTTCAGCATCTCCAATTCCAATTTAGAAATGAGATTAATTTAGTCTCATGCAATGTCTAACGAATGATATGGAATGGAAACAGATGAAAGGAATTCCTTATGCATCTATTGTTGGGAGTTTGATGTATGCTCAAACGTGTACAAGGCCGAACATTAGCTTGGCAGTTAGTATGCCTGGTAGATACCAAAGTAACCCAAGATTGGAGCATTGGAAAGCTGCAAAGAAAGTCTTAAGATATTTTCAAGGGAAAAAATATCACATGCTTACTTATAGGAGGTCCAATCATCTTAAAGTAATTGGATATTCAAATTCAGATTTTTCTAGCTATGTAGGTACTAGAAAATCTACATTTGACTATGTATATCTTTTAGTAGGAGGAGCAATATTATGGAAGAGTGCGAAGCAGTCAATAATTGTTGCATCCACCATGTAAGCTAAATTTGTGGCATGCTTTGAGGCCATGGTTCAGGCTAAGTGGTTGCGAAACTTTATTTCAGGGCTTGGAATAGTCGATAATATTGCCAGGCCGTTGAAAATTTATTGTGATAATTTCGCAACAGTTTTCTTTTCTAAAAATAACAAGTATTCCAAAGGTGCTAAACATATGGAATTGGAATACTTTGCCGTTAAAGAAGAGGCTCAGAAGCCTAAAATATTTATGGGGCATATTGACATTATGAGTATTATTGCTGAGTAGGCATTAATGCATATTATGATGATGTATATGTTTTAATGTAATTGACATTCTGAGCTCATATGGAATTTGTTTATGATTTACCTATTTTTTTCGAATGTGTATCTTGAATTGAATGGAATGATGATAACAATTTTGTCTTGAATAGACATTATTTTTTGATCAATTATGTGTTTCCCATTTATTGATCATTTCATGGAGAAGACTAACTTTGTAATACATGGAAGGGAATATGTTGCTTAAATCACATACAACCGTCATGACTCACGTTAGTTCTAATTCTTGATTAATGTTAGATTATTAATGTCTCAAGTAATAAATGTTTATAAAGCTTAATAGCGACGTGATGGGCATGGTGTTAAGAAGGTGGTTTTCTCAAAAACCACTTATAAACATTGCCCCTTTTGGTCCTATTCTTGCCTATTAAGTTGCTTATGCCGATAACCATCAAATAAGGAGAAAATACAAAAGTTATAAAGAAAGGAGAAAGAATAGAACCACGGAAGAGAATCAACATCATTGGATTTAATAGATCAAGGTACATTTACTTTATATGTGAGAATTATATATGTTTAAGATTCTGCGTAATCTTATAATGAAGTGAATCATTACAATAGTTGGTTTTAAATGAGAGCACCACTTACTGCTTATTAATATACGACTCCTTAGAAGGGGCAGCCGTAGTCGATTTAATGTACACATCTTACAACGTGGGTTTACCAGATATTCATTTATCAGATTTTCCATTCATTTACTCCTTTCATAATGTAACATGCAGACCGTGTTTTAAGATCATTATCTACTTTAGGTCATTTTATAACTCAAGAAGTATCTTATCCTCATTTGTGTACTCTTATAAACTTAAACATGTATCGTGTTACATTAATTTCTTCTTATTTAAAGTAAACATTTAGAATTTTAATGATCTACGTTTTGAAATATCATACAATATTATAACATTTACATAATTTTAAATAAATTATTAAATTAATATTGAAAATTTTATTTCTTAATTTTTGTAATATTATTGGTAAGTATTTTTATATTTTAACAACTATATTGGTGAATTAACCTCAAACATACAGAGGATACCCAATTCGTTTAATTCTACAGCAGCTTTTGCTAGGCCTACCGTTCGGTTCTTTTAGTTTAGGTCGCAACTCTGAACTGGCCTTTTAACTTCTGTCTCGCTTAATAACAAGCATTAATACACCAGTCAAAGGCCGAAAACGCTTCAATATTTTCACCAGAATTTTAATAGACGTTGAACTGTTGAACATATCCGCCTATGATCGTTCTTGCAGCAATTGGCACAATGGAGGATAACATATCGTGTATAAAAATATAGTCTGCAAGTTGATGATATAGAAAATAAACCGCCCATCAGCTTCTAAATTCACTTCATCATGATATGCTGGGATGCTTGATTGTGATATAATTTGAACTCCAAGTGGCACCAACTAGGAAGAAGTGGTATGTCAACCGTCCAATAGGGGTTGCTCTAGTTCAAAATATATTTTTAAAAAATCACGTGTTGACCTAACACATGAATGCTTTGGCCATGTTACTGGCAAGGTCAACACTTATTTCCAGCCATTTTTATTACTTGATTGGCTGATATGGTTGCACATATTAGTTGCTTCTCTTGTTAGGAAGTTCCTCTCATGGGCTGTATCATGCTGATTTGTACCATTACGCCACAAGAACGGGTTATGACTCACCACAGTTTTTTTCAGTAGCAATTTAGAATTACACATTTGAACCGATCCCAGGATTATCAAAGCATCGGTGAGGCTTAGAGGTTTGCTTAATTATTTAAATGCAAATAACAGATCATATATTATGTAATGACAGCTTTTAGAGAGAATGGTTAGCACGTCAAAGCAACTATATAAAGCGAAGCTTAACTCTAACTTGCTTCTCAATAAGCTGCTAAGCCAGTTTTACTTTGGTGCTTCTAGGATGGCTAACTCCAAAATTTTCTACTTTCTCTTCCTTCAACTGATGTTTCTGCTACTTGTCGTCAACCCTGCAAATGGTCAGTTGGAAGTCGGGTTTTACTCAAAGACATGCCCGCGAGCTGAGGTCGTGGTGAAGGAAGTTATAGATTACGTCATGTCAGTGGCTCCAAGTCTTAGCGGTCCTTTGTTGAGAATGCATTTTCATGATTGCTTTGTCAGGGTAACTAACTTACTTGTTTATTTCAATTCCTAAGGCAAAACTAAGTTATCTGTGCATGTAGTAAAAGCTTAATAAAACATGGAAAGTGGCCGCAACTTTGGTGAAATGTATGAATCTGAGGTTGTAATTTAAGGGAGTCGAAACTGCTTGCTTATGGTTAGAAAAATGGTACAATAACTATATTTATTACGTCTACAGGGCTGTGACGGTTCAGTGCTGCTAAACTCCGCCACCAATCAATCTGAAAAATTTGCAATTCCAAATCTTAGCCTAAGAGGATTCCAAATAATTGATAGAATCAAGGCTGCTGTAGAGAAGGAATGTCCTGGAGTAGTTTCATGTGCAGATATCGTGGCCATTGTGGCTAGAGATGTTACAGTCGCGGTAATGAATTAAAATTGCCTTCAACTTTTGTTTTCGTTTAACATATGCTTCGTGCTTGGAAACAAAACTAAGTGATTATTTCTAACTCAAAATAATAATAGACCAAGGGTCCATGGTTTGAAGTTGAAACTGGAAGAAGAGATGGAAGAGTATCTAACTCAACAGAGGCCTTACTCAATCTGCCACCACCTTTTTTCAACATATCTCAGTTGATAGCATCATTCCGATCCAAGGGATTAAGCATTAAAGACCTAGTTGTCCTCTCAGGTGCTCAAAACTTACATCTAACACCCTTTATGACTTTACATGCAAATTTCATGTAAAATTAATTGATCTCTTTTCTGGATGCAGGTGCACACACCATAGGCACTTCTCATTGCAGCTCATTCGATTCTCGCCTTTACAACTTCACTGGAAAAGGCGACTCCGATCCCAGATTGGATTCAGAATACATTCCCAGATTGAAGAGCAAATGCAAGCCAGGAGATTTAATCACACTCGTAGAAATGGATCCTGGGAGTGTTAGGACTTTCGACCCTCATTATTATACACTTGTTCACAAAAGAAGGGGACTGTTCACTTCTGATTCCGCTCTGCTTGAAAACGAAGAGACAAAATCTTACATTGAGTTGCAGTACTCAACACAAGGATCCACTTTCTTTAAGGACTTCGCAGAGTCTATGTTAAACATGGGCAGAATCGGTGTTCTTACCGGTAAAAATGTTGGAGAAATCAGGAAAGTGTGCTACAAAGTTAATTAAAAGTTCCACCTTACTGTCATGTTGCCAGAGAAATTCCCATCAGTTTCATATTAATGCAGTTGATAATGGTTTGTCCCATTGTTTCTGGTTAATCGAAGATTTTCTTCCTAGTTTGATATTTGTTTATACTCTGCAATGTTTTGCTTTTACTTTTCAGAATAGTTAATCTCATGTTATAATTTATTTCCTTAATTTGATGTATCTAGCCGTTGTATGATGAAACAATGAGTTTAATAAAATATTACCACATTTCTGTTTCAGCTGAAATTTTGTCTGCATCTATCTTTATTAATCATCTCATCACATGTGTCTTTCGACGATCCATGTCAGGCAGTTTACTGCCCTTAACTATTTTCCTTCTCAAGAATTTGAGAAAGCAGTACAACAATACAACCTGCCTGAAAGCACACGCTTCCCAAGCAGATCAAGACTACGGAGTGTAGAATATTCCAAGAAAATCATTAGACTTGCTTATATCATATGCTTATAAATTAGGCATATAGATCTCGCGGTGGAAAGTCGTTACAGGTAGTCATATACTTTAGAAACTAAGCATGCATATACAACTTACAGTAGAAGACTCCATGTTGTTTGTACACAACAGTGAGACGGTAAAAATTAACAGATCATATTATATGATGATCAAAAAATTCTCCAGATATAGCAGGACATGAAACCTTGAGTTTCCTTCACTCAAGATGACGTTTTACTTTACTCCCTCAGCCACGGACATTTATTGCCCCTTCTTCTAGAGCAGAGATTAAATCTTTTAATGTGTACTTT
>JAOSBM010000002.1:27972385-27987291 GCA_027568955.1 Erythroxylum tenue | reverse complement strand
TTGTGGTATTTATGATCTTCATGATCAATGTGACATTACTCCTGCCCGTTAACAAATAGTTTTCATGAATATTTTAGTTTATAATGACTATAATGGTAATGAAAGTCACTAAATTGACAGCCCTATCAGTTTCCTTGTATAGCCACGGCTTGCTTTAAATAACGCAGTTTAAACTCCATTCAGGGCAAAATGCCGGATGGACAAGAAATAGCAGTGAAAAGGCTTTCCATGACATCAAAGCAAGGTCATGAAGAGTTCAGGACTGAAGTTATGGTAATTGCCAAACTTCAACATAAGAATCTTGTGAGGCTTTTAGGATACTGCTTGGAGGGAGATGAAAAGCTTCTTGTGTACGAGTACCTGTCAAATACTAGCCTTGATGCTTTCCTCTTTGGTTTGTTTCTCATCACTGTCATATTTACGCCATATGAATGTGATTAGTTGCTACAACTTTCTACATTAACTAACTACTTGTGAAGACAGACCCAAAAAAGTGTAAGGAACTTGACTGGGAAAAACGTGCGAGCATCATAACTGGAACTGCCAGAGGCATTCTGTATCTGCATGAAGACTCTCGACTCAAAATCATCCATCGTGATCTGAAAGCAAGCAATGTCTTGTTGGATGACGAAATGAATCCAAAGATATCAGATTTTGGCACTGCAAGGATCTTTGGAGGCAATCAGATTGAAGCCAACACAGAGAGAGTTGTGGGCACATAGTAAGCCAACTTTCTGACATTAACCACGTAAACAAATTAACTCTGTCTGAAATTTTACAAGAAACGATACTTTTTCTTAAACAGTGGATACATGGCACCAGAATATGCACTGGAAGGTTTGATTTCAGTCAAATCAGATGTTTACAGCTTCGGAATCTTAATGCTTGAAATTCTGAGTGGTAAAAGGAACAGAGGGTTTTATAACCCAGATCTTGCCTCAAACCTCATAGTACATGTAACACTTCTAATTTTACTTGTCATTTCTAGTGAACTTTGGTTAACATATCCTTACCTACACTTTACTCATTGAGCATGATACTGAACAGGCATGGCAACTATGGAATGAAGGAAGAGGAGACAAGTTGATAGACCCCAACACAGAAGATGATTGCCCCATCAGTGAGGCTTTGAGATGGATTCAAATTGCACTGCTGTGTGTTCAAGATGACCCTGCAGAAAGGCCCACAATGTCATCAGTTGTTCTAATGCTTGGAAGCAAATCTGTAAACCTTCCCACCCCCTTGACAGCGCCGTACTCTGCATATAGATGTGCTACCATTTTTAGTCACTCCTCAACTTCTGAAACAGGCTTTATGTCGTCAGATCAATCCACTGCTACTGGGACTAGGTAGTTAAGATATTGTTTAGGTTCTTTCTTTTTAACTCTCTCTTTCATATTGAACTAGCTAGGAGAATTTTTGTCTTGAATTGAACAACTACTTCAGTCGGGAGAGAAGTTCTTAGTTTTTTCTTGAAAAGTAAATGTATCAACCAGGACGATTACAACAACCCAGAAGTATCCTAGATTCTCCATTTGCTTTTATGAAGCTGATTGAGACCTAGGTTTGAGGATTTGTAAGGAAAATCTTCTCTAACAATGTGGAAGAACATTAAAAAATTTTGGCATTTCTTTTGGACTATAATTTACAGACACAATGTGAGAAACCATTTTTTTAGAGTGGGTTCAAAGAGGACCCTTTGCAAGAGTTCAGTATCCAACAGATAGTATGATTCTCAGTTTTGTTGCTCTAATTGTAGTTACAGAGCACTAAGATATTCTTCCAAACAAAATTGAGGGAAAAAAAAATGAAAGAAGTGTTGGTGTGACTCTAAAAATTGGGAATATAGCAGAAAAATGTAAATTTTATCTCTCGTATTTACGTTTGTACCATAGCTAGTGCTACAAGGGTTTTCTTTCAAACACGAACTTGTCACACAAGATACGCCAACCCCTTTGCATGACAATCTCACTTAGTTCCGTTAAAATAAGATTCAACCTTATCTCGTAATCGTTGACCAACCAACTTTTTCTTGAAGTCTCACTTAAAGTATACAAAGGAATACTATCTCAATCTCTAAATGTCTCCCACGCTTGTTAAAAAGAGCAAGACTCAAATGAGCTATTTATAGGCACCTCTAAGTGACTAAGTTAGAATCCTAATAGAACTCTACTAGCTAAGATTATAATATTATCCTATCTTATCCTTATCAGATTACATCACACTAACTAATAGAATGACATCCCCATCTAATTAGGACTCTATCTAATAGGATTAAGCTACATCACAATAACAAGATAAAAGATTACATATGATCTCCCTTTAACCACAAAGATGTCCACTATCTTTAGAGCTGATTTTCATCCTCCGTGATATTATCCGCCACATCATCCAAGATTTTCCCATCTTTATCCTTTGATGATGTGTCATCCAAACAAATAGTACACTGGTTCATCCAATGCTTACCTATGCCAACTCCGTTAGCCATGGTTCATCACTTAAGTACATACTAAGTCTTTAGTCCATCAAGAACTTAGGCTTAGTTAAGTCCTTAGTCCATCAAGAACTTACCTTGGAACTCTCGCATATTCCCGTCATGTGTGTGATCTAACTAATCTTCCACTCGATACCGATCTTAATCCTTCTTTTAGTCTCACATTCGAATCTTACATCTCGTCAAACATTTTCACCAATGTGCACCAATTCTTGACTTTGCCCCTTTTCGTCCTCACAAGTCCTTTGCCTTATTTCGTTGTTCCGCATGTCGAGCACTGGTCAAGGCTTGCCATTGCCAACACAATTATACTACCTCAAACTTAGGGGTCTAACAAACCACCTCTACTAGAAGAAATCAACGCCTTAATCAAAATAATCTGTGGACACACCTCCATGTGTGGTTTCCTCTAAGACTCCTTAGCCATTGACACATCTCCCATATACCATGTTCCCTCTCCATCATGTTTCTCCTTGCTTTTGTTTGAAAGCTCCTTCACAAGGCCCATTGCGCCTAACACAACAAATCCGTTGAGGTAGACCTCTTCTGTCAGATTATCCTCTCCCTCTCCTTAATCCTTTGAGACCATAGTATTTACTTGCTCCTCTATCACCTTCCATTTTAGGAATTCTCAAGCAAAATGCGGCCCTTCACAAATGAAACAAGCAATATCTCATTTTAGTTGTTTCTTACCTTAAGAAGATTTACCTACCTTCTCCTTGCCTTTCTCCAAGCCATTCCGTGTCCCACCATTCTTCTTGCCCTTGTAGCTAGTTCAAATCGGTAGTGGCATTTGGAGATCCGCCAAGGCATCAGCAGCCGCTATCGAGCGTGGAAGGTCTTTCACGTTCTATATTCGAAGCTCCATTTTTACGCAACCTTGCAAACCACTTATGAAGTTGAATAACTTGTCTTCCTCTTACATGTTCCGCACATACAACATCATAGATGTGAATTTCCTCACATACTCCCTCACCGATTCGTCTTGCTTCAACCTCTTCAAAGCTTCCCTGTTGGGAAGAATTGATCCATTATCTCCTTTTTCATCTTCTCCCAAGTGTTAATGGGAGGTCTACCCGCACTGATGTCGTTGGAGGTTCTCGTTTTTCAGTATAACTTTGCATCCTCCACTAGGTACGTTGACGTGATCGACAACTTCTTCGAGTCAGCCACCTTTTTCACTGTAAAGTACTGCTCTATGTCCCACAAGAAATTTCTGAGCTCCTTAGCACTCTACTTGCCGTCGAAAACTTGTGGCTCTCGCACCTTCACCATAGTGCTTACTATTCGTCCAATGTCCTGTGTTGCAATGGCATGCGTTAAGATTGTGATCTCAAATCTAGAATACTTTTATGCGTTCATCAACTCTGCCATTTGATGTTGTAACTTTTGGATTTACGTCTCCAATATCTCGAATCGAGTGTTGTAAGAAGTCACATTTTCCTTCCCTTGAGGAATCAGCCTAATGAGTGCCTTACTCATTTGACATGTTCTATCAAATTGCTACCTCCTGTCATATCAAAATTTGGCTTTGACACTTGTTGTTATAGAGGTTTTCCTTCAAGCATGAAGTTGTCACACAATATGCAACAACCACTTTGCACGATAATCTCACTTAGCTCCGTTAAAGTAAGATTCAGCCTTGTCCTATGATCGTTGACCAATCTACTTGTTCTCAAACGCCTTACGACCCTCTCAGTATTTCATTCTCACACCCTTGAAAGAAAACTACGAAAGAAGTAAATAATCATGGCAACAATAAGAATACAAGAAACAGATACAGCTAAAAAGTTAACCTTTATTACTTCCCTCAAAATATTCTCTCAATCTCTAAGTGTCTCCCAAACTCACTTCTTAAGAAGAGCAAGGCTCAAATGAGCTATTTATAGGCACCTTTAGATAACTAAGTTAGAATCTTAATAGAACTATGCTAGCTAAGATCACAATTTTATCCTATCTTATAGTTATCAGATTACATCACACTAACCAACAGAATGACATCTCCATCTAATTAGGACTTTATCTAATAGGAGTAAGTTACATAACAATAACAAGATAAAAGATTACACATGATCTAACCTTTCCATGAAGATGTCCACTATCTTCATAAGATCCTCTCGTATGATCTTTTTCCTTTAAAGCTAATGTTTGTCCCCCATGATCTTATATGCCACATCATCCAAGATGTCCTCATCTCTATTCGTTAATGATGAGTCATCCAAACCAATAGCACACTGGTCCATCCATTGCTTACCTATGCTAACTCTATTACCCATGTTCCGTCCACTTGAGCATATACTATGTCCTTACTCCATCAATAACTTAGCCTTAGCCAAGTCAGCTACAAGGTCCTAAACTCTCCTAAAACTTTCATTATGCTTGATCTACTTCCTACGTCACCTTGGAACTCTCGCATATTTCCATTAAACGTGTGATCTAGCTAACCTTCCACCCGATGTCCATGTCAAGCCTTCTTTTGGTCTCACATCCAAATCTTGCATCTCGTCAAAGATTTCTACCAATGTGCACCAATACATGCCAGCGCTTAACATTACCCTTTTCGTTCTTACCTCCTCATAAGTCTTTTGCCTTGTTCTGTTTTCCTTATGTCGAACACTGGTCTAGGCTCGCTAATGCCCTTATAATTCTACTATCTCAAACTTAGGGGTCTAACAACTAGCTAGAAGATAAAACTAACTTTTGGTGAGTGGTGTTTAAACCAAATAAGTGAGGAACATTTCATTATAGTACAGATGGTTTAAAATCTAGAGGATTAGCATAACCAACAAATTGAACTTTATAGGAAATATTAGGAAGCGACGACAAATTGCCTTTGACCGTAGGTGATAGGATTGAATTATCTTATATTTTCTTATGTATTTTCATATGATTTCAATCTTATTCCCAAGATAAAATACTTAATTTGTGTTCAATTTGTATTGACTATTAGGTTGGATATTTGAGACCAAAAGGAGAAGATGTTCAAAGCAAATTGGAGCACAATTGTAAAGAAAATAATTAAGTTTGTTGCTTGAAACGCAACGTTGCTGCATGCGTTAAAGCAGCATTCTAACGCTACATGAAAACGCAGCGTTGCTGCGTTGAAGCAGCCTCCAACACACAAGCAGCACGCAGCGAACAAGGGATTAGAGGGCAACTTAAATTGTCACATCAGGAAGCCAGCAAGCGCGAGGATAGACAAAAGAAAAGAGGAAGCATAGAGGCTGGGTTGCAGCTTAGAGAACTCAGCAGCTTGGCTGCTAAAGAGAGGGAAGAGTTACGCAGTCGGCGCCTTAGAGAAGCAACAAAATAATCAACAATGAGGCAGCAATAAATGAACGCTACAGTAGACACAAGCAAAAGAGGAATACGCGGTGAGCAGCCACAGGAGGAGAGGCGCTGGCGTCGTGAGCAATAAACCTCAAGGTTTTTTAATCAAATCAAGGAATAGTGCAGTGAAATTGAGAAATAGAGTGGGCAGTGAACAAGAAACAAGGGGGCTTTTGGCTAGGGATTGGAATGGGGTTGAAGCTATTTTTCAGAAAATACCTATGAAGAGCTAGACATCCCGACGCCGGTTCGGAGGTAAAATTGACGCCGGTTAATTATTTTTTTAATTATTTTGTTGTTTCTTTCTCTCGTTAGAAATTGATTGTGTTATCCTATTTTAATTTATTTGGGTATTGTATATGGATAATCAGATTTTTGTATTTATTTGGTTATTTGTATATGAACCTATTGGGTATTGTGATTGGATAATTTTAATGCGTTCATTAAATTGTTAATTTCAAGTCCATTACTAGAATTTCGATATAATCCGTAATTGTTATATTGAAATTCATTTGTAGCGACTAATGGTTCGTAATCATTAGGGATAACATGACCTAAGTTAAATGACGCATCGTATGTGGTTGTTACCTTGATTAATCAATTTTCCTAATTCGTAGTGCTACTGCCTAATTAAATCTAGAGATCGTATCCTAGGTTGTTCGGTGGTTAGGTTTAATTAACGAGCGTATCTTGATTAAACAAAACCTAAGGGAAAACTCGGGTTAATTTTTAACCCATGATTAATAATTCCAAGGAGAGGTTAAAGAACAACAAATTAATAAAATATGCTTAATTAGGGTGTAGGCCGAGATTGAACCAAAGAACCGGATCCCTACTGAATTCCCCACCTTTATCATTTTGTTTTGCATGTTTTCTTTAATTTGTTTTTATTAGTTAGTTTTATTTTATTTTCTTCCTTAAAAATCCAAAACCCCCCATTAAGTGTAAACGCTGATTAATTTCATTTATAAACTTTACATACACTCTCTGTGGGATCGACCTAGACTCGTCACTGCTACAGTAGTAGTCTAGTTATTTTAATTTTGACTAGCGTTACGACGCGCAGTCACTGCTCCCATTTAGTGAGGTTGTCTTCATTGGTCTATCAACATTTGTATAGATAAGTTGCAAATTTTTAGAAGCTCTTTAAGCTTAATTAATAGGAAACGAAAATCAAATTTTCTTTCTAAATTAACAAAATTGACATATATTCTTTTTATCATGGTAATAAGAAGGCTTTGATTTAAGCCTTCGTGAAGCAAGTTTTGAAGTACTTCATATTTAAAAGGGTCAAATCTCTTACGCCACAAAAAAAATATTCATCAGTAATAGTAGTAAAGGCATGCATATTTACCTCTGCCCACTTAATTGGAAAACTTTTGTCTCTCATATTTATAGCCACCAACTTACAACTACCATGATTAACAATGCTGTAAGACATATTTTAAAAATGCAAAGAATAATTCTTCTTTAGAAATTGACTCACCCTTAGTGAAATTGGGCAAATTTCAAGCAAAAAAAAAACATTTGAAATGTATTAAGCACCTGTTAGAGTATTAAGAACAACTCCTTTGCCTTTCACATTAACAAATTCTTCATTCCTAATATTCACTTTAGACTTGTATAATTGATATAGTGCCCTGAAGCTACTTAAATCCTGTGTCATGTGGTTTGTACAACCACTATCAATAAGTCAAGTGTTAGTAGAGTGACTTGTTGTATGGAATGTATGAATAAAAAACTTATAAGTTTGTTGATGTTGTTTTTTTTTACTATTTAAGCTTGCTACTCTTATTGGTAATTCTTGTTTATGCATACCCTCTCCACGTGACCAATTTGCTTAAATGAATGACATTTAAATCGACAATAATTCTCTGGAATCACCTTGCTATTATAGTGAGGACAAGGAGGAATTCTCTTCTGGTCACCACTTTTGTTTTCGTGACCTTCACTCTTTTGTTTATCCTTCTCACCAGATTGTTTCTTCTCTCTAGCTTGAGATTTTCCTTTTTGCTTCGAAATGAAATCTACTTCATTGTTGTTTTCTTATCTCAATGATCTCTTTTGTTTTTAAGCTTGAAATACATGAAAAAGCTTAAATGAAAGACATGGAAGCCTTATGGTGTTTTCTCTTAATCACTCACAAATCCTTTGAGATCTTTGATTGCTCCAATACAATGTAAATGTATTGGCTATCAACTAAAGGATAAAAGAATGAAGTAGCAAAGAAACAAAGTTCTATGTTTCTTTTCGACTAGAACAACACTTTTCTTTCACATTTTGACATTTATACTAACAAATCATATTTGTATTTTTTCAATACCAAAGCTAACTAACATATCCAGCTTTCATCAAACATAAATTCCAAAAAATAAGGATCTTCACATATTTTTTAACTAATACTATTGCAAACCCAAAAGTTATAAAAATATCTTAATAAAGTATTTAGAAAATTCTAAAATTCTAACAATCCCAAACAAATAGAGTTAAAATTCCCTCTAGTTAGGGTCTAAATTTAGCTCCTTAATTCCATTTCTTTACAGATTGTTGTATGTCATGGTCTAAACTCTAAACCTAATTACTTGCTCAAGTCCTATATTTGATGAGAGCTTGAAATTAAAGTGCTTTACTTCTTCAAATGGGGAATCATATAAATCAAATTTCTTTCAAATTGTGGTTTTTCCATCTTTTCATGATTGTGAAGACTATTCTTTTCTAGAAGAACTCGATTAAGGAACTAGTCATTCTTACCAAGGTAACTTTTAGCATTTCAAGTGACAGATTAATAAAAAAGGTTAATATCTTTGAACTTATGATGAATATATTTAAACATAGGTAAGTTGCTTTGGTCCCTCACAATTGTAGACTCTATTGATTAGAGAAGCATAATATCAAGGCTGACCAAGAAGGATGTAGCTTGCGGGAGTTGGTAAGAGTCTAAAAAAAGGAAGACCAAGGGATTGAGAGGCAACATATTCAGCTGCATCAGCATTCGATAAGGAATGGGCAAATATAAAGGAAAAAAAAGTTAAAAGAATCAGTCAACGAAGGAAGGGCCAAGAGTGGAAGGGCGAGATAGGCTTAAGGAAAAATGAAAAGGAAAATTGGAAAGCAAAAGTAAAAGAAAAAAAAAACAAGTCTTTAAAAGTGTCTCATGGAATAAATAGTAGTCATTTAAAATATAAATCATCTAGTCAAAGTATATACATGTAAAATTGTAAAATTTTCTCTTTATACAATAATGTAATTATTTATTTAAATAAATGATACATAAAGCTTAACTTGATTTAATTATTGATGAAATAAGTTAACTTCACACCCACAAGTTGACTTTTTGCCAAAAAAAAATTTAAACATTAACAATTTCCTTTCACTAAACAATAAATAATAAATACAAAACTCGCGAATGCCCTCTTCCTTCATTTAGCCGTTCAATAACTAGGATTGTATCAGAAACATCAACAGTGAGACTATTGCACCAGTTGCAGCTTTATGTAAGGATAATCTGGTGGAACCTGCTTGTCAAATAAGACAAACTATGGTGAAAATGAAAATCGGCCGATATAGTTGCAAAGAAATATGAATTAATCACAAACCTTCATTTCTAGGGGTAGAGTAGTTGAAATAAAATCTGAAATCATGATACCACATGCTACAACTGGAGCCATAAATCTCCCATCCTTTCTTGTTCCCAATGGTGGTTCTAAAAGTCACTAGTTCATCTTCCAAGCACGTTCCACAGTCATTCCTGCTGATATCTCTAGTGCATTGAGCCATGCCATACCTCGTCCTGTTCTGTCCAGCATCCAACTCAGCAGTTTGAAACATGAAAGGCTGATCTGGGGTAGTAGAAGCAAGCTGCTGCATGAAGTCGAGTCCTTTTGAAACCAAATCAGGATCATCATAATCCGTTTCATTGGCTGTAGCCATTGCAGACCTGTCCAATGTGCCAGCAAAACTAACATTTGCGTATCGTACTAAACACCACTTCTGCCAAACGGTGACATTTTCGCTGCTTGAGCAATCATGAACCGCAGTGGAGTTCCTTATACAATTTATGCAGTTCATGCTCGAAACGTCACCTCTGCATTGTGTAAGGCCATAAATCTTGCTATTACCTTTCCCAGAGGTTGCTTTGCTGAATCCATTGCTAGGACTTGCATTTTCTGCAAGAGAACTCAACAGGTTCTTCATATTTGATTGGTATTCACTATTCGTGATGGCGTTATTAGAAGCAGAACACTGCAGACCAACAACCTCGTTAGAATCAGCAAAGCAAGTCCTAGACAACAACATAAAAAATGACAATAACAATTCTATACGATCCAAAAGGAATTTCGTCATCCCTTCCAGTTCTAACGAAACAGGAAACAGGAAGAGCTCATGAATTCTCTGCTTGTGTTGAGATAATAGCCAAGAGAATAAAATCTTGCTAATATCTTATTTCACAATAAAAGTCAACTCATTGGTCTCTGTTTAAAGATTACTATAAAGATGAATATTCAGATCACCATTTAAAAATCTGAACTCAGCTACTATCTGCTATTAGTCATATCCCAGCTGTGTAATCTTGCCAATTCTCTGTATAAAAGTAGAGGTTGACTGGAACAACACGGCTTACTTTTTTTATTAATGCCTCATACATTTGATTGACATTAACTTTAAAATTGAAAATAAGAACTAGTGGCTTTTAGATTAATACTTTGGTTACCTTTCAACATCATCTAAGCTTTGACAAGTACTAAAAAAGGAAGATTGCAAAGAAAATTGGTTAGACAAATAAATGTTAGAGTTGCATGTGCCAACACTACTTTGAAGGCCAGTTTTCGATTCCTTTTGTCATCAAGAACCAATCAACGATGACAAGCAATATATAAAAGTAACTTATGCTATTCGTAGTTTCGTTTCAATTAAAACATCAATATTTTATTCATGTCCAAACTATATAACAACTTGGAATTAAAAATAAAAAAGCTTGTCAGAGACCTACACGTTATCAATCGAACAGATCCTAAGTTTGAAGTTATCCTTATGTGGCTTCAAGAAGACAAAACAAGTTGAAAGGGTGATTGGATTTTTTTCACGTCAATTTTGAAATATGTATATTTAAGATTTGGAAAAAAAAATTACAAAATATTTCCTAAAATCTTCAAAAACTTGACTTTAGATTGATAAAAATCCATTCCAAATGGTTTCCTCGGCTTTCCCTCTTCCTTTGTGTCGCTCTAGGGTTTCTCCTTGCATTTTCTTGCCTCCTTTCTCTTGTGTCACTTAATCTTATCTCATGTGCTATTTATCAACATGACCATGTACACTATGATGCACTCGATGGTTCAATCAAACAACTCTAAGTTGCTTCAAACTTGTCTAAATTTATTCATTGTTTGCTCTAAGTGAGTGAATTAGACCTAAAAATAAAATATGAACAACTTAGTACTAAAATTAATATAAATACTCAAATAAACAAGCAAAATGCCATTGTTGCATAGTTCAAAACAAAGCCTTACTTTACTTCCAATTGTTTTACCACAAACACATACAGGTGGGGCAAAGTTGGCATAGGGTTTTTGTGAGGTACACCGTATTAATAGGGCGACCAAGTTTACAAGCTTTAAATTGATGAACCACAACCAAGATGGGCAGGGGCATGGCCAATCTATATTAAGACATACCCAAGGCAACTCCGTGTGTTTGCCTCTATCAAATACAATAAAGCTTTCTTTTTCTTTAGTTGTGCCTGCTTCTCATAAAAAACAATTAACAAATCAAAGCACCTACTCTAAATCAAATTTACTCAAAAATTTATTAAACTAAAAAATAAAATTAAAATTGTTCAAACAAAATAATAAAAAGAATTGCAAATCAATGGGTTACCTCCCATTAAGTGCTTCTTTAACATCGTATTAGCTGGACTTGGTCGTATCAAGCATTTGAATGAGGATACTTTTAATGAATTTGACTCCTCGAAATTCCTCCAAGTAAGGTTTCAGTCTTTGTGTGTTAACCTTAAATGTTTCATTTGTCTTTAAGCTCAAGAACTATGCCACCCCATATGGAAAGACTTGGATGATTTGAAACGATCTACTCCACCAAGAGTTTAATTTTCTAAGGAATAATCTCACCCTTGAATTGAACAACAAGACTTTCATTCCAGGTTTGAAGGTTCTTCAAAGGATCATTCTGTCGTGCATAGCCTTAGTTTTATCCTTGTAAATCTTTGAACTTTCACAAGCTTCATTTGGAGCTCATCAAGCTCTGAAGTCTACAACATTCTTTGGCCCTTTGCTTCATCTAAACTCATATTTGTAGTCTTAATTGCCCAATAATCTTTATGCTCCAATTCCACCAGTAAGCGGCATGCCTTCTCGAACACTAACTGATATGGGTTAATGTTGGATCCCGTTTTCGGAGTTCAATATTCGACTCCGTTTTTGGAGCCCAATATTCGGAGTCATAAAACGTGAGCTTCATTGCCCCATATTTCTGGAGTCCAAATCCTTCTCTGATACCAAACATGTTGGGGTTGGGCTTCGTTCCCAATCTCGGGGGCCCCATTTGGGGCGATCGGGAAGGGTCGTGCGAGAGACACGTTGAAATCACTCAATTGGTGAGAATTTCAACGTCAGCGTTGGCGGGTTCGCCATGACGTACTCTGGACCTCGCCGTGGAGAAACCTTCGGACCAAATCCAGATCACCAACATTCAACACAAACATACATACATACAATTCTTTCATCACAACCATTTTAACAAAGAAGTCAATTATGATCATATACAACCGAACTACTTCAATTTATCATTTCGCTGCTAAAGCAAAAGAGTTTGAAAACTTTATTTACATATTAAAAGCCACACCATTGGCTTATTACAAAATACAAAATGCACATGATACAATTTAATGCTTATGTTTAACATGATTCTAAATACCAAAAGCTTCTGAACTAACTTAATTACAAAAGTCTCTTTTCTTGGTGTTTGCCAAACTTTGCAAGGACCATTGCTGATCTGCTTTTTCTTCACCTATGGAGTGGAAGGCAATGGGGTGCGCTGCGAAGCTCAGTGGCTTATACATTTATAGCCATTGGCAATGAGCCATATAATTCAAGCACATACACACACACACATATATATATATCAAAGTATATATATATATCCTATTTAATCTAGCAATTCTAGCTCAAAATTCATAATTCACAATATCGTCACATAGAACATATCACGAGGATTCATCCATGAAAACATAACACTCAATTATGCATCATAATTATCAAATCACAATGCAAATGCACAAACAAATGGCTCAAGGGTTCCATGGAAATAGAATGGAGAAACCGAAGTTTACACCATGAAGAGAATGAGTCCATTTTTGAAGCTCATATGCCACAAGCGGGCAGTCGGGAGAAGGCTCTTGTCAACGTACACGTGACAAACAGAATGGTTCCACTCTTGCCCAAACAAAAGCATATATATTCATGCTCAAATCATTTCATCATACTTTCATACTTTTCATACGCTTTCCTTTCTTTTCATTTTTACAAAATTTCAAGGCATAACATGATCAAAATCACAATTCAATTATGTCAAAATGTCATACATCTTTCAAGGCATGACATAAAACACATAATAATGCATTTTTCACATCACAACAATTCACAATTTAGCACATATTCACACATAAGACAATTAGCTCATATTACACAATAACTATAAATATATTACCCACCCAAATCGTTGGAAAAATCCGATTCAAGGTTGCCTTTCCTCTTGCTCTTAGGTAGGATTCTCTTGGTTTCCTAAACCAGTTCTCATTTAATAAGAATCCAATTGAAAATCCCACAATGCAAAATCACTAAAATTGATTCTAAAATACTTAAGCTCAAGCATTTTCTAAACTCCATGAACTAAAATCCTTCCAAATATTCAAAATATTCAAAATGATCTTACCTTGATTCTTCACCAAATGAAGAGATCTTTAGCTCAAATGGAAGCTCTTTTCTTCCTCTTCCTTTTTCTCTTCTTGAACAACTCCAAAATCTCTCTTGAAGACTAAGAAAAATTAAACCCTAGCTCAACTCTCTTCTTTTCTCTCAAACCACCGAACTCTCTTTCTCTTTCTTTCTCATTTTCGTTATTCTCTTCTCCTCTCCCTCAATTCACGTTTTTCTTCTTCAATCAATCTTTTTCAATTCAATACCAAAAGCTATAAATCTTTATGGAGAGATAGAAAAATGTGTTAGGAATCTATTGGTTCAAGAATCACTTCATTTGGAGGTCAGATGATGAAGTTATAGCTAGAGGAATCAAACATGATTTTGCCCTTAATCATATTGTACATGTTGAGGGACAATTGGCATAACTTTCACTCTAAAATTGTCCCAAATTTACTTCCTCTACGCAACATCATTTTGTAACCATTCAAATATCAACTTTACTTTATTAAACTCTCTAATCCCTACTCATTTAATAGTTCTACCGTCCAAAAAGAGTTCGGGGTTCAACAGTTAATCCTAATAGGAGTTACGAAATATGTTCGGTATGCCCAAAGTGCCTGAACAAGATGGCCTACCCAATCTTTCCTTAACGTGCTTACCATCTTTTCCAGGATTCTTTTGATTTGTTGGTTGGAGATTTTAGCTTGTCTAGAGGTATGGGGATGATATGTGATTTGATATGTGCTTAAATGATTATACATTTATTTCGTAAGACTTATGGCCTGTTTGGTTTAGAGAATGAAATAGATAAGGAATAGAATAGTTATTCTTAGGAACAGAAAAGATGAGGAATAGAATAAAATATGTATTACTTTGTTTGGTTCAAGGAATGGAATAGATAAAGAATTTCTAGTTCTGTGTTTGATTTGAAACTATAAACTTGGAATGATAAAGGAATAACTAACAAAAGACCAAAATTTTCTTCTTCTTATTATTATTACTATTATTATTATTGTTGTTGTTATTATTATTAATAAATTTATTATTCTTATCAATATTAATAATTATTATTATTAATTATATTTGCCAAATTTTCTACTTATTCCAATTCTTATTATTATTAATTTTATCAATTAATTTTATTATTATTT
>JAOSBM010000002.1:27943465-27956408 GCA_027568955.1 Erythroxylum tenue | reverse complement strand
AGTACGGCTTAAAGTGTTTTAAGTGTATCTTGAGCTATAGAGCTCCAATTAAGGTGATTCTTGAATCGAATTAAACAAGAGACATAGAGCTATGATTAATTGAAGAATTAAGATTTAGATTATGATTTTAAGATTTCCAAATTCTTCATGAAAGCAGGAGCGATGAGTTCAAGCACGGTGTATGAGTAGTATGGGCTCTACTATGGAGTTATGGAAAGTTAATTTTGAGATATTATATAGAAAAAAAAATTTCACGGCTAATTAGGGTTTAATGGAATAACCCTTCAAGGCAAGATGATCATGATTCAAGTTTTATGTTCAAGAAGTTGGGTTCCGGAAGCGGGATCCAACAAATTTTGCTGATTGGAGACAAGAACATTTCCTAGAACTGACTTCTCTTCTGCTTTAGATACCGAAGAGAGATTGGATACCCTCCCATTTCCAAACCTGAAATCAAAACCTGCAGAAATTTTATTAGAAAAATAAGCACTCCAACAATTACCTTCTCTCAATGTTTGAGCTGAGATGGTCCATAACTTAGAAGATCACTCTGGTGTTTAAGCACCCCTCTTCCAAGGCTTCATCTTTGAAGGTTCGAGAATTTCTTTCAGTCCAAAGGTTATAGACAGTAACAGAAAGGAGGATGGTAAAGATGTTAATGTCACAGTTTCAGATATTAGAGGGCTGGTTGAACCAATTGAGAATGGAGCGAAGGTTTGTCAGATTGGGAGGATGTATTTGGAAGTGGCTGAGGCAGTGTAACCACACTATTTTAGAGAAATAACATTCAAAGAACAAGTGTTCAATAGTCTCATTATCCAAGGTACACAAGGAACATCGATTAAGGGTGTGAAGGTAGAGGAGTTTATCTTGTGTTTGCGAATTTTTAAGGAAAGCCAACCATAGTATCAAGGAACACCTAGGGCTATTACTTTTAAACCAAACCAGTTTATGCCAAGAAACACTCTAAATCGGGGGTCTCAAGAAATTATAGGCTGAAGCATTAGCATACTTTTTTGAAGAGCTAGCTAACCATTCCAAACAATTAGTTCTAGAACAATTTGGTTGGTACAGTGGAGGCTCTAGGTTACTTATGGTCTCGACAATTGCCTCTTGCCAGCACCACTCATTATTTCTGATTACTTCGAAAACTCTTGCAGACATAGGTAGCTCTGACCTATTGATCACTCTCGGAGTTGAGAGGTCCTTCAAGATTCCTCTAGGATGCAAAGGATCCTGCCATAATAAAGTAGAATTCCCATTTCCTATCCTAAATCTGAATTGGTTCCCAATTTTATCCCTCACAAATAAGATCTTTCTCCAACTCTATGAACTATTATAAGTAGGTTGAGCACTTCATAAATTTTTCCTTCTCAGAATTATAGTGCGCACCCACTTAACCCACATAGCTTCATTATCATAAACAGAAACCAGATTCTTTTCCCTAACATTACATTATTCCAAGTAGACAAATGCTTAATACCTAATCCTCCCTCCCTTTTTGGTCTACATAGACCACTCCATTTAACCTTAGCATGAGATTAGTAGCCACCTTCCTAGCCCACAAAAAATTCCTAAGTTTAGACTCTATATCCTTAAGGATGGAAGAAGGGAGAATGAAATGAGTAGACCAATGCACCAGAAAAGTAGAGAGGACAAAAATCACCAATTGAAGTTTACCAGCATAGGAGAGGTTTTTATGAGTCCATTTGTTAATCCTGGCATCAATTTTATCTAATAAGGGTAAACAATCCCTCCTAGACAACCTACATGTTAAGAGAGGTACCCCTAAATACCGAATGGGAAGATTACCTTTCTTGAGCCTCGAAATAACTTCCATTTGATGGGTCAAATGGTCCATATTAGGAGATAAGAAAAACCGACACTTGGAAGGATTCATATCCATACCAGATAAATTTGAAAAGGTACACATGCAATTAAGCAAAGTTTGTGCAGAAATCAAATCAGCATGGCTAAACAACAAAATATCATCAGCAAACAAGAGATGGGGAGTTTAAAGGCTTTTCACCTCTATTGGTATTTGAAGGAAGGAATACCATCTATGAAAACATTCAAAATCTTTGAGAGAACTTCCATACAGATAATGAAAAGGAATAGGGATAAGGGGTCTCTTTGTTTTAGGCCTGACTTACCTCTAAAAAATTTAGGGGTAGATCCATTGATCAAAATAGAATAAGAAGGAGAAGTTATACACTCTTTGATCCATTCAATGAACTTTTGAGGAAAGCCTTTAGCTACTAGTACATTCAGGAGGAAATCCTATTGAATCAAGTCATTGGCTTTTTGTAGGTCCACTTTAAAAGCACATCTCTTTTGGTTATTTGAAAGGTGGTAATTCTTGAAAATCTCTTGGGCTAACAAGATGTTATCCCCTATTCGACGGTTCTTAATGAAAGCACTTTGGTTTGGGTTGACAATGGGAGGAAGTATCTCTCTAAGCCTATTGCTACGATTTTTGCAATCACCTTATAAATCATGTTACAGCAAGATATAGGCCTATAATCAAAAATTGTAAAAGGATGATCTTTTTTAGGGATAAGAGAAATAAAAGTGAAATTAAGCTCTTTGAGGAGTTTTCCATATTAGAAAAAGTCTTGGATGGCACTAGTAACTTCCTCTCCAATATAATATGCCAAGTATGCATAAAGAAGAACCCATTATACCCATCCGGTCCAAGAGCCTTATTCGGATTGAAAGATTTGAAAACCTCCCTAATATCTTGTGCTGAGACTTCAATAATGAGAGAGTTTGAAAGATTATCAGGCAAGGGTTGAGGGAAAAGATTTTCCACAAACTCTTTAAAAAGGAGAAGGTCCTTTTTATCCCCAATAGAGCCCTAAAAGTATCTAAGGAACTGATCTTGAATCTTTTCAAGACCAACAATCCTATTACAGTTTCCCACTAATAAAGAGTGTATGTTGTTTCTGTTTCTGTTAGCAAGGATTGAGTTGTAAAAGAATTTGGCATTCCTATCTCCTTCTCTAAGCCATTTAATACGGGAAGACTGTTTAAGGAAGGACTCCTGATCATCTAGAGCTCTAATTAAATCATTAATGGCTTCAGATTCCTTAGTAACCAGTTGAGGAAAATTAGGAAAAAGTCTCATTTGATCTTGGATATTATTAAGAACAACTTGACAACTCTTAACTCTATCTTTCACATCACCTATCTGACCAGAGTTAAGAGATTTAAGAGCTTTTTTAACCCACTTAATCTTGGACACTACACAAAACATAGGAGTGCCCTGAAGTTGAGAGGACCAAGAATCTTCTAATATCTAAAGAAAGTTAGGCTAAGAGATTAGAAAATTTGAAAACCTGAAAGGAGAATGTCTCTTCTGCAAGTTTGCTAAAGACCTAACCACTACTGGAGAGTGGTCTGAGATGTTTGGATTATGAATAACACCATAAGAACTGGGAAACCTAGAGCTCCAGGCCGAATTAATAAGGGCTATATCTAAATTCCATCAATAAAGAGATCCCCACATTAATTGTTGTTCTAAGTAAAACTAAGACCACTAGAATTTAAATCATATAAAGCACAGTCCTCAACACATTTCCTAAAGTCACTTATTCCATTCATAGCCGAGGGACTTGTAGGCTCAGCCTTATGAGAAAATAAAAAATAGCATTAAAGTCCCCCGCCATAATCCAAGGATGGTTACCAGCAGTGAGATTGATATTAGATAGATCAAAGCATAGTTTCTTCTTATGATTGAGATTATTCGACCCATAAACACAAATCAACAAAAAAAGGAGAAGAACTATTCATAGGGGTAACCTCTAAATGAATTAGTTGATCATTTATGCTTAGAATAGAACACAAGAAATAATCCGGATTCCAAGCTAACACTATCCTAACATTTGAAGCATGATCTACATTACTGTAAGAAATCCATCTAGGAAACAAAGAGGAGCATCCATTATTCAAAAAGGAAGGAGACCTAATCCTAAATTCAATCAAGCATACAAAAGAAACTGACAATCTTTTAATACATGCATTTACAACTACTTGTTTTTTAAGATTGTTAAGACCCCTAACATTCCAAAAAACTAAAGCCATAACACAAACTAGAATAAAGGCCTCCTACTTCTTTTTCCTCCTAGATTTCCTACTTTTCCTCATTGTAAAATCTCCCTCTGCCCCTCCCAGAAGACCAGGACTCTAAGTATAAGTACTAGGAACCAATTCAGAAATAGGAGAGGAAAGATGGGTACCTACTTGACTCACAATAGGAAGGTTTGGATCCTCTAGGTTTCCACTCGGATCATCTTGCTTCTGTTGATCCTTGCTTAGTTGAGTAGGACTTCCAGAAGGACTTGCTTCCTTACCATCATGTATTGCTATCACAGGAACTTGATCATTCTGCTGAGATCCATTATCCTTACTTTGCTCAATTTGAATCTCAGAAGCTCTAATCTCCTTATTAATTTGATGTGTCTTCTTAGAGGCTAACTCTTGGTCCTTTCTTTGTTGATTTAAACTATTTGGTATAGTTTCCTTCCCCTTTCTACAACTCCTGTTGTAATCCAATCTTAAACAATCTCCCTGTAAGTGCCCATTCCTTCTTCTGTACATAATGATCAGGCCTCCATTCGTACTCAATCTTTATTTCCTTAAAGATTATTTTCCCTTCTTCATTGTAAGTAGCTAGTTGGAAAGAAAAAGGCCAACTACTCTATAATTCTAGCTCTATGCACATTCAAGCATACACAATCCTAGACATCCTAGCAGTCTAAGTATCCATAAGTAGGGGGTGTCCAACAACACTTGCTATTCTTCCTAACCCTTCTGTGTTCCAATATTCTACAGGTATGTTATGAAATCTAGCCCACAACGGGGCAAACCTAACCTCTTCTTGTTCCCTCGCATTCGGACACCACTTGCGTAAAAATAAGGGTTTACCTTGGATATGCCAAGGACTTTCTCCAGAACCAAATTCAATCCTATCTCTGAATCAAATTTAAACAAGAAGTTGTTTGAACTCGTAATTAAGGTTTCCTTAAGCCTAAACACTAACCAGGATTTTGCTAATGCTCTCTGAACCACAGGAAATGCAAGGCGCTTACCTATGAAAAATCCTATCAAGGTGAATCTAAATTAAGCAGCTCCCTTCTTCACTAACTCTGGTGGAGGAATGGCATAGATCTGGTCCTCCTTAACCTTTGGAGGATAGTAGGTCAAAGCTTTAGCTTTTGAGGAGTCCTCCATACATTCAGAAACTACTGACTTCCAGGATCTGGGGGTTCTCTGAAGTTTTAATCATAAAGGGATGTCAGGATGTTTCTGGTTCAGATGCCTGCTGAATAGCAAATACACCTACATCTATTAGGTTTTTGGTCAAGGATGTGTTTTGGATACGGTTGATGGAAGAAGTAGTTTTGGGAGGTGGATTTTTGGTCAGGGAAAGGACGCTGATGTTTGGGTCTGTGTTTTGGGTTCGATTATGGTTAAAGGAAGAAGTCGTTTGGTAGGGACTAGATGAAAGAATAGGTAATGGGGCAAGAGGAATTTGGGTTAGGTTAGGAGAAGAAGAAGAAGCCATGGAGAAAGAGAAATTACCCACCAACGATCTCAAAAGTTATGGGATCTCCACTCATTGCTCTCTCGTTGCTAAAATACTAAGTACATGTTGAGAACGTGATTGTCTCCTTCCATTGTTATAAGAAAAAACTAAAGTTCTGTTTATTGTTAGGTTTATTGAGCAAACTCAAGACCACTTTAACTCGAATATGTTTAATCTTACAATAGTAGGTTTTACTGAACTAAATTTGTGTGATTTAGATGAGCAAATTATGATCACATGATTTAAAGGTAAGGTTAGGAATAACATAAAAGATATGTGGTATGATTTGTCACCTAACAGATGTAGGAGTCACATGAGATGTAAATGATAAAGTTGTTATTTACCTAATTTAAGTTTAGTTAGTTTGTTAGACATAGGAACCTAGCCCACTAGAAAATTTAAAGTAATCTTTTTGAATAATAGTGAGGGCTATTATCAAAGTAGTGGGAGTAACCAAATACAAGATTAAAGTCCTAATCTCATTTGGTAATCATGATATATAATCAATTACTTGTTTTTCTTACATTTATTTTTGTTCTATATGGAATTTATCTTGTTTAGTATAGTTAATACTAAGAGTTTATAAACCAAATTTCTTAGGAATAAGTTATGTTAGATAGAAAATTTGTATGTCCATTATGCAATTTTCCTATTAATCCTAGATGTGTGCTTAGTTGTTCATGCATTCAATTCTTAACACTTAGTGATTATTGTTGTAAAATACTTAAGATACTTATTTTAGTTCATATTTAGTATTAGGTACAAGATTGAAGCACAATAACTAAAATTGGTTAAAAGCACATTCCTTAAGCCAACATTTTGATGTTAAAACTCAATTGCCCTTGTGGAATAAGAAAGATAAGGATTAGGGTGAGGATTGGATAAGAAATCACAAGAAGAACAATAATTCAACAAGACCTATGAGATACACGATGGTGTAAGACATCGTGTATCCAACTGTATATCTTCACGATTCTCACTTTTTTTGGGTTACACAGTTGGATGCACGACCGTGCACAAAATCGTGCATATGACCAGAAACCTAGTTTTTTCTATAAATTGACATTTTGGGCAGTAAAAGAAACAAGACTCATCTTAGAGGCACAGGAAAGGACATATAGCTTAGCTTCTTGGGATCCATGTTAGGCTAGGCTTCCTTAATCTGGTTCAAAGGTGAAATTGATGTCGTGGAGTGTATTTAAGCATATCGTCATCGTATATCATTGTTCTTCCATTTTTTTAAGAATTGTTTACATTATTTTATGCTTATTGAATTGGGTATTTTGTAAGAATGATATGAATGGTTTATTAGATTGTTTTTATGCAAACCCATTGCTAGAATTTCAAATATGATACGTAATAGTTGTGTTTGGATTCATTTGTGGCAACTAATGACGTTGAATCATTAGAGATAAGGTAACATAGGTTAAATAACCCTAATTTGTGTGGTTGTTGCTTAGATTGATCTATTTTCTTTATTCATAATGCAACTGTCCAACTAAATCTAAAGAGCTTGTTCTAGGTTGTTTGATAAAGAGCTTATTTTGATTAAGCGTAATCTAAGGAAAAACTGGGATTAACAAAGCTTATTGTTAATCTACGATCAATAGTTCTAAAAGAGGTGTGAAAATGATAACGCAATGATGTGTGTTTATTTTTGTTTAGGCTAAGATTGATCTAAGAACCAGATTCCAAAATCATTTTTCACTTTTATCATTTTTCACTGCTTGCTTTGACTTGCTGTCATAAGTTCAATTTTACTTTATTTTCTTAATTGCACCAAACCAAACCCCCCTTCTTACATATAAATATAATTTAGAAAGGTGAATTGATTTAACTTTGTGGGATCGACATAAACTCATCACTTTAAACTCTTTATTTGAGAGGATGTTCCCTGATACATGTTTCACTTAATAATTCCAACATGCAGACATTGGATTGATACTCTGTAAAAATCCATTCCGATCATATCAAGAATTATAATGAAACACATATGAGTTCACCACTCATCAAGATTGTGGTTCGTAATAAAAGAATGCTAATAGATTAAAGTACCGGCCTACTTTATTCTTTAAAACATACGTGATTTCAGATTCATTTAATAGTGCCATTATCGATAGTCAACTACTATAATAATATGAAACTCATCATTTTCTTGAAGTAAACTCTTTTACTTACACAAAGATAAATCTCAACATTACAGTCTAAACCATAATCAAGCGACGAACTTGATTATTCAACTGTGAATCAACTAATTTAGATTCTAATAATATACATGTTTTTCATACATCTCCATATATATGTATATTACTTACAAAAGAATCTTGGTACCTTATGACTAGATATATAATGCTCATACAAATAAAGCCAAACTCTTTTGTTTTATAAATAATACATAATTTCATTACAAAAGTAACTGGAAGAAAATTAAGTTATATGTAAATACACTCGCTTTCCAGGGCACAATATATACTAAAATAATATTTTTATTATACATTTAGGTAAAATCATTTAATGATACTAAAATTTTTAATCCCGTTATTATATTCAATTTCCTAATTGAGCACTTATAAAACTTTTTGAATCAAAGCCTTTAATTTACTTTCCTAATCAAGTTTTTTTATTAATGAAAATAACAAAAAATATAGACTTATAATGTAAAGTTGGCACAATGTCAATGTGATAAGAAGCTGGTCAATATGTCACGATGGTACATGGTGACACATAATAATGTCATATAGGCACATTGTGATGCTGACGTGTTATATATATGGATACCTACCTTTTAAGATAATAAGTTAATAGCATAAGTCTTATTACGAGTTTTACAATGTTATATGTTCTAGAACTCACGAGTCCCCCTTAGTAACTCCTATTCTAACTTGAACAATTCAATTAATAAATTATTAATAATAGAAAGAATTAATTGAAATTTCAAAATTATTCTAGTTGTATATTTTTATCATTTTGTAGAATTCTAAATGTCAAAAGAGTAAGTAAATAATAATAAGGATTAATTAATTACATATTATTATTATTATTATACATATAAATTGATTTTTTCTAAAAAGTAGTAAAGAATTATGTTAAAGCAAGTTATGAGAGCTTCAAAGTTAAAACTCAATCAAAGGAACATATAGGAAAAAGGCTTGAATCAGTTAATACATAGATATAATTACAAAAAAGAAAACTAACAAGACTTAAATCATTTAATACATAGATATAACTATAATAAAAAAGAAAACTAAGTCTAAAGTCTTCGTATTTGAATGGTTTTAAGGCTCATGTTATTTGTGAGTTCTGGAGCTATATCAACCATTCTAGTTCTCTGCAATAGACTTTGCGTAATAATATAAAATAAAGCTCTTAATGCAACCTTAAACAACTTTAGATCCCCTTTTGAATGGAATTTGTTGGCCCTGAATGTTTTTTTCTAGTTAGTTACGCATGATTTAGATAATTATGAGGTTAGGATGAGTGAATTTTTGGGAGTTGAATTTATTTATTTATTATGTCTATGTTAATGGAATTTTTTTTCATGGGTTATTTAAATTAAAAGTGGTAAGAATGCATAAAAGGGGTATTTTGGGTAGTTTACTTAAGGTTAGAAGAACCTAAGCTTATAAGGAAGGGCAAGGTGGACTTTTCTCATTCATTAAGGGTAAAATGGGAAAGGAAAGGTGTTGTTTTGTGCTTGAGAAGGAGAAAAACGTGGAATGGGTGAAGGAAGAAGTAAAATACGTAAATCAAAAGTGAGAGAGAGGTTTCGATGAAGTTAAGAGAAGAGTAAAGTTTTGAGTTAGGTTTCATCATTTCTTAGTCTTAAAGAGAGAGTTTGAGGTTGCTTAAGAAGGGAAAAAGAAAGAGGAAGAGAGAGAAGAGCTTTCTTTAGAGCCAATAATCTCATAAATTGGTGAAGATTCAAGGTAAGTTTGATTTTTTTTTTATACTTTGGATATGGAAGGGTTTTGGTTCATGAAGTTTAGGAAATACATGGGCTCAGGGATGGAGTTCCAAGATTTTAAGTACTAAAGAACTCAAATGGAGGAGAGTTCAGTCCTGGAGAGGAGTATCTCCCCTGTTGCAAGTTGTCTCGTCAGATTTAGCTACGGGGAGATTGTTTCTGGCACATGCAATTTCTCTAAAGGTACTATTACAGTGTGAAATTGTTTTTATACTCCGCAATGAGTTGTTTCTCTATTTGAGATTTTCATTTGTTTTGTTTCAATGAGTAGGTAGAGTTTTGGGAAGAGGAGCTCTGAGCTTTGTTTTTAGGGGTAGAGTTGGATTGAGGACTACCGTGGCTATTAAGAAATTAGATAACGAGGACAAGGAGACTGTTAAGGCATTTTGTTGAGAATTGATGATTGCTTTTGTTTTATTTGTTAATAATCAAATTGTGATTACTTTTGTCAATTGTTATAGCTACAGTGGAAAGAGTTTTCTCCGTAATGAAAATTATCAAGAGTTCACTTCGTAATAAAATGGGAGATGACCTATTAAATGATTGTTTAATGTGTTACATTGAAAGAGATGTATTTACAAATATTGACAATGATCTTGTTATGAAAAGATTTCAATCTATGAAAAGTAGGCGAGGATCATTGTAATTTTAACTATTTTATATTCCTAATAAAAATTTATTTTTTATTTAATTTTGATATGAAATTTTTTGTTAAATCTATATTTTATTTGGGCCCTCCTATCTTAAATTTCTGGCTCCGTCACTGCATGGGCTTAAACAATCTAGAGTCAATTTTAGTGAATGTGCTTTATGGGTTCTTAATTTGAATTCCTATTGAATGGAAATTTTGTCATTTATGAAGAAAATCAAGGAGGGGATCAAGGGAGGCAAGAAGAGCAAGAGGAAAGACATCCTTAAGCTAATTCCTAAGCAAGGATTTCAAGGTGGGTTACGGTTTTATAATTAAGTGATAAGCCATTAATGTTTTCTTTTAAATTATAGAAATAAATGATTTCAGCTATTTCATGAACGTACTTTATGACTCTTGAATGCTTTGAGAATTTGTTATGTGTTTGGTATGAGCATATTGTGTTGATGAATTATGAAAAGATTGTGCAAATGATTTTTGAAATGAAATTATGCTTGAAAAATCAAATTTCGGAAATGTGTCATTTAGGCAACAAGTTTACAAGTATTGAGATACATGTTATGTGGGTTTGGTTTGGTCCATTCTGTATTTTAAGTGCACTTTGACTATAGGCTTCTCCCGCCTGTCCACTAGTGATATGGAGCTCCTTCATGGACTCCCTCATGTTTGCGACTACACAAAACCACTATGTGGGATTATGTTAGTTCGTTTTGTTCACGACTACACAGGACCCTTTTTGGGAAAATGTGCTAGCTCGTTCTGTTTATGGACCTTCTAAACCATTTAGATGTGTTTATGTGTTCATGATATATTGACAAGATTGATGCATACCTGATTTGCATTATTGAGAATTTAATAAATATGTGCTTGGTGATTAAATTATGAATTTTATTACAATGGAAATAAGTGTTTCAATGGTTTTGCTTGTTACTGGTTATGAAATTGTTACCCACGAGCTTTAAGCTCACCCCCCATTCCTTCCCCTCTCCAGGTGACGAACAAGAGATCAAGTAAAATAAAATCGAGGCATCACTCCAAAATTTGCATCTTTTTGTGTTTTAAGCTAGATTTGTAACTACAAGGCTTTAGTTGCATTTTGAGTAAAATTACTATTCATGTAACTTTTTGTATTTTGGCATTTTGAGATATTGATGTACTATGGCTGAAAATGCCCACTAAAGCTTTGTAAAAACTCTTATATTTTGATGTCAATGAAGTATGTTTGTGTTTTGCCTATGATATTCCAAAATTTGTAAATTGCATTTTTCAAGTTTTCCCTAAGGGTGAGAATTTGTGTTCTGGCTTTGAGGGAAATACTGTATTGATCTAAGTAGAATTAGCTAAAGTTGTCTTCATAAAAGTTGTAGCTTATCTTTCTAGCTTTCCAACGATATAAAGTATGAAATTTTTGGACAATGGAGTTGAGAGATACGATATTAGAAGTTTGTGATGCTGTTTAGGATGGACTTTCGGGACAGCTGCCTTATTTCGAAATTTTGACCCTTATAGAGGCATAAATCGTTTTTGAGATCTTCATGGACGTTGTAGTTCTAGAAGTCTTCTTCGAAACGGTCTTTTAATGACCTTAATTTGATATTTATAGTGAAAGTTATGCCCTTTTTACCAAATCAGGTTAGAGGAAGAAAAGAAAAGGAGGAAGAAGGGAAGCAAGTCGCGATTGTGACTTTCGCGCAAAATCGCGATCTCGACGTGCGTCAGCGCCGCAGGTCGCAAATCGCGACTTTGCTGGTGCTCCCAGACCTGAACACCTCTCACTCTTTTTATCATAACTTTTTCGTCCGACCTCCAATTGACGTAATTTTTGAAGCGATGGATATCCAACACATTTCTCTACCTCCTCATAAGAATTTATAGCTTTTGGTATTAATTTGAAAAGGATTGATGGAATCAAAGTAAGGCTATCGATTGGAGTGGATATTTTACTGAACATGCTTCAGTATTTTGGTGATATCTTGATCTATAGAGCTCCAAATGAGAAGAATCTTGTTTTTAAATAAATTAAAAACATAGAGCTACAAATTATCTGAAGACCTTGAATTTTTATTCAGTCTCTAATACTTTTATTTTAGGAAGTGAATCTGAGTATAGTGTATTTTTTTAGTACAATAACAGTTCGAAAATATTTTGGTTATAACTTTTAGATTTTTGAACCAAATTGAATATTTTTGGTGTCATTAGAAACATAAAACAAAGGGGAACAAATGTTCTAAAGAGGTCTTATTAAAATTCTGATTTGAGGTTTCCCAAAATCAGTTCAAAAATAGGAGAAATGAGTTCATTTTTTATGTTTGATTGGTGTGGGCAAGCCACCCTTGTGGGATGCGCGTCTAGATGTCACTTAGGACGTTGGGCATATGACTCACAAGGGCGGGGTCTCAACAGAATTGCAGTTTAGTAGCCCAATAGATGATATTAGACCAATTGCTAAGTGTGTAATATAAACTAAAAGGGATAAGGATGTTACTCTATAGTATTGAGGAGAAATTGCAATTGTAAAATAAATGGTTCAAGTCCTCAGGTGTATATGAACTAAGAGCATAGTTCCTTTCATTTATGGGTGATATATGTTTAAATGTTGATTCATTTGATATACTTCACTTAGTGATTAATGCCTTAGAAATGCTTAGGATACTCACTTTTGTTGTACCAATGGTGGTTGACAAATTTAATTCCACTTAAGTTTTGATAATAACAAAATATATATAGAATTGGTAAGAAATTT
>JAOSBM010000002.1:27928470-27943365 GCA_027568955.1 Erythroxylum tenue | reverse complement strand
AACTCTATATCATTACTGTTTGTGGGAACTGAGTGATTAGTGATTGGTCACTTGTGAGGTAGGATTTGTGCCGGAAACCAAATCGTTTGTAAAGGTAGCTTGAGCAGGAAATCAAGTAATATTGTAAGAGTTCACACTGACCTAGAAAGTGTGTAATAAAGTGGTTTGCAAAATCCTAAGTGAGAGCTTAGGTAGAGGACGTAGGTTTTAACACCGAACCTCTATAAAAACAGTGTTTGATCTTCTTCTCTACTCTGTTAATTTTAATTTCAGTTATTTTGGTTTTGTGTGAATTAACTTCTGATACTTTTGTAGAAATCCTTGTTAATTTTAAAGATCTATTCATCCCCCCTTCTAGATCGTTTACAACTTTAGCTCATATTTGATCTTAGATACATTTCGGAAGTCAAGGAGCCAAAGTGACCCGAAAGCATGTCCATTGAAGCCATCTTCTCAATTTCTATATTCTATTGATTCATGGAGCATGAAGAAGAAGAGGATTGAAAGAAAAAGAGGCAAGATAGAATGTTAAGTGAAGAACA
Source organism: Erythroxylum tenue (assembly GCA_027568955.1). NCBI lineage: Eukaryota > Viridiplantae > Streptophyta > Magnoliopsida > Malpighiales > Erythroxylaceae > Erythroxylum > Erythroxylum tenue. Next base: position 27,942,823 of record JAOSBM010000002.1, on the reverse strand, counting down.
AAGAAAGCAGAAGTCTCACGACCATATATTAGATTGCATGGGCGTAAGAAATTTCTCACGCCAATGCGGCACCTCTCACGATTGTGAGATATCTCTCACAGCCATGAGAGGGCCATGCACGACCATGAGGAGTTCTCACATGTGAGAAAGCCAAGTGTCCCTTTAATAGCCAGGTGTCCCTCGGTTTAAACCTAAATTATACTCCATAAGGAAAAGGATGTGACGATAAAAGGGACATTCGGTACAAACGCAACCAAAAACATATTTCTCTCATTTCTCTTTTTTTTTTCTTCATTTTTCAACATCAACAGTGTCAATGGGGAGGATGGCCAACAATGAGAGCTTGAAGATGGAGATGGAGGGCTAACTTTCTCTACACCGATTTAGAGGTGCAATCGACGCCAAGGAGCATATTAAGCATATCGTTGTTGTGTATCATTTTCTTTCCCTCTTTTCGGATTGTTTATGTTATCTTGTATAGATTGATTGGATATTGTATGAGAATGATTTTAATGCTCTATTGAATTGTTTTTCTTGAAAAGCCATACCTAGAACTTGAATGCGATCCGTAATAGTCGTGTTAAAGGTCGTATATGGCAACAAATAGTATTAAATTGTTAGGGATAACGTAGCATAAGCTAAATAGTCCATGCTTGTGTGATTATTGCTTAGATTGGTCTATTTTCTCGCTTGTAATGCGACTATCTAGATAAACTTAAAGAATTTGTTCTAGGTTTCCTGATAGTTAGGTTTGATTAACGAGCTCGTTTTAATTAACTACAACATAAGGAAAAATCAGGATTAATAGAGCTTATTGTTAATTCACGACCAATAGTCATAAGAGAGGTGTAAAGACAATAATTCAATGACATCTGTGAAATTGTGCATAGTTCAAGATTAGACAAAAGAATCGGATTTCAATTCATTTCTCAATTTTATCACTTTGTGACTGTTTAATTTGAGTACTTTTGCATATTCAAGTTTTATTTTGTTTTCTAATTTGCGTCAAACCAAAACCCCCTATTTACTTATATAGATAATTTAGGAAAGTAATTGCATTTAATCTTTGTGGGTTCGACCTAGACTTACTACTGCTATAGTTATAGGTTTAGTTATTTTGGTAGAGTTAAGATGCACGCGCAACCAATTTTGGCATCGTTGCCACAGATTACTATGCTTTGCTTTTCTGAATTTATTTGTTTTGTTTTAATTTGTTCTTGTTATTTTTAAGTAACTTCTTTTCTTATTTGGTTAGTTACAGTGCATGACACGATCTTCTCACACTAATGAATTGAAATTTGATCCAGAACTTGAAAGAACAATACGTAGAGCAAGAAGACAAGTTGTACAAAGTTCTGAGGATCCATCATCATCTGACAAAAAACTTGACTCTTCACCAAGAATTCAAATAGCTTTAGATTTACTTTCTTATTCTTCAAGTGATTCTATTTCTGAATTTGATTATGACATGGTTGAACAAAATAATAATCGCACTTTCAAGCAATTGGTCGCTCCTGATCTTAATCATTAACCCTTGTGCATTGATTTTCTTGCTATTGATGTTACTTTTAAGCTTAAATTGAGTCTAATTCATCTTTTACCAACATTTTGTGGTATGTCAGGTGAAGATCCTCATAAGCATATTAAGGAGTTTCACGTAGTGTGTTCTAGCATGAAGTCGGTCGGGATAAAAGAAGAGCATATTAAGTTGAGAGCATTCACATTCTCATTGGGGGACACCGCTAAGGATTGGCTTTACTACTTGCCGTCCGGATCAATCACTACTTGGAATGAAATGCAAAGAATTTTTTTAGAGAAGTACTTCCCTGCTTCTTGAGCTATGAATATTCAAAAGGAAATATGTGCAATTCAACAACATCAAAGGGAGACATTATATGAGTATTGAGAGCATTTCAAGAGGTTGTGTGCTAGTTGCCCGTACCATCAGATCAATGAGCAACTCTTAATCCAATACTTCTATGAGGGGCTTCTGCCATATGGAAGAAGTATGATAGATGCAGCAAGTGGGTGTGCATTGGTAGATAATACACCTATTGAAGTTAGAAATCTAATTTCCAATATAGCTATTAACTCCCAACAATTTAATATTTAAGAGGACCCCCGACCATTGAAGGTTAATGAAGCTAGTACTGCTACACTGGGGCAACAAATAGATGGGTTGACATCTTTAGTGAGACAAATGGCTGCAAATGGTATTTAACAAGTCAAGGTATGTGGAATTTTCATAATGGTAGAACATCCTACTGATATGTGTTCAACCTTGTAGGAGACTTTCAGTGGAACAAATGAATGCTTTTGGAAGCTTTCTGGGTCAACCACAAAGGAAGTATGATCCTAGGTACCCCTCTACACAGACCTCATGATGGAAGAATCATCTATTCAACAATTATGGACAACAAGGACAACAATAAGGCTCCTACCAATAACCTTATCAAAGACAAGGTCAACCATCAAGCTTTGGACCTTCTTTGGAAGAAATGATAAAAACATTTCAACAACAAACAAGAGTTAGCATTCAGAATCTGGAGGATCACCTGAGTCAAATAGCTACTGCAATGAGCCAATTGGAGAATCAGAATTCGGGTAAGCTTCCTTCATAAACAATTGTAAACCTAAAAGAGAATGCAAGTGCTATCACTTTGAGAAGTGGTAAAGAAATAGAGGCACCACACAAGACTCCTGTTATTGATGATGATGAAGAATCTAAAAAAGAACTTGAAATGCCTCCAAAAGAAGCAGAAATGGGAACTCAAGTAAATTCTAAATCTCCTTTGGTTAAAAATTTTACTAAAACTTTACCTCATTTTCCTAGTAGGTTTGCTAAATCGAAGAAAGAGGAGCAAGATAGGGAGGTTTTGGAAATGTTCAAAAAGGTAGAGGTGAACATACCTCTAATTGATGTCATTAAGCAAGTTCCTCGATATGCCAAATTTCTTAAAGATTTATGCACATCTAAGAGGAAATTGAGGGGAGATGAGAAAGTAAGTATGGAGGAGAATGTGTTCATAGTCATTCAGAGAAAGCTTCCCCCAAAGTGTAAGGATCCAGGTACATTTATAATTCCTTGCAAAATTGATGATACTAGATTTGAAAGGGCAATGTTAGATCTAGGAGCTTCAATAAATGTCATGCCATATTCCATTTATACTTCATTGAATTTGGGATTGTTGAAAGAAACATGTGTTATAATTCAATTGGCTAATAGAACTAATGCTTATCTGGAAGGGGTTGTTGAGGATGTTTTAGTGCAGGTTAACGAATTGGTTTTCCCAACTAACTTTTATGTGTTGAACATGGAGGGAGAATCTTCGTCTAATTCTGCACGAATCTTTCTAGGTCGATCATTTTTAAGACATCAAAGATGAAGATCGACGTGGATGCAGGAACATTGATTATGGATTTTGACAATGAAATTGTTCGCTTTAATATTTTTGAAGCTATGAGGTACCTTAGTGATGTTCACTCTATTTTATTAATTAATGTCATTGATTGTTTGTCTCAAGAAGTTTTTAATATGGATGGTAAAGAGCAGTTAGAAGTCATTCTTTGCATGAGTTTATAGGAAAACACTTTGCAAAATTCTAACTTAGTTATTATAGATTAGATGGAAGAAATTTTGTTAACATTGCAATCATTGCAACCGATACCAAAAAGTTATGTGTTTTCAAGTATTGAACTACCAATATCTTATTCGAAATCTCTACCTTTGGTTGTGCAAGCACCTACGATTAAACTAAAGAAAACACTAGAGCACTTGAAGTCTGTGTTTCTGGGAGAAAGAGAAACACTTCCAGTAATCATAGCCAGGAACTTAACCGAGCTTTAAGAAGAAAAGCTCATTTAAGTGCTTAAGGATCACATCACAAGTATAGGGTGGACCATAGTTAACGTCAATGGTATACACAGGAAGGCTTCCTGGTCACACTGACTGGGATTAGCCCTTTGACATGGATGAACCTAATTCTTTTGAAAGAAGGATCCATCAAGGGAATCACAAAGAAGATTGAATCCTCCAATTATGGAAGTGGTGAAAATGGAGATATTGAAGTTGCTTGATGTTAGTAAAATCTATCCAATTTCAGATAGTAAATGAGTGAGTCTAGTCCAAGTAGTATTGAATAAAACTAGGATTACTATGGTAAAGAATGAGAATAATAAGTTTGTGACCATAATAATTCAAAATGTATGGAGAGTATGCATCGATTACAAGAAGTTAAATGCCGCTACACGTAAGGATCACTTTCCACTCCCATTTATCAATCAGATGCTTGAACTACTTGCGGGACAATCTCACTGTTTTCTGGATGGATATTGGGATACAATCAAACCATGATAGCTTAGGAGGATCAAGAGAAAATAACCTTCACATGTCCATTTGGTACATTTGCCTATAAAAGGATGTCGTTTGGGCTCTGTATTGCTCCAGCCACTTTTCAAAGATGTATGGTAAGTATTTTCTCTAAGTATGTTGAACACATTATTGAGGTCTTTATGGATGATTTTACTGTCTATGGGGATTGTTGCAAGTTTGGATAATCTGAATTGTGTATTTGAACGTTGCATCGAAACTAATCTTGTTCTCAATTCTGAAAAATGTCATTTTATAGTCAAACAAGGAATAGTTTTGGGACATGTAATCTCATCTAAAGGAATTAAGGTCGATAAAGCTAAGGTAGAAATTGTGCGAAACTTACCTTACCCCATAAATGTTCGTGAGATTCGTTCTTTTCTTGGCCATGCAAGTTTATCAAGGACTTCAGTAAAATCTCAAAAAAAAAAAAACTATGTCATTTGTTACAAAAGGATGTACCCTTTAAGTTTAATAAGGGATGCAAGGAAGCATTTGACAAGTTGAAAGAACTTTTGACTTCAGCATCGATCATTCAACCATCTAACTGGAGTCAACCATTTGAAATTATGTGTGATGCGAGCAATTTTGCTATGGGTGTCGTCCTTAGTCAAAAATGTGGCAAGATGACTCATGTTATTTACTACGCTTCCTAAACACTCAGTCCAGCACAATGTAACTATTCCACAATTGAAAAGGATATTTTAGCTATTATGTTTACTTTGAATAAATTTAGACCTTACTTGCTTGGTTCTAAAGTGATTATATATTCTAATCATACAGCATTAAGATACCTTTTATCAAAGAAAGAAGCAAATCCGAGGCTTATAACATCGATTCTTCTACTTCAAGAGTTCGATTTGGAGATCAAAGACAAGAAAGGTATAGAGAATCCAATCGCAGATCACTTGAGTCGAGTTGTGAAGGAGGAGGATTCAGCACCATTGCAAGAATTGTTTTCGAATGAGTAATTAATAACATTTCAAGGTAAGATTCCATGGTATGCTGATATTGTGAACTATCTAGTGAACCATGAGATGGCTAATGATTTAAGTAAGGCTAAACAAAATAGGATAAAGAGTGAGTCTAAATATTATATTTAGGATGACTCTCAATTATGGAAATGTTGTTCTAACCAAATGATTACGAGATGTGTGCTGAATATGAATATGAATCAGTTTTGAAATTTTGCCATTCGTATGCTTGTGGTGGTCATTTTGGGCCTAATAGGATTGCTAGGAAACTTCTTGAATGTGGTTTTTATTGGCCAAATATTTTTCGAGACTCCTATATATTCTGTAAAGCATGTGAACAATGCCAGAAATAGGGTAATTTATCCCATTGAGATCAAATGCCTTTATCTCTAATACTTGCATGTGAAATTTTTTATGTATGGGGCATCGATTTTGTGGGGCCATTTCCTTTTTCTTTTGTTTTTGTTTACATTTTGTTAGCTGTGGATTATGTTTCTAAATGGGTGGAAGCTAAATCCACCAAGACTAATGATTCTATGGTTGTTGCAAAATTTGTCAAGTCTAACATTTTTGTTAGGTTTGGAACACCACGAGTATTGATTACTGACAGAGGTACTCATTTTTGCAACCGATTGGTGAAAAATCTTTTAAAGTACCATATCACTCATAAGGTGTCTATAGGCTATCATCCACAGATGAACAAGCAAGCAGAGGTGTCAAATAGAGAAATCAAGTCAATCCTTGAGAAAATGGTAAGCCCAAATCATAAAAATTGGAATCAGGAGCTTGATGACACTCTTTGGGCACATAGGACCATATATAAGACACTAATTGGCATATCTCCATACCGACTTTATAGAAAGTCATGTCATCTTCTGGTAGAAATTGAGCACAAAGCCTTTAGGACCATTAAGCAAGGCAATATGAAGATGGACGTAGTAGGTGAACAACAAAAACTGCAACTCCAAGAATTGGAAGAGTTTAGGCTTGAATCTTATGAGAATGCAGAAATTTACAAGGAAAAGACGAAATGATTTAATGATAAAATGATTGTTAGGAAGAATTTTATGGTTGGACAAAAAGTTCTTCTCTACCATTCACGACTTAAGCTTTTTTCAGGTAAATTGCATTCCCATTGGATTGGACCTTTTGTTATTACTAATGTGTTTTCATATGGTGTAGTTGAAATTGAAAGCTTACAGACAAACAAGAAATTCAAAGTCAATGGTCATCACTAAAACCCTTCTATAAAGGATTCCAAGTGGAGGATATGGAAGTGATAGAGTTAGAAAATGCTTATTATGAAGACATAGCAAACTGGAGTCGAGCCAACGATAGTAAACAACGGCGTTGCTTAGGAGGCAACCTAAGGGAAGCTGATTTCTACCTCTTTACATTTTTGTAATTTTTTCTCCTTAAATATTCCATTTCTTACGTTTGATGTTCCATTGGGGTAGTTTTAAGTGTGGGGGTGGGAATCTTAGTTTGTTATTAGCTTTTATGCATGTTTTGAGCTTAATTGTTACTTATGTGACTTCTTAAGTGGTTTTCAAAATCAAACAAACAAAATCAAAAATTTTCTCGTTTTCTATCGCTTTTAAGATTATTTAGTCATAATTAGAGTGTGAATTGACTAGAAAAATCCATGGAAACCTTAGCATGTACTTTTGCTCTTGTGATTGGTTAATGTGCATTATTCTTAGAAGAGCGGTGACTAGTAGTAGACGAAAACCAGTGAGGTTTTGAGTCATATTAGACTGACACATTCATTTGAGTCTCACTGTCTTTTGTTATGTGTGATCTTCATGACATAAACATCCTTACTTTGCTTTGATTTTCTATTCGAGACCACATTTTTATCACTTGCATTTTTATGAAAATGATTAGGCATTATTTGTTGATTACGAGCTACATTAGCCAAATAACCTAGCCAATTATATAAATTTTCCTTTGCTAACCCCTTTAAGCTTTATTATCCTTTTCTTTTGTATAAACCACATTACAAGCACCTAACCAAGCCTTAAAGCTAACGGAGCATTTGTTAATTCTTGATGAATGTGATTGTACAAAAGCCTAAGTATAGGGGTATGCATACATACGGGTTGGTTATGTTTGTTAATATGTCATGTTATGAATCTTATATTGATGTAGCTTCTATTAATATTATATTTGAAAAAAAGGAAAAAGGAAAGAAAAAGAAAAAAATTAAATAAATATATCAAGGAGGAACTGCATATGTGGTTTGCAAAGTTATTCATAATTAATGCATCCTCCTAAAGTTGTAATGAATTGCTTATTTGAGTATGTTGTATCTGAGGCAAATGTTGTTTTGGATGGAGAACTTTTTTTGTGTTATGTTAATGTGGCTTATGGTGTGAGAGCTGAATTGAATTGTGAAACATGCATTCTTCATGGCTGACGGTACCCAATTTTGAATGAATGTTAATTTGGGTGCTTGATATCTCATTCATTGTTACTTTTGCTTCACTAGCTTGATGGTTTTTATGCTACATCACCCAAATACATCTCTTCTTACCCTTACCCACATTACAACCTTAGAAAAGTTCTTTGATTCATGATTATGCATGTGACTTTTAGTTGTGGAGAAATTAAATGATATGCAAAGTTATGAATTGTTGTGATTATGAATGGTGTTTAAGTGCACCCATGGAAATATCTTGTTTAAACACCTTTTGTCCAAGTCCACTTCTAGATTACTCAGTTTATAAGCTCTGAATGTTGATTTATTGTTATAGGCTTTGAAAGTCATTCATCTTTACTTATGGTTATCTATTATTAGGAAATATGGAAAATGAATGAAAGTTTTGATTTGTGATTTTGATTTTGATGATTTGCCCAAGGACAGTCAAAAGCTAAGTGTGGGGAACTTCATCATGTATTTGGTACCAAGCTTCCTAACTATTACAAGCGACAACATAAAAGAGTTGGATGGAATGAGAGAAGTATCCCATACTAGGTTTCTCCATTGGAATTTTGCATGAGGCCATAAGAGGAGTTCTTTATATGAAGTACTTATGAACTTCATCTCTTTCTCAGGCAACCAAAGAATGATATCATGATTTGAGTAGTTAGGGGAATAATTAGGCATGTAACCCATAATCTTGGAGGATCTTTTAGTAGAGTGTGTAAGTCACAATCATAAATTGTCCTTTATAAGTGTTTGGAATTTTTTCACTTAAAGGATGATAGTTTTAAGACTGAAATTCTCTAAGCTTGAAAAAGGACCTATGTCAAATCTATTATTGTTGGATCCCGTTTTCGGAATCCAACTCTTAACAAAAAAACCATCATACTTGAGCGTGGTTCCTTGTAATCTCTTCTTGCTCTGATACAGAACATGTTGGGCCCCGTTTTAGGAGTCCAACCCTTGAACCATAAAACGTATGCGTATTATTGCTCGTCATACAAACGTGAGCGTAATCCAAAGAAATCATGAAGCTTAAAGTCCCATACCATTTCTATGTTCCTTTTTTCAAAACACATCTCACTTATATATATATATGAAACAACAATTCACAATCAAAATAATCATCTCAAATCAATAACTGCATCAAATATACTTTAATTTCATCTCAACCTTATTCATATACAATTTCATATTTCCGCTCAACATCATCCATACATGATTCATAATTCATTAACATCAAAAGAATAGAATTTTAGATCTAATGGCATTCTAAGCCACAATACAACCATAATTCAAAATCTCAAAAGACAAAAGTTACATAAACTAGAAATCCATAAACGCGACTAAAGCCTTGTGTTTTCCAAAACTAACTCAAAATACAACATAAGCAAATTGGGAGTGATGCCTAATAAGGGTTCATGGAAAGAACCCTACATGGTAATATGTACGCTCAAGTATTATGGTATTCGTAAAAGCGTTGGGCTCCGGAAACGGTGCCTAACATTTGTGATATCAGAGCAAGAAGAGGTTACAAGGAACCACGCCTAAATATGATGGTATTTTATTAAGAGGTTGGGTTCCGAAAACGGGATCCAACATTTAAATTGATTTAGAGCAAGAGTTGGATTCCGAAGCTAAGCAGGATCCAATATGAGTGATATCAAAGCAATAAAAGGTTTGGTATGATCCGAAGTTGGGTTCCGAAAACGGTGCCCAACAATTATCATACCAAAAACGAGTATCTCTCCATCCCTTATTTTATGGTTTATAGAATATTGCACCAACTCTCTCATGGGAAACACTTGCCTTAATGTCTAAGAAATGCTAGGTTAGATTAAAAGGACCAAATGCTATCCTCTTTTAAGAAGTAAAGATGCATCCATTTCACTCATAGGGCTTCCTTGTCCATGCATAACTGCTATATCCTCTTCATAAATAGAATTGTGCTTATGAACTTGACAAACACATTCCCAAGCCCCTTTATCTCTAGGTAAGCAGACATCTAATTATCTCACCTTAGGAATTTATGTTATGTTGTTTATTCCACTCCAACGGAGGTTTCTAAGTAATATGTCAATGGTCCTTTAAGAGTGCCAACATTTAATCACTAATAAATTTGAAGGTTGCTTAAAACTAGAATTATAAATTGCAATATTCCACCATATGAAAGAACTTTATTACACTAATAGTTAAGCCTTTTGTGAATTGAATGCAGAAGAGGAGAACAGTGTAAGTAGGAGAGCTTCTTTATGGAGATGGGAAATCTAAAATATTGAAAAGGGAGGTAATGAAGTTTGAGTCCTTTAGAAGTAGCTAGGAGAGCTGCATTAAGATTGACACTTGTAGATAGGAATAGGTAACTCTTGTTGCTTAATAGAGACATGAGTGGCACAAAAGAAGAAAGAAGCAACAAATTGTCTACAAAGAAGAGAATGAAGATGCCTAGCTTGCTGCATCTTTAATGGAACATGAACATTGGTTCTTTAGCGATATTCAACTTGTTTAATCTAGAGAAAACTTCTATACTTAAATGTAAATAAATAAGGCAATAAAGAGTCCTCTTATCTTAGCAACCTCGAATATTCTTATTGATTTACTATTGACCAAAATGAAAAATGAAAGTTGAAATGCACTTGATAATCTAATAAATGAGCTCAAGAGGAAAGCCAATAGTGTGTATGGAGTTGATAAAAAAATTCCATTTCAACGAATCAAATGTTTTTGTTAAATCTATCTCGAGTGCACATTTATTGATTGTTTTCTCGATATGATAACTCTTTAAAAGCTCTTGTATAATTATGATATTGTCTCTAATATATCTCCCTTAAATGTATGCACCTTGACATGAACTAATGTTCCCAGGCTTCACTTTTTTTAGTCTATTAGTCAAAATCTTTAAAATCACCTTATAACTTACATTATAACATACAATGGGTCTATATTGATGGAAAGAAGAGGGTAAATACCTCAAGAATGAGACAAATGTGACTTGTTCAGCTCTATTAATATATTGTCACTACTAAACAATTTTTTTGATTGGGCCAAGGGCCGTTTTCCCATTTAAATTTCAAGTGAACGAAGGTCAGATTGAAACTATCCGGATCAGAAGCTTTGTCAAGAGGAAACTGAACAAGGTGTCTTTACTCTTTAATTTTTCTCGTTAGAATTGGCAAGGAAAGGAATTTGTTTATAGTTCAACATTGTTTCCGAGGGACATAATCTATATTTGTCACATTTGTTATCACCATGCCAACGTGTGCTATAGAAATCAAATGAAACGATTAGGGGTGACGTATAATTAGATTGAAAAGCAAAGACTAAAATTTACAAAAGCAAAGAAGTGACCCATAATCCTGCAAGGTGCAACTCTTGTCATTTATCCAAATTGTTACTCGCCTTGCCACAACAAAATGCCACAAATTTTAACCCCAATTTAGGAATCCGCACTTCGCCCTCTCCTCCTTGACCGAAGCCTTATTTTCTCAATTTCCAGTCTCCAATCCAATGACACCAAAACGACCCACCCCCATGGAGGACCCACCGTCTGAGTCATCCTCCTCCGAAGAGGAGGAGACCGCGGCTAGTGGAGAAGATGATGAAGAAAAAGAAGATGAAGAAGAGGAAGACGAAGAAGAAGAGGAAGACCATTCTTCCGATCAAGAAGATGAAGCTCAGGGGATGCCCTTCAAACTCTCTTCTCGTCCATTCGATACTCAGACCTCCAAGAAGCCTGATTCCGCCACCCAACAACCCGATTCTGATTCAGATTTCGAGACTGAGTCGGAGTCTGAGTTACAAGTCAAAAACGCGATAACAAAGCCTGTCGCTTCCAAGCCAATGGAGGAGGCCCCGCCTCCCAAGGCCACCAAACCCAGATCTAAAACTTTGAAATCTGCAGTTGGGGAGAAGAGGGTTAGTGAAGATGATCGAACTTCGACGAAAGATTCGAAAAGGGCTAAGATGAAGGATTCGGAAGCTGGTGGTAAGAGGTCCGAGGATGCGAAGAAGCAGCTATTTCAACGGCTGTGGAGTGAGGACGATGAAATTGCTGTGTTGAAAGGGATTATCGAGTTTAATGAGACGAAAGGGATCGATCCCGCTAAAGATATGAACTTGTTTTATGATTTTATTAAGAAGTCGTTACATTTTGATGTGACTTTGTCCCAGCTGAAGGATAAGGTTTGGAGGTTGAAGAAGAAGTTTGGGAATCATGTGGTGAAAGGGAAGAAAGGTGAAGATAAGATCTTTGCGAAACCCCATGATCAGAAAGCATTTGAATTGTGGAAAAAGATTTGGGGTAGTGAGAAAAGTGGTGGGGTTGGAGTGGAGTCTAGTGATGCTAAACCGAATGGAAAGGCGAAGCAGGGTAGAAAGAGTTTAGCTGAATTGAAGGCGGAGTTGGGGTTTAATAGTGGAAAGGAGGGAGAGAAGACGGAGAAGGCAGAAGTTGATGTGGGAAGGAGTGCTTCAGAATTGAAATCTAACGGAATGTTCGAAAAAATTGTTGATTTTGGAGGAATGGCTGACTATGTGATGAAGAAGGGACTGGATTTGATAGATGAGCCGAAGAAGGCAGAGATGGAAGAGAAGTGGAAAAAGTTGCATGTAGAAGAGGTTGAGCTGTTTCTCAAGAGGACTGAGTTGATGAGAGAGCAGACGAAATTAATGTTGGAGGCTTATAAAGCTCAGGAGGATTGATATAATTGGGAAGGAACACATTTTGATTTTTTGCTTGTGTTCTATGCTATTCAAGTTAGAAGTTGTATTAGTTTTTGGTTTTTAGGATTATCGTAATTATGAATTGTGTAAGTTTGTGTTCCTGCCAGAACTTTATGTTCCTACGGGAGCATATTTTAATTGCAATGCTGACTTATTACTTTTGTTAATGGCAGATGTGACTGGCTAATGTGTTTTCCTCTATCTTGACGTACCTAAAAACAAAGGGATATGATGTGTATCTCTTTGATTGGGAACTGGTTTCCTGATACATGTGTTTGAATCCTTTTATTATTTGACCTTTATTTGGTATGAGAAGTTAGTGTTAGTTGCTTGATGTGGAGTAGGAAGTGTTGCAATTTGGTTAATTGCTTCATTTTGCATTCCATATCACATTGCTTTTGTAACATTGCTTCAAAACTGTAAATTTTATTTAACATTCTACGATTACTTGTAGCTGGTATTCGGAGTTATTAACCTGTATATGTAAGCTTGGAATTTGTACCCTACAATCCATGGCACAATTTCTTTCCATATCTAATTCCTAACAATTTGCCTATGTGGCAATTGTTCCTTTTCTCATCTTACCCTTACTAATGTAGGTTTGGATGGACTTAGGCTGCTAAACTATGGGCTGATAACTAACAATTCTTTCCTCCTCAATAGGCACTTTGTCCTCAAGGTGAATGGAATGAAAATGCCCTTTGATGAATTTTGTATCTTTTCAAGTTGCTTCTTCTGCTGGTTTGTCTTTCCATCGAATAAGCCACTGGAGAATGATTCCGCCTTTAGACTTAGACATGCGTGAGGCTAAGATTGCTTCTGGTTCAGCTAAGTCCCCGTGGTCCATCTTCAACTCTTGAGGTAGATTGTGCTCGACAGAATGGTCACCCACAGCCTTCTGTAGTTGGGAAATATGAAAAACCGAGTGGATTTGGACGAAGTAAGGAGTTATAGTTTATAGGCAATCTATCCCACCTTTCTAACGATTTTGAAATGTCTATAATATCTTGCTGAAAGCTTAGGACATATCCTTCTTGCAATCGTGGTTTGTCTATGTGGTTTTAGTTTAACAAAGACCAAGTCTCCCACCTAAAAATGTTCCTCCTTTCTGTGAACGTTGGCAGATTTCTTCATCATAGACTGTGCTTGCCATAGGTTGTGTTTGAGTTGGCGTAGGGCTTCATCTTTACCGACCAATGCTAACGCCACTGATTCCACTTGAGTTTCCTCTTGAGAAAACTGCAGCAAAGTAGGTGGAAGGTGGTCATAGACGACTTCAAAGGGAGTCTTTCCAGACTAAAAGACAAAACGATCCTCTATCCTCTTATCTATTCACCCTAGTAATGGAAGGGTAATCTAAAATCCTCAACAAGTTTACTGAAATGCAATTGTAGAATTCACTTTCATTATAAATGTAGAGAATACAAGCTGACGCAATGATATTTATTGATGACTTGATTTTCTTATTTAGTGTTGAAGCTCATTCAGTGAAGATTTTAAAGGATCTACTCAAAATGTATTTAGACTGGTTAGCGCCGTGAGTAAATCAAGACAAAAGCATCATGTTTTGCTTTAAAGATGTGAGGAATTCAATAGAATTATCCAGGATTTTATAGGGTTGCAGCTACATTCTCTTTCTTTTAAGTATCTTGGAGTCCTAATCTCTAATGCAAAACTTAAGTGTTCATATTTTTTCATTAATTGAGAGGTTCAATTATCGAATAAATGCTTGGAAAAATAGGTATCCATGATATGTGCTTAATTGTTGATATTTTTAATTATTTTTACTTAGTAATTATTGACATAAAATTGCTTAAGATACTCACTTTAATTTATTTATTATTTTAGGTACAATTCGGAAGC
>JAOSBM010000002.1:27891548-27902745 GCA_027568955.1 Erythroxylum tenue | reverse complement strand
GATTTCTCCACTGCCAAAGGAACCAACAAGCAACGCCAAACAGCGTCGGCCACTCCACCTGGAACTCCTGACTGGGCGTCCGGAGATTATGGGCCACCCAATCAACCACTGGGTGGTGGAAAAAATCCGGGTCCCTAGCGGGCGAATGAAATTGTCCCCAGAAAGCAGTAACTCGTGGACAATCTCGGATGACGTGTAGGGTAGTCTCTTCGTGCCCACAGACGTGGCAGTTACTATCCGTAGTAAGCTTGCGAGCCACACGCTGTTGATTTGTCAGAAGCTTGCCTTTGGCCAGCAGCCACAGGAAAGCGCGAATCCGCTGAGGCCCTGGCCATTTCCAAATAGTGTTCCAAAGACCATTATGTGCTTCCGTAGGACGTCCTTCGATTAAAGTGTAAGCGGCATGTCACTATACTTGTAACAAGAATGCGAGACGCATCCATTAATATATAAGCATTTCTTTATTTGATGACTCGGTCATGAATTCAATACACATATTCAGTAAGACGTGACTTTCACCAAACTACAACTTATGACAGTCAATTCGTATTCCTTTCAGTATAAAATCACAATTCCACATTTTACCCACAAGTTAGCAAATATAACACCTAAGAAAGATTCCAAACAGAGTGCAAGAACAACAATTAATCCTTCTGATTGGAGAGTTGCAAAAAGTAAATATGACAATCTATCGAGGTGAACCCAGACTCTTGGCAATTTCATTTCATCCTCTTCACAAGACCCTAAACCATCTTGTTACATCAGTTACTAAGGACGAATGGCATTCATTCCCAGATTTTAGGTTGAAGCACATTGCAATTAGCGAAAGCTCTTTGCTTTCACAATGATGGTTAATGGCAATTCTTACGAGAACTGTGATGGATGACCTGCAAGTCATCCCTGTCTAGATGAAGAAAATATATTGAGCTGGAATAATTAAGACATGTCAACAGGTGAGTTGGTTTAGTGCATCTGCATTCTTCTGCATACTGCAGTTATCAGGTGACTTGGTTGACACCAAAGGGGAAGAGGATAGCTCAAAGCCTGCTTTACTTCCTACACTGTGGCCCCCTATGCATATTGTGTCTCCCCGCCCATGCCAGATGCCATCTTGGACATTGTTCATCTCCAATGTTCTTGACTCCTATATGTTAATTGAATATCCTTAGTTAGTTGTAAGAATTCAGTTTTCTATGATCGGATTCAGATGTTTTGGATGGAAGGATAACAACCTGGCTTAATGTACAGCAGGGGCAGACAAGATGGTAGATACAATCGTCCAAGAAACTATCACTACCCTGAAAATGGTCGCAATTTCAGGAAATAGACAGATAAAATGCAAACAAGATGATAATAAGAGGGTTGCTCTGAACTGTATTAGTTATTGGGTCAATTATTTTCTATAGAATTAAAATGTCTTAAGTTAATAAATTAAAAAAATAATAAAAAGGTATGAATATTAAACGAATAAGGGTTAACGAGTATTCGTCCTTCACCAACATATTTATTACATTCTATACCAGCAATGGAATGCTAAGCATCTAAATAAGGATCATCAAGGAATTAATCACGGAGAGAGAGAGAGAGAGAGAGAGATGCTTACTATGATGTTAAACTTCTTCCTCGTGAGCGTGCGGAAGAAACCCAAATACAGTCCTATTGAAATTGTAAAGCAGAGTGACAAATACAGAAAGCAGTGCCTCTTGGTAACAACGAAGGTAACGAAGCTGAGAAGGGCAACAAGAGCAATGACGTAGTGTGCAATTCCCTGGAAAATGGTACCAGAAATATATAAGAGAACCATATCTTTTTACCATATCATGCATTTCAGACACAACTTACATGAAGAAAACAAGGACCAAAACCCGCTCGTCTCATGTTCTTCCCGAATCTGAAGCACGGACAGCTGCACCATAAATGCACGTTCACTCAGAAAATTTTCAAAATTTTCGATCGAAAACTATTATGAGCAACAACAAAACCAAAGAAAGGTATATGAAAAAGAAAAGGTATACAAGGAAGATACAACCCAGAATAAATTTCCACCTATTATTATCATTAAAAATATACAATTAAAAAAGATGAAAACTTTTGAGGTAATAAAACAAGCGAAATGTAGAGCAGAGATGCGGAGGATACCAAAAGGATTCAATAGCGATGCGGCGGTTCTCGCAGCAATCGAGCAGCTCACCTTCCCACATCCTAAAAGCACCACCACCACCGCCATCACCTCCAAAATGGCAATTAGAATCATCCTCATCATGATCATGGGTCTGAAGCTTGGTCCATTTACCTTGGGTCTGCAACGCCACCGTCGAACATAACAAGTCGAAATCTAACACTGCCATCAACCTACCTTCTTCTTCTTCTTCTTCTTCATCTTCTTCTTTAGCCCCATTCGTTCTAGAACCATCTATCATCACTCCTTTCTCCAAATCCCCCATCTCACAACCAGCAAGAGTAAGCCCAACTACCATCAATATCCGACCAATTCCAGCCTCATCATCTTGTCTTTGTTATTTCGTTTCCTTCTTCAATGCCCCCCGCAATTATTTTTGGGTTTTATAATTTACAAGTTTATAGTTGGCGGGCAATGAATACAATCAGTGGTGGGACCCAGTTAGGATGTCTCTTCTCTTTTTTTGTGTTGCGTTATCATTCATTAGACGGTACAGCTGTTGCTTTTAAATTTATCCGAAAGCAACACTAATAGTAGTTGGATTGTCTCACCTTCCAAATCAACGGTCTTCTCTGTACAGCCGAACTAATATTAGGTTATGTTAACATATCTGTTCTTCGTAACATTCCTATGATTTAGATTAGAAAGCATCCCCAGATTTCAAGCCTGTGAATCCAAGGTAAGGTGGATTACTATTTTTGAAATAATTAACTAATCATAAGGGTAAGAACAATTTGTGGGATTCGAGTCAAAAAGTGATTCCCCTAAAATCTTTCTGATATTTAATATTCGATTACGCTTTTCTAAGCCAGCCGTCCATTTCCCCCTATGAATGGACTCTGGTGGTGCTTCATCGTGTTCTGTTTGGATAAGCTTTGTTTACCAAATAACGCCCAGATAAGACACAGCACTCAACTGCCCCACCTGCATAAAGCTAAACTTTGTGCCAAGTTGACAAAAGAAATAGTACATTTTTCTTTTGCATATCTAGCAGCCATAATCACAAGGGATAAACTACATGGACTAAGTTAAAGCAAATCAAGTTTCATATAAAAATATTGAGAACGTGGCATATACAATAGAAGGATTAGCCCCTGTTAAGATGTTACTTAGCAACTCCAATTAAGAGCACAACCGGTCCTTTTCGACCACTTCAAATTTGGTTTGGCATTGTCGAGTGGATGTCTATTTCAAAGCAAATCGATTGATCATAAATTTTATCATATAATTAACTAATTTTTTATTTTATGTATATTTATTTGATTAATTAATATTCAAAATAAAGTTTATTAAGTAAATATATTTTACAAATAAATTTATGATATTATATTTACGTATTATCTCTAAATTATTTATAATCATTTCTTTATTAATATTAGACATTAATAGAATAAAAAGATTAGCACATACTGTGCTTCTTCTTCATGAAAGAAGTAGTTAACTTTATAATTGAAAATATAGAAATACTTAAATAAATATGTAGTTGCTTAGTATAGAATAAGTTCATTGAATTGACCCAGTATGAAGATCCCGAATAGAATATTACTTATGTATCTTTAAGTTTCCTCAATATGATAATTGTATAGCTGATCATTAGACTTAAGATTGTTAAGGTATCTAATATATAAATTTCTATGTTTTGATCTTACTTATTATTTATTATATTTAAAGTAACTCAGTCTATAGTACTTGAACATAATATAAACTATGTAGATAAAGTTGAGTAAGTCAATAAATGATTCTTTAACTTAAAATAATTAAGGAGAATATTTCACTATTCTTTATTAGAAGTTATTAAAGGAAATCTTTGGCGAAATTTTAATAAGTTTTCAAATATCAATTACAAATAGATTACTAATTAGTAAAAATGAACATGATTAAATTTATATAGAATAGACACTAAATTTTATATTTTATGTTCAGTTAGAATATTGAATGACAAAAGTATTAAATTATACATTATAATACATATATAGGTTAAGTCAAATAAATTTGACATTCATAATACTAACACTCTTTTCTCTTTCTCTCAGGTTGTTTGAATTCTTTTTTTTACTATGCGGATCCTTGAAGGCTAGATACATGAATAACTTGTAGTTGATAGTTTGACAAGAAAGGAATATAAATGAACATTTAAACTCTTTTATTTTTTATTTATGTTTATCAAATTATTCAATCAAAGAGATATGAATGACAAATTGTAAATATTTTTCTTTTTTGTTAAGCCCATAATTTGAAAAATAATGAATTTCCTAATAGTGGTATTAGAGTCTCCTTTGTTAATTTGACAAGTATAAGGCTTGAAAAACTTAATTAATTGTTTTTTTTTGTAAATAATTGTTAGATATGCCTAATAATAGTTAGAGTTTTATTTTTGTTTATTGAAACATGATGGATGCATCCATAATTTTAGATTTTGTAAAAACTTGAGTTTTATTTTCTGTCAATGAAAACTCAATCGTATGTGTAACATCCCACTATCATAGAGTATATACCTGAACATCCAGAAGACATTCAAGTACATATCCTATGACAATGGTATGTTAGAGCAAACATAATCTCATAAATGACATCATAAAGAATATACAATACTTACACTTCATTTCATTCATTGACAAAAGTTTACACTGTATTCATAGAAAAAAATATTTACAATCCTTATACAAAAGTTCTATATGACAAGAAACTACAAATTACAAACTATAACTCCTCTGATTTTAGCTGACAGACCTTTAAGCCATATCTTAATCCAAAATGTTCCTCTAGAAAAATCTTAGGCACTAGGTCTCCTGTCTCATACCTGAAAAGTCACGTTGCAATTTTTGATAAGTTTTGAGAACTCAATGAGTGAACCATTATTGATGATCTCACTCAGGTCAAATACACAAATATCACACAATCAATCAATTTCACAAACATTATTTCAGAACATGAATAACCCAATCAATCACATTATCATGGTATATCACTTAATCATCACAATTTCAGAAAAGATTTCATGATCATATATTTCATAATCATAAGTATACAAATGCAGATGCATATGAGACTCCAGATTCGTTATTATTTGATGTGATCGAGCGCCTTTCAGATACAGATAAAGATACTGGCCCATTGGGCTCAGTTAGATACAAAAATCATGGAGCGAAGCTCCATGTGCAGAATTATGAGCTTAAAGCTCTTTCAGATTGGCTACTCTGATCACAACGCCTTTATCTGAACATGCATTTTATGAAATGCATCAAATAACAGAATATGCCATGTATAACGTTCACTTATGATGCACAGACAGAATCTCATATTCATCGGAACCTAAGTCCGGCATTCAACTTTCGTTGAGTATACAGATATCATTCAGAATTTAAATGCAAATAAAACACTTCCAATACATTCCCGAATATCAAAGTCTTCGGACCATTAAAGTCCGGAATTCATAAACAAATCACAATCAATTCATTAACAGTTCAATATATAGGAATTAAATAGAAACATAAATAAATCAATCCTAGTGATATCATCTAGGTTGACTCACAGTACACTCCAATTTATGCTATTGCCTGGATGGTCCGGCAATGTCTGAATGGCGTCCGACTTGAGCATCTAAAATCATACAATTCACACATAATTCACATTACAAAGTTGATCTATCAAATACATATTCATTTGTGCATATATATATACATATGTCATGTTTAATGCATACTCAATTGTTTTTCCCGGGTATGAAACCTTATTCAACTTTCTTAACCGTTCAACATCATACTTTGTATACTACCATTTTGCAATCAAGTTTGTCCCTTTAAAATAGCTTGATTTACTCCAAATTCATCAATCATATTTTACGCTTATCCTTAAACATTTCCATGATCAAAAAGGTTCTTATAATACACACACAATTGGTACCTTACATTTGAAAGTTTAGCAAGCTAAATCTATACATTCATCAAAATTTTTCCAGCAACATATACTCATACATTCACCCAATTCTCATTTAGAAATACCCTACTTTCTTCAATACTCATTCATCCAAACTTAAATGCATTATTATCCAACATTCTTTTCCTTGAAGTATAACTTCAATTAAGAATCAAAACTTATCACACATTTAACCAACTTTTCCAACATCAAATTATGTTCTTTTTAAACTTTAATCAAGTCCAAATGCATCATAATTAAATACCTTATCCTTAATTGTTTCAAGAATCACACAAAAGAACATTTTCCTTACTTCCATGAAATTTCCACAATCGTATATGGCTTCCCACAATCGTGGGATGGGTTATCCAAAAGTTCCCATCTAATTCCTTCATTAGTTTTCCAGATTTTATCAGGATAGGTTTCGGGTCAGTTTTGCATGGCCATTATGACATAGAAAATGAAGTAATTAGGCAGTAAATTCTTCTAAACAAACATTCCCATAAGTCTTAAATTTTTAATTAACTAAAGTTCATACAATATGGTTCAATATTCTACAAGTTATACCCAAAATTATACAGACTGTTCTCAAACAGTGAGAGAATCCAAAAACTCAACTTTAAGAAAAATTTGAAACTCTTAGAGACAGAATTAAAATTTTATTTCTTCATGAAAAAATATTCATATGTTCTAGTTTAATCTAAACTTAAAATCATCCCATTTGGATGTCTACAGATCAAGTTATGGCCAAAAGACCGATGTATGTTCAATGAAAACACTACAGCTAACATATTCCAGCAATTCTTCTTTCATTTTTTTTTCCATATTGTTTTATACTCTATACCAAAGTTAAACAGTCTCTTCATCAATTATACCTCTATTAGGCCTGAATCATACTCCAATTCCTCATCAATAAGATCTCTTATTCCAGTTCAAAATTATTCAATTCACAACTCACAAATTATCAAACTAGAAACTTTTACATTATTATGCATATAGTCCTAGTTCTTTCCCAATTCAAGAACATCAAATTAACATCTTTCTTTGGCATAAATCCACCTTCATTATACTTCAAATCCACACCTAATTCATCCATAAAGCAATCTATATCCCACGGTTTTCATACACCAAAAACAAAACAGAAACACTTCCAAGTTCATGCAAAAATTTCCAGCACAATCAATCATTAACATCACATGCATTTCATTCCAATTCAAGCATCATTCTTATGTCATTTGACATGCCATAAAACTCAGATTGTCACTTACTTGTTAGGCTTTAAATTCAGCTCAAACTTCAGATTAAATCAAGTCTCCATGCAAGCAAAATTCATCACAACCTTAAGATGAAAACAGGTTGATTTTGGACAGCAAGATGAAGGTAACTTTTAACTGGTTTTCTTGGCTATTTTGTGTAAGGTAAAAAGCTGGTTTTGGTGCAACAATTTGGCTAGGGTTCAGGTAAAATAAAAAGGAGAAAGCTGGAGCAATTTTGGTGAAGGAAATAAGAAAGGAAGCAAAAACTTGGGTGTTGGAATTTGCAACATCAACATGGTAGGTGTCAATAACTTACAAAGACCTATGTCTTAAAGCATGCTAGCCATTTGTTCAACAATTATGCTGCCACTAATCCACTCATTATGCTGCCATTTGTCACCCTTTAATCAGTCCACATGTCACTCCAAGATTGGTCCACTAGTTACATACTAATTGATCCAATTGTCATTTAATTACTAGTCCATTTGTCACCAATTTAACTATGTCAAATGTCACTCAATTTTAGGCTTAATCATCCTAATTTCCATATATCAATTTTTTTCTTGCCAGTTTACTCTTTTTTTAACCAAATGTACATTTAATCCATTAATCTCTTAATTACTAACATTTAATCCCAATTTACTAATTGAAATCCAATCATGCCAAAATTCAAGACACATTACGTCATAATTCACATCATGATTACTTAACATTTTTCATACCCCGGAATAAGTCAATTAAGTGCATATGATATCTTTCTGATGTGTTTAAATATAAATTTGTGTATGAATGCTAATGTTATGCATGTATATGCAATACTTAATCTAGGGTAAAACCCTAAGCATGTTATGGAAAACATGATATTACAGTATGCCACAATCTTGCTTTGCAGTTTTTGGAAATTTGGATTGATTTTGCCTCTTATAGTCATTTCTCCTGCAACTTAGATTATTATACTATAATAGTTTTAGTTTTTGAAAAGCTTAAGTTTTGAAGAATTACATTCATGTTCCCCTAACTTTTAGTTTCTGGGAAAAGCCCCTGATAAACCTAGATTAATTTTGCTTGGGTGATCGGAATGAATGTGTTCTAGGTTTGCGATTTTGTTTCTGAGAGTTATTGGATGAGGCTTAGAAGCTTCATCTCACTATTACATGAAAGTAGTCCTTCCAACTGCAAGGGTTATTGTTGTTTGTCGAGATGTTTGATGTGTGTAAGTTTTAATAAATACCCTGGATAATATGCAAGTGCATGGTTCGTTCACGTAGTACCTAAGGTGTCGATCCTACAAGGAGGGATAATCTAATCCTAAAATATAAGGCCAAAATAAATAACAGAAATTCAAAATATAATGAAACTAAAATAAGAATTCAATTCAATTCAATCAAATCAAATAAAGAATCAATCACGAAATTATTAATAATCCAACAATTGCAGCACACACCCAAGAATTAACCTAAGGAACTACCAATTGAGAGAAAGGGAATTTACCTATCCTTAACTCTAACCTAACTGATTTTGAATCACTGGATTATTGGTTCTAGATGATCCTAGGGCTGATTACTCTCTCTCGAGTTATAACCATTAACCCTAAATCATAAACCATAATTAGATTATGGAAGCTGCAATTTCTCAATTAACAACCTATCCAAAACCCTAATTAGATCTGAAGTTGTCTAATAAACTATTGAGAACTTATGCAAGATCTCTCTTCGCTAAATTATCGATTTGATTTACTTCTTGTTCTATTAAATCACTTAACTCTCGTTAGCCCAATTTAATTATTTTTCATTCAATTCACCCTCTCAATTTATTACCAAATTATGCAATCGTAGAATTTAGAATTTAATCACAATAAATCCAATAAACATGAAAACAATCAGATTTCATTAAATCAAGAATAAAACTCCAAAGATGAGTTTAGAACATCCTCAACATTTAGATCCCATCATCAACTATTCAATATAATTCTATACAATGATAGAACTAAAAATAATAGGAAATACAATCAAAATGGAGGACGGGAGGCAGCAACGTCGAGAAACCTCCTGATCCAGGAAGTACGTCGAGTCAGCTTCTTCTCCACTTCTTCTCTTTCTCAATCTCTTGATGAATTCTCTCTAGGGTTTCTTCAAGGTGGCTGATGTCAAAAGCTTTCTCTGCCACTTTGTCTTATTCTTTAAATATCTTTTGTGTTCTAAGTAGCCCTAGGGTTTTTTGGGCTCTAAAAGGTCCAAAAAATTTCTCGAAACTTGACGTTTTTTAGTTTCTATGCATCTGCTCGATGTAGGCCACAATCGTGGGCCCCATCTGAGCCTTCTGTCACAATCATGGCATGCAGGCCACGATTGTGGGACATGTCCTAGCTTCTGTCACGATTGTGGCATATGGGCCATGATCGTAGGCTAACTCCAGTGCTTCTGTCACGATCGTGATCTGTTGTGCCATGATTGTGGACTGTTGTTTAGACCCAAATGTCTTTGAAACTTCTCCGTTCTTCGATGTTGTCTAAAACACTAACAAACACATCAAGGTACCTTAAAAATATAATATTTAAGCTCAAATACTTGTACTAACCCATAAAAAACACTTAAATACCAATAATTAACAAACTAACACAATTTTAACTTAAACACATACTAAACGGTTGAATTAACAATTAAATACATATCAAAATAAGCCTTAAAACATGATGAAATATACACTTATCAACATTCCCATACTTAAACGTTTGCTTGTCCTCAAGAAAACAAAACAGCAAACACACAATAATCATAAAGCACACAATGCAATAATGAGAAAATGGCTTCAACCTTATGAAATAAATTTAACTTTAAACATAATCATTTAAGTTATTTCAAATCATTAACATGCAAAATCTGCATCTAGAGATTCTGAACTAAACATACATATTAATCAAAACTCAAATGTCAAGTTACTCACCCTTTTCAATTGTACACACATTAATAATTCCTTGGTCATTCAAACTCTGTTACTACTCCTAAGTACGTATTTATGAAAAGTCAAGCTATTTATAAGTTTGGTAAGTT
The DNA here is from genome assembly GCA_027568955.1 of Erythroxylum tenue. Taxonomy (NCBI): domain Eukaryota; kingdom Viridiplantae; phylum Streptophyta; class Magnoliopsida; order Malpighiales; family Erythroxylaceae; genus Erythroxylum; species Erythroxylum tenue. Next base: position 27,892,345 of record JAOSBM010000002.1, on the reverse strand, counting down.
TTATTAGAAAATAAAATTTTTATTGAATATGGACCTAGTCTTTTACTCAGAAGCAAGCATTGGTGATGAATGTTGATCTGGTTACTCGAATAAATCATGTTTTTTGGCCTCTCTTTTTGACACTCCCCTGTGATTGGATGTGGCGACAAAAGACATGAAACGACCTAGTGTAGCACATATAAAGGTTGAGATTGATGTTACAAAGGTTACCCCATCTAGAGTGTGGATTGGCACGGGAGACAATTGAGGTTTTTTGCAGAAGGTTGAGCTTGACGAAGATATCCCATCCTACTGTCAATTTTGTTGGCATATTGGCCATGGAGAAACTCACTACATTGTGAAGCACTCGAAGTCGAAAGCCCATGCACTCCCTGATAAGGCCATAGATGGCGCTCACCAGGTATAATAGACAGTTTATGAGCGACCACATCAGAATCGCTGAACACAGTAGCGGTTGGAATATCGCCCTATGGTTAAGCCAAATCAGGCATCAGGAATGGGTCTCACTCTTGAGGAGAAAGCTGTAACACCTACTGATATCGCCAGCACACAGCTGTGAAGTGAATCACACGTTAATACAATTGTTAATAACACAAAAAGGGGGGGTTGAATTGTGTAAACTTTTTCGTTAATCCCCTTTCTTAAAAATTCTTTTCGTATATGACACAATATTTGTTTATGTGTGAACTACTTGTAAAACTTGCGTAAATAACGAAATTAAGAAACACAGTTAAGAGAGAGAATGACACAGCGATTTTATACTGGTTCACCCCAAACCATGGGCTACGTCCAGTCCT
>JAOSBM010000002.1:27842112-27855566 GCA_027568955.1 Erythroxylum tenue | reverse complement strand
ATTATTATTAAATAATAATAATAATAAGATAGGTTTAGCTATTCATTGAATAGTTAAAGATAGGTTGGGGTGAGGTTTGGCTATTCTTCAAATTTGAAGAATAGCTTTTGCCCAAGATTAGTTATTCCTAGCTCTCTTTTTAACCAAACACAGGTTTAGGAATAAGTTAGGAATACATTAGGAATAACCATTCTATTCTAGTGTACCAAACAGGCCATAAGTGAATTGATTTCCTCTATAATTAAGATTAGTGGCCCCAATCTTGCTTAAGTATGCTCCAAAATCATTGCAAGGAGATCTTGTGCCTATTCCACCTTAGGTTTATAAGGAATATAAGGCATAACTAAAGTCCCCAAGCATGCTCTAGGGCTTATTCATACATAATAGTATGAGTTCCAAGTACTTACATAGCTGTATTTTTTGAAATGCAAGATTTGCTTCTTATATAAAGCTGATGAATAATTTTGTGTTGCTTTACTTAATTATAGTAGATATTTTGATCGTTCATTGAGTAGCTAGAGATCACAATTTTTTTAGGATTATAACCCACTATTGTCCTCCCATTTACATGATCCCAATCTAAATGTTGACTATGGATTTGGAAAGAACCAAGGATTCTTACACCTAATTTCCTTAAATTTTGATTTTAAAAGGCCTATTATAAGTAGCTTTATTCCTTGTACTTAAACTAAAGGTACATAGTGTTTGTTAGGGTTTTGTTAGTCCCCTTATAAGAAACTATTGACATGAAGAGGGGTGGTAGAGCTTTTAAATTTCATAGTTTTTTTCTACTAGATCATCTCAATGCTGGTGGAAGCTTTAAGAATTTGTCTCCCCGTCATCCTCCATTCCATCTTCTACTATCTCACTTGAGCTTTCTTTTAATATTTTTAGTTTATTCAACAGCCAAGATTAGGTCAAGTACACTTTTTTAAGAACAATCATTTTTTTCCTATATATAGTCATCATATCTAATACCAATATTGTTCCCATTATTGTCTCCTATATTGGAGTTCACTTTCTAACAATCAAGAGGACCCTCTACGCTTGTTTCATTTTGTGCTACATTCATCATCATAGTTAAGAGATGAGAACGAAGAAGATGTCCCTCTGGACCAAGAATTAGCCGGGTCCAGATATTTCCAATTTTGATAAATCGGATTTCGACGAGGAGTTCAACGAGTTTTGCATGATCTTCTCGAATTAATTTTACTAGGTATGTGTAATTTGTAAGACTAAAACTTGTATACTTCTGAACCGTTAGCATTTCTTAACATGTGAAACATTCCATGAGATTGTGGGGACAATCAGGCATACAGCAGCTAGTTTGGACTTACTATACTCGTTTCGCAGGCGCGAACATGTGAGATGGATTTTCTTTCTGTAGCAAACAACGGCAATGAAGATTCCACGTTTTCACCCGAAATTTGAATTCTAATCTTCGTAAGAGCTATAGAATCCATTAATTAGGTAAGACGTATCTAAAATCAGACAAACTGTCTGTACGCTGAGAAGAATGCTCAATAGCTTTGACAAAGGTAGCATAAAGAAATAGAAAATGCATCTACCTAAAATATTAGAGATTGATCTAATAATTGAAAAAGTTTCATTCCTATCTCAATTTCATATGTTTAAGTGTTGTTAAAGTAGAACTAGAGAAGACAACGCCTTAGACCACCTAATGTTCAGTATACACTATACACCTATTCCGACCATGATAATAGCTTGCCGCATAAAACAAACAAAAGAACAGGGATCCGCATACCAATGCGTGGCTTGGAAAGGATGTTTGATTGTATATGCTGCAGTTTTGAGACGAACAGCTCTAAGATCATCTGAACTAGTCTTGGAAACATCCTTAAGGATAACAGTAACGAAGATGTAGCAGTTTTTGTTGGAAAATCAGGACCGTATTCGATCCCAACTGTAGTGAAATAATTATAAAATTTTTTCATATTTTGATTTTCTGAAATAATTATAAAATTTCTTCATCTTGGATCTATTAAAAGACATCCTTATTTTCCGTTGATGGAGAAACATTTTTTTGCCAAAAATATATCAAGGGCCCTGGTACAAAGTTTTGAGAGCATTAGGTTTGTTGGTGAACCTCAAGAGGAAGTCTTCTTCACTGACCAAAATTTTTTTTAATCACATGTTACTCTAGTGTTAACCTGTCCATGTCTTCATCATTTGAAATGAGGGACTTTTGTTTGTAAAATAGTCCACCAAGTTATTTTCCCATCTTATAGCACCAACCTTTAAATTTTCTAAAGAGGATAGACCATATATTTGTCACTAGGTTACATAGGCATGTATCTAAGTATATCGAGTGATGGAGCATCTCCAACCACCTGAAACCAAGTCTTCTTGGTTGGTGGTTTCAAGGTGGTTTCAGGTGTAGAGGCAATATCTGAGGCTTTACAAGAGGCCTTGGGGTCTAAGGGGCTGGAGTTAATGGGAGGAGTAGTGGTTGTAGCCTCAATAAGACAAAGTTAGGCAGAAGAACTAGTGGAAGCTACAAATTTCATTACTAGGATGAATGAAGAGTGGCTTGGATTTGTTAAAGAATCTCGTATTGACTAAACATGAAAATATTTAAGGGTTTATAAGTGGTAAGGGTTAACCATCCAAATGACTAGTTTTAGTCATTTTGAAAATAATTGACTCAAGTCCAATTCTTGTTAATGGACTCTACACTCTACTTATATTAAAAAATCTAATATGGTATCAGAGCAGGTTTGATTCGGATTATTAATTTCCTGATTGCCCGTCTGGATGTCCAGTCCCAGCGGCCTAGTCCGATTACCACTGTGTTTATTTCAAGTAACAACTAGATGTTCAGTCCCAGTTGTACTTGAGAGGGAGTGTAGGGTATCTCATATTGACTAAACATAAAAATGTTAAAGGGTTTACTATCTAAATGACTAATTCTAGTCATTTCGGTAATAGTTGACTCAAGCTCAATTCTTGTTAATGGACTCTACACTCTACCTATATTAAAAAATCTAATACGTAAGATTAGCCTGAAAGGAGAAGATATGGCCAGAAGACATTTTAAAAGAAAGGTAACAGAAATAAGTAAAATTATATGAGAAAAAAATACATTTGTGTTATTTTTATCATGTTCTAATAAGTAAAATTAAACAATTATTATCTTATCTTTTAAGTTGTATTCAAACAATTCTCTAGGGATGATAGCAATGCCTATATAATGGCTTTGGCTACTTGCTTCCGGCAAATATGGAAAGAAAGGAACAAAAGAAGATTCACTAGGAAGGAAAGGGACTTAAAGATTTTGTTAGCTTCAACCATAGTTAGCATAAGGGCCTAGTTTATAATCAGTCAATTTGCTGGGAGATGCAACAACAATCTGGTTGCATCGTGGAGAATATAGCAATTCATGTTTAACCTTCAATGACTTTCATCTTTCATTTTGTGATTATGGTAATTGATTTGTAGTAAGATGTGATTAGATGTTTAGTGTTTGGAAGATGGCATGTACTCATACAGTGGAGTACTTAATCAATTTTTATTTATATATTTTTTTAATTTTTCAAAAAAAATTAAGTGAATTAAATTTGCCAAATTGTAACGTCTTTTGAGTTGGATTGACGTCAGTTTACTGAAAATTGATAAAATCCTAATTTTGTTAAGGTCTGAAGTGTTATTAATATTATTTTATTAATGTTAAAGTGTAATATGCTATTACAAATGAAAGTAAAAATTTATTATCATTAAAAATTATTTGAAGTTAATGTGCACCTTTGACTTAAAGTATTTGATTTTTCTGTCATAATCTTTGCAGACATTCTCAAACAAGAATCTCCGCGAACCGTCGGGGACTTTTCCCCGATGGGTCAAAAGTAAGAATATTATCTCAATTACTAGGGTTTGAATCTTGGCAGGTGCAGGTGCAGGTGCAGAGGAGGACCATGAATTAGCCGGGTCCAGATATTTCCAATTTTGATAAATCGACGACGACTTCAACGAGTTTTGCATGATCTTCTCGAATTAATTTTACTAGTGTGTGTGATTTATAAGACTAAAACTTGTTTACTTCTGAGCCGATAGCATTTCTTCACACGTGAAACATTCCACGAGATTGTGGGGACAATCAGGCATACAGCAGCCACTTTGGACTTATTATACTTGTTTTGCAGGCGCGAACATATGAAATGTATTTTCTTTCTGCAGCAAACAACAGCAATGTAGATTCCACGTTTTCACGCGAAATTTGAATTCTAATCTTCGCAAGAGCTATAGGATCCATTAATTAGGTAAGACGCATCTATAATCAGACAAACAGTCTGTACGTTGAGAAGAATACTCAATAGCCTTGACAAAGGTAGCACAAAGAAATAGAAAATGCATCTACCTAAAATATTAGGGTTTGATCTAATAATTGAAAAAGTTTCATTCCTATCTCAGTTTCATATGTTTAAGTGATTGTTAAAGTAGAACTAGAGAAGACAACGCTTTAGACCACCTAATCCGACCATGATAATATAAATGTCAATAGCTTGCCGCATAAAACAAACAAAATAACTGGGTGGCTTGGAAAGGATGTTTGATTGTATATACTGCAGTTTTGAGACGAACAACTCTAAGATCATCTGAACTAGTCTTGGAAACATCCTTAAGGATACCAGTAACGAAGATGTAGCAGTCTTGATGTAAAATCAGGATCGGATCCGGTCCCAACCGTAGTGAAATAATTACAAAACTTTTTCATATTTTTATTTTCTGAAAATCATAATCACTATAATTCTATAAAATAATTAACGAATAAATAATAACAAAACATGAATCTTAATTCGTACCTTATTCTGAATCTTTGATCATATTCTTGTTGTATCCCTTGAACCATTTTCAAAACTGATCCATCTCAACTACGATAGTTGCAAAAATGTCCGGCTTCTTGTATTCACAGAACAGGTTGAGAGAACCCTATAACTCTTACAAGAAGGATTAAGCAAGAAATGCTAGCTCTGTTAAAACTTAAGTCTATTTATAATAAGTTTTGAACGTTTTAGTTATTTAATTGAAATTAAATTCTAATTTCATTTCAACTTTAACTAGAATTACAAATAATTCTAATTAAATGACAAAATTTGCTAAAAAAGGATCCAATATCTCATATTGATCCTTTTTATTAAATATTTCATGTTTAATCGTACAATCAAGTCTAACTTCATTAAAATATCTTTGTTTTCTTCAACCCATTCTTTATTTGAGACCCATTATGTTCCCAAATATATTGGTAATGATTATAAATTATAATTATAATTCATAACTAGCATTAGAAAATTGAACTCTGTTTATGTTGGTCCCTGGATTTTTTTGTGATAAATAAGCATGATTAGACTAATTGTGGGTAACATAATATGACATAATTTAAAGGGAATTGAAGTATTAAAGTAGTAAGAGTGTGTAAGGGCAAATTTGGCAAGTCGCATAAGTTTAGAAATCTTAAGGCATTAAAGGAAGGGCAAAATGGGAAGATAAAATTGTTGTCTTGCATTTAAGAAGCCAACAACGAGATTGAAGAAAAGAGAGAAGAGTGAAGCACGAGAAAAGAGAAAAAGAAGAGAAAGATGAGAGTTATGCTAGGTTTTGATTTTTCTTAGTCTTAAAAAGTGATTTTTGAAGTTGAGCAAGAAGGGAAAAAGGTAGAGGAAAACAAGAGCTTTCTTTTGAACCAAACATTTTTTCATTTGTTGAAGATTTAAGGTAAGAGCATTTTTAATGCTTTGGATTTTGGAAGGGTTTTAGTTCGAAGAGCTTAGAAAATGCATGGGTTTAGGTAATCTAGGAGCAATTTTAGTAAATGTACTTTGTGGATCTTCAATTTTGGAACCCAGTTGAACTTGAAATTTTTGTCTCTGAAAAGGGAATTAAGAAAGACAAAAGGAGCAAGAGGAAAGACATCCTTAAGCCAAGTTATTAAGCAAGGAATTTCAAGGTGTTCACTTTTATAATTAAGTAATGAGCCATTAAAGTTTCTTTCAAGAAATGACAAGAAATGATTTTTCAATTACCTTATTCATGTGCATTTATTGCTTTTTAAATGTTGTAAAATTGTGTTACATGGTTGTTTATGAATTGTATTAATTGTTGATGAATTAAATGATGGAAATGATTTTTAAAAGAATAGCAAGTTTAAGAAATCAAGTTTTGGAAATGCATATGAAATATTTTATGCTCATGAAACACAAGTTTTACAAAAATGTGCCATTTAGGGCAAACTATTTTCAGTTCATGAAATATGTGTTGTCTGGGTTTATGGCAGTTCCTCAAGAATGTCACGTGCACGTTGACCAAGCTATAGGCTTCTTCCGCCTGTCCGCTAATAGCACTGAGCTCCTTCATGGACTCCCTCAAGTTTAAGGCTACACAGGACCATTATGTGGAAATGTGTAGTGCGTCATATTTATGGATCTACCCAAACAGTTTTGATATGATATATGTTCATGATAAGTTTATAAGAATGATGCATACACATTTTGTATAAACGTGAATTTTCTACATTGAAAAAAATGACTTTATAAATGGTTTTGCTTGTTACCAATTTAAAATTGTTACCCACGAGCTTTTAGCTCACCCCCCATTCTTCTCCCTCATATCTAGGTGATGAGCAAGATATCGAGTAGTCAAGGGTCAAGGCATCACTCCAATCTTTGATTATTTTGTATTTGAAGCAAATCTTGTAAAGCAAGGCTTTAGTTGCATTTTGAGTAACTCATGATTCATGTATCCTTTGTATTTTGGGATTTTGAGATGTTAATGTATTTACGGCTTGAAATGCCACTAAAGCTTTGTAAAACTCTTATCTTTAGATGCAAATGGAATAAGATTACTTTCTCTATCTTCTTCTTCCTTTTCTCTTTTTTCTTCTTCTCTTCCTTGAAACTTTCCCAAAGTGGCAGAAGTGGAGGCTCCCTTTTAGGGTCCCATCTTTTTCCTATTTATAGTATTTTTGTTTTAGCAACCCTAGGGCTTTTTATGGGTTTGAAAGGTCTGAAAAGCCTCTTAAAAACTTAAGTCTGAAAGGCCGTCCACATTTTTCTGCGCAAAGGCCACGATCGTGGCCCCCTGTTTGGCTTTCTGTTAAGATTGTGGCTCATTGGCCACAATCATGGCCCTCTATTTTGGATTGGGTCTCTTCCGAATCTCCTTCGTTCTTCAATATTTTTCCTGAAACACTAGCAAATACATCAAGGCACCTCAAACACATAAAATTGAAGCTCAATCGCGTGCTTTAACTCGCAAAACACTCAAAACACAAATTTTAAACTAAATAACAAAATCCTAAACTAAACATACAATAAACATTCAATATAACCACTAAACACATACTAAACTATCCACTAAAACATTATACACTCTACAACTATCAACATCTCCACACTTAAACTTTTGCTTGTCCTAAAGCAAAACAAAAAAACAAACAAAAAAACCAAAATACAGTATACCCCATATGCAATAATGGTGCAATGGCATTGAACTTAACGAAACAAATGTAACTGCAAACACCATCTCCCAAATTATTCTAACTTATTAACTTGTGAAACCTGTATCTAAGTACTTCAGATTAAATATACATACTGATCAAAACCTTAATGTCAAGTTTCCTCTATCATTTGCACACACACATTGATAATTATTCAGTCAATCAAAATTGTAACTATCCCTAAGTAGGTTTTCATGAAAATTAAAGCTATTCATAAAGATCAGTAGGCTTATTAGACAAAACACTAATTTTATTGATTTTGATTGACATGAACCTAGCCTTTTTATGTGAAGGCAAGCATTTATGATAAATATCGATCCGGTTACTCAACTAGGTCATGTTTTTATTAAACGGCTTGGTTGGAATGTCATTTTTGCCTTTTCATGCGAAGGCAAACATTTGTGATGAATGTCCCCTAGTTACTCAGGTACACCACATTCTTAACTAGCTACTAGCTCTATTCATAACCCGAAGGTCAACAGAATAGTTATCTGCTTATGATTTACACACTTTTTTTTATATTATTATTATTGTCTACCTCATTTCTTTAGTTAGTAATTCTCATGAAAAGCTACTAACGAAGCTACTTATTCGATTGGCCTAAAATTATAAATGAATGTGACAAATTCCTAGGGTGAATAAACTAACATCATATCCTAATGAACATGTATATTTAACCAAAGTAACCTAGGTCACTAATTTCACGTGCTAATAAATCTTCACAACCTAAAAGACTATGTTCAAAGTTAAATCAATCTGTTAAGTCCTAGCCATTGACACATTCATAAGAATCACATAATGTATCCTAAACAAACTAACATACAATATGCAAATTTCACATTCAAAATAAAAGCATACATGCACAAAACACAACCCTCCCCATATTTGGACAACACATTGTCCTCAATGTGAGAAGAAAAACCAAAAAGACATAAGGTGGGAATAAACATAACATAAAATAACATGAAAACATAAAAACAACATAAAGACAAAATTGAAAATAAAAAGGGTTAGAACACAAAACTCTCAAGCTGATTGAGGTGCCGATAGTGTAGGAGATGGAAGTTGAATGTTCTGAGCCTGATTTCCTATCTTATACTTGATTCAAAGAGAGAAGAAAGTTAGTAATCCTTAACCATTCCAAATCATGAAAACTTATTTTTCAGAATTTAAAAAAATCTAATTACATCAAATTTGAATTGAACTCCTAAACATGCTAAGTTATGGTCATTAGCTTGACCTTGCATCCTTGGAAACTCAATCGAGATCAATTATAAGTGGCTTAGTTCCACCCAATTTGCCCAGTTTCAGTTTAGTAGCCTATAAACGAGCTACTTATTGCAAGATAATCAAAAGAACATAATCAATCAAATCAAGCAAACCAAGTAAGTTCAATAATGTCCTTTTAAGTAACAAACTAGGGAATAACGAAACTCCCTAAGTCTTCTATCAAATCCAACAATTTGTCCTGTTAGAGGGTGAGTTGTCCTGTAAATAGTGATTTGTAAACTATTTCCAAAGCATCATTCTACCTTAGCCAAATCTGAGCCTTCTGTCATGATTATGGCATGTCGGTCACGATCGTGGGCCATTTCCTAGCACGATCGTGGCATGCAAGCCACAATTGTAGACTAACTCTAGTGCTTCCATCACAATCGTGGCTTATTGTACCACAATCATGGGTCGTTGTTTTGGCCCAAATGTCTCCAGAACTTCTCCGTTCTTCGATGCTGACGCTGAAATACTAGCAAACACATCAAGGTACCTTAAAAAATAATAATTAAGCTTAAATGCTTATGCTAACCCATAAAACACTCAAAACACAAATAATTAACAAACTAACACAATTCTAACCTAAACACATACTAAATGATCGGATTAATGGATAAACACATATCAAACTATGCCCAAACACACGATGCAATTTACACTTATCAATTTTTTGGACCTTTCAAACCGCGAAAAAATCCTAGGATTGCTCACAAGAAGAAAAAGAGGCAGAGGGAGCTTTTGCATCAGCCACCTTGAGAAACCCTATAGAGAAATCATCGAGAGATAGAGGAAGAGAAGAAGGAAGAGAGAAGAGGAGAAGAAACTGACTCGATGTACTTCCTAGACTAGGAGTTTCCAGACATCACTGCCTCCCATTATCTGTTCAGATTGTATTTCCTGTTTAATTTCAATTTTATTATTATATATAATTGGAATAAATAGTTGATGATATGATCTAGAACGTTGATGATGTTCTAAACTCACCTTCAAAGTTTTGTTCTTGAGTTAATGAAATTTGATTGTTTATGAGTTTATTGGATTTATTGTGGTTTGATTCCATAATTTCATAATTCAATAATAAAATGAGAGGATGGATCGAATGAAAAATGATTAGATTGGACTAACAAGAGTTAGGTGATTTAATAGAACAAAAATCGAATCAAATCAAGAAATTGTGCAAAGAAAGATCTTGCATAGGTTTTAGATAATTTATTAGAGAACTTTAGAACTAATTTGGGTTTTGGATAGGTTGTAAATTGAGAGATTTCAACCCCCATAATCTGATTAGTGTTTATGATTTAAGGTTAATGGTTATAACTCGAGAGAGAGTAATCAACCCTATGATAGTCTAGAACCAATGATCTAATGATTCATAATCAGCCAGGTTAGCATTAAGGATAGGTAAAAATTACCTTTCTCTCAATTGATAATTTCTTTTGGTTGATTCTTAGGTGTGTTGCAATTGCTTAATAATTCGTATATTCGTGTTTGACTCTTAAATTGTTTGATTGAATTAAATTCTTGTTTTTTGTTTCGTGCAATTTGAATTTCTGTTATTATTTCTGGCCTTAGATTTTAGAATTAGATTAACTCCCTCCTCGTGGGATCGACACCTTTGGTACTACACTAACGAACCATGCACTTGCGGATTATCGAAGGTTATTAATTAAAACTTACACACAACAAACACCCGATCAACTACCTGCAACTTATTAAATTTATGGAAGTAACCAGATTAACAAGAAATTTACCAATTTTTGTTCATTGTATTTCTATTTTTCTATAAAAAATGGAAAGAGAATATTCAGTCATTATAAATGTATATTGTAGGATATTCATAACTAAATATATAGAGACGTGGCATTAGATGTATGAAGTTTATTAAAAATATGATATTATTTTTAGTCATCCACAGTATTCCTATATTAAAATGAAGGTGTTGCTTATTTTTAATGAGTTATGCTATCTTTTATACAAAAATGTGGTATTGAATGTATGAAGTCTTGGCATCGACTGTATTGAGGCATGATATTCTTTGTACACATTCATGGTATTAGATCTGGAGTAATTTGTGTAAGGGAGGGTATTATTTTTACTAACTCATGGTATTCCCATATTAAAATGAAGGTTTTACTAATTTTTAATGAGTGATGATATTTTTTTGTACAAACACATTGCATTGAATGTATGAAGTCTTAGTATTGGTTGTACTGAGGCATGACATTCTTTATACTCATTTATAATACCAAAATAAAGGTGTGAGTTATCTATTATGGTGATGGAATTTTTATAAATTTACACGGTATTAACTGTATGGAGTCATGGCACTGATTGTATTGAGGTCTGGCCTTCTTTATACTTTTTCATTGTATTCTCATATTAAAGTTATACTTATTTGTTAAGATTTGTGATACTCTTTTATTTATATGGTATTCAATGTATGGATTCATAATCTTAACTATATTAAGGTATGATATTCTTTGTACTCATTCATAGTATTCTCATATTAAAGTGAAGGTGTTACTTATCTGTTATAAGCAATGGTAAGTTTTGTAAATTGCCGTGGTGTTAACATGGAGCCTTAGTATTGGATAAATTCAAGCCTAGAAAAGTTTTTACTACCCATTCAAAGAGTATAGAAATCCTTACTACGCAAACAAAAAGTAATTCCAATAAGGTGATCTTAAGCTACATCCCTTTTTAACTCCAAAATTGTCAAAAATTCTAAGGTCAACTTTGTATATATTTCTTTAAGTATAATATAAAAATATTATCCACCCTGGCTTCTCAACCATTTCTATTACCTCTATTATAAAAATGATTTATCAGAAAAGATAGATATGCCTATCAAGATCATTGTGATTATTATACCTTTTATGTAATCTTTATCACTAAAATGTAGCATAGGATGTGTTGACTCTTCAGGTACTTGAGTTTAGTGTATGGAGCTACCCATCTATTTGATATACCATTACCTTTGCCTAATGATGGTCTATTACATATATTTTCAAAACTTTGTGTTTGTAATAGAATATTATATGAATAAATCTATTATTGCATCAACAATATATAGTCATATATTGAATTTATATTATTCTATTACTGGAAAATTCTAAAAAGCGAATTTCAGGTTAAAAATATGTCACCAAAGAGAAAACAAGATATGATGCAGCCAAGGTTCAGGTTACAAAGATTTGAAGAAGCCAGTGCATTTCCAGGTGAAGCATCACATTCTGCAGATGCTACTGCACAACCAAATGAGGCATCACCTTCTGTACCTACTGTTATATCATCCAACACGCTACACCATCCACCACCCCTATATTGACAGAGATATAGGGGGTAAACATTGCAAATGAAGCAAGGCGACCTTTAGCGTGGGGCTAAGGGAGTTGATAGAAGAAAGTAGATCACAATTGTCAACAATTTGTAAGTAAATTTCTAAAAAAAATTAATACAATATAACATCATAGGTTTATACTGAAGTTATACGTTTTAATTTGAAAATTATCTAAAATAACTTATATATTAGGTTAGTTCCGTCTGAAAGGTGCTCAAGAAATATCTCCTCCAAATTCAAAGAGCGGATAGATTTTGAGGGTTATATATGCAAAAATGTCTCTAAGTCGAAAAAGGATTTTTATTATCAGGAGTTTAAGGTTAACAAAATATATTCTTTAATCATTTTTTAATATAATTTTATACATTAATTAGATAAATATTGTTTTTTATAAGTACTTATAGGATGTTTTTCTTTTTTTTCAAAAAGAAATTTTTTGGGATCCAAAATTTGATGCTGTAATTTATAATGTATAGGAAAGGCGAGCTCATACACTTTACAGAGACTTTCTTGCTTCAATACACAAGAATGGTGTTTGACCACCATATATATCTGAAGAAATATGGAGTCATTGGCAGTAGTATTGGGCATCACCTAAGGTAATATCCATTTTAGAGCACGATTTTGCCAACAGACGTGGAGGACCAGTAGGAGAGAGTCTAGCCATGCACACTAGAGGATCTTTGACCCACCAGGAGCATGCACTTCAACTTGTAAGCATCAAAACTTTACACATATATCATGATTTTTGTACTTTGATGAATGAAATTTGATTTCAATGTAATTTTATATATGAAATTTAAAATAAAAATATATTTTCATTATGGAGAATAATAATGTTATAAGTGTTTGGTGTCATTAATGGTTTTGTTGTTGGGTTAAATTTTTTTCTAACAATAGGTAAAAATCATAAAAATAGAGAAAATTTTACCAAAATTTTTGTAAATTGTAGTTCACTTATAAAAATTTATTATAATGCAGGAAAAGTCTATGGGCAGGAAGTCTACACCATGCTAGCTCCTTTTACACATTCACAATAAGAAGCATGATGGTGTGACCTTCATCAACACCCAATGTAGACAAGATTATGTATGTAAAGTTTATAATTTAATATTATTTCTTAAAAAGTATCACTTATTAACATAAACAATTATAATGATAAGACCAAATACAAGAAAGCATTGAACGATAGTCTCAGAACTTTGAAACTGTTGATGAGAGCCAGGCGTATCTTGATGCAGTTGGTGGTAGGTACTATCTGTAGGAAAATCCCGGTGCCTATATCACATATAGGCGGTGCGGAAAAACAAAAAATTTTGTTCCGGGACCTTC
>JAOSBM010000002.1:27824474-27835910 GCA_027568955.1 Erythroxylum tenue | reverse complement strand
TAATTAAGCTTCAAATCTTCCAATCTTCCAAACTTGTCACAAACTTCCTAACTTCCCCTCCCATATACGATCATCATCTTTTCAAGGGGGTGGGGTTTATGTTAGGCTTTTTAGGTGAGCTAAAGGAAGAGAAAGCAAGGTGGAAGGAGGGGAAAAAGATGAGCAACCTTTCAAACAAACCAAAGAAGAGAAGAAGAGAGGGAGAAGAAAGCTACGAAGGTGGAGAGAAAAACATGAAGAAATTTTCCATTTGGCCTTCTAATATGAAAGTGTCGTGGAAGACTAGCAAAAAGGTTGGGTTTTGTTAATAAAAGAATGATTTAAGACATGGTTAGGTGTCACTTGCCACATGTCTCATTTTTAAAGCATTCAATTGGTTTCTTCCAAATAAAAGTCAATTTTTACTCCAATTCTCTCCCAAATTTTCAATGGCTCTAATTAATAAATACTAAAATTATTTTTCTAAATTTCCATTGCCATTGGACAATAATTTATACTACTGGTAAACAATTATTCTACCACTTGGTATTTTTTTTAGTCCGAAAAAGTACCCCGAAATTGCACAAAAATTTCACTAAAATTCACTAACAATTTTAAAACCTCAATGATCCTCTCCGATCAATTTTTCAAACACAAAAATCACATTTTTCATAATAATCACATTTATGATCAAATATACCGAGAAATGTCATGAATGCATGTATAGACATTTACATATGCAAAATTCACTATTTACGTGCATGTGTATGCATGAACATACCAAGATAATTTTAACACTCATAAACTCTTCCAAATTACAATTCTACCCTTCTCATCGGTGATGGGATGTTACATTATTCCTTTTGTTTAAAAGGCTCAAATCACTCCAATTATCAAACCAAAACCACGTTGATTCACCATTGCCAATTAGTTTCTTTATCAAGTTGTAAATGCATGTATATGTTTTGTAACACTTATGCCTCTCCTTGCACATTTTGTAAGGCTTAACCTTCTTTTTGGAATACATATTTTTACCAAGCCTAAATACACCTGCTACCTTTTGTATATGCGTCAAAGACTCAATAGATTGAGAGAATTAAGAGATATTTGAGTTAAGGCAATTCGAGATGGAAAAAAAATGGTGAATAAGAGATTTAGGTTAAATTTAAATTGTGAAATGGGTAGTAAATACTTAGTCTTCTCAACCAGTGTAATATCAATTAAAAAAAATGATGAAATGATAAATGGAGGGTACAGATAACCACAACTTGTTTAACTAGCCAATCAAATTTTAAAAAATTGAGTTCATATCATTTACTTAAATTTTAATTTGACTAGTGAGATAAGGTAATAATATTTCCGGAATGATGGAAAGCACACATGATTCAGCAAACCTAATTAATAGTACTTCTACTCGGAGATTCACAATGGGTACAAGGACAAAGCACCGCGTTTCCAGGTGTGATGGTGACGATGGGCAGTTTAGGTACTTGTGCGTAAAAATTGCAATCATGATGTCTATGGACAAAATGTTTCACGTGCTCGTATTTGTTTTTCTTTATCTTTTGTTTTGTTTTCAGATTGTATTATGGTTACCTCGTCCTTTTCTCTTACGACCACCTCTTAAGGTAAGTAAGATGCTTCTGAAAGTTTGTACTTGTATGCACGCGTTGGGGTCCTCAAGTTTTAAACTAAAGCGTGTTTGCACTAGCCGCCAGGCATATGTTATGGTTAGAATTCAACTTTCATAAGCACTAATATAATTTCCTTTGCCGAAAAGGGGTGGATTAATAGATTGTGGGAGCCACTATGATAAGTTGCACATTCAAATCTAATAGGTTGTGACCATTCAATGCATATTAAATTTATAAATTGAATTATACACGCATTTCATAATTTATCTAATAAATACTTAAAAAGTAATATTTACATATTATATCGTTGTAAACGGAATTCCTTTATTATTCAGTTGACATCTAAATTTATTTACATCCATTTTAATTAATTTGTTTTTTAATTTTGTTATAGTGCGTAAACTGACTTATGAAATACTCATGAAAATTAAATTCAATTGGTAGTTCAAATTGTTAAAATTATTTTTTGTACAGGAATGAGAGATGTGATTAGGTGCAAAATAAATTTCCGCATCATATATCGGTTCAAAGTGAATTTTCACTACAAGGAAAGCTCAAATTACAAACGGAAAAAATACCATAGGAAATTAGAGATGGAAAATGATTTTTTGTCGGTAAAATTATAGAAAAATTTTGAAATTTCCGGCAAATATAATATCCGTTAGTAAAGGTGGTGGGAAATTATTCCCACAATTTTTTCGACAGAATATAGTGATGGAATATTGATAGTCAACATAAAAATAGGTGGCAAGGTTGACGGCAAGATATGTGTGCATTATGGAGAATAATAATATTATAAATGTCTAGTATCATTAATGGTTGTGGTGTTAAGTTAAATTTTTTTGTTAAATAGGGTATAAATATCATAAAAATAGAGAAAATTCTGTCAAAATTTTTGTAAATTGTTGTTCACTTATAACAATTTATTCTAAAGCCAGAAAAGTCTATAAGCATGAAGCTTACACCAAGCTAGCTTTTTTTGCACACTCACATCAAGAAACATGATGGTGTGACCTTTGTCAATACCCGATGCAGATAAGTTCATGTATGTAAAATCTATACTTTAATATTAATTCTTAAAAAATATCACTTATTAACATAAACAATTATAATAATAGGACCAAATACAAGAAATCATTGAACGACAATTTCAAAACTCTGAAATTGTTGATGAGAGTTAGCGTATCTTGATGCACTGGGTGGTAGGGACCGACATGGAATGATTTTCGGCTTTGGTTTATTTACAAACACATGTTATTCGCAATCCTCCACATCCACTATAGTTGCATCTAGTAGACAATCCGCATCAAATGAGAGAGTCCTCTAGCTTGAGAGCATAGTAAAGAGGCTGATGGAGTGCATAACCTAGCTCCGTAATAAGATGGATAAGTTGAAGGGTAGGGACAGGACCTCATCGCAATAGTCAAAGCATCCAACTTCACAACTTGCGTAGCTTCTGGATAAGTGAATGTAATGATAGTTTGCTACTCTTAAGTTTTTGTATAAATTCTTAGTTGACAGTAATTTCAAGATACTTATTCGTATCCATTATGATTTTTTATTATATCATTCAGGATAATGTTTAATTTACATTTATCAATCAATGTTATATATTATTTACAGAAATTAAATGCACAAAAACATCATAAGATTATCAACAGAAAACTAGAGTAGGAAGTGAGAAATGACCGTTGAAATTTATCATAATTAAATTTTCGTCGATAACTTAGCGTTGAAATGATAGCTGTCGACGGAAAATAACTCCGTCACTAAGTTCCCAACGGAATAATAATCTATTCCGTTAGTAAATATTTAGCGATGGATAATATTTTTCGTTTGTAAAGTTAACGACGAACCTAGACCTTATTGTCGCTAAATTCACCGAAAAATATTGTGATTACGTTGACAAATTAGCGACAGAATATTCTAAATTTGTCAGTAAATTTACCTTAATTTAGTGGCGGAAATGCAAAATTTCGTCGCTAAATTTGCGACATATTCATTTTATCCATCGCTAAATTTTACATGTGGCTATTTCTCCGACATTTCTTTCCGTCGGTAATTTTGTCGCTAAATTTATTTCCCAACGGAATATCTTTATTTTACGTCGGTAATTTCCGTCACTAAAACTTATTTTTCTTGTAGTGAATTTTGTCCTTAGGAAAGAAGCATATAAGCTTACAATGAATCACAAATTTATCTAGACTGGTTGTTTCGTCAACTATTCTCCTTGTCGGCTTGTCTTTCCATTCAAGGCATGTTATTCCTTGCTCTTGACTTAGAGTTATCTTCTACATGCTTCATGTTTATGGCCAATTATAACCTTGAGTTTTAAAAGCATAGAGAGACAAAAGAATTTGTCACTTTCCAATAAGAAACGATCTCAACATATGTCAATGCCATGTGGTGTTGAATGCTCTTGACCACAGCCTACCAATCAACCACTTTTCTTCTCATGCTTTTCGTTTGTCAATACTTGTAAACACTTCATCTTCTCAAGGTGCGTTGTGGTTTTAAACCTGTAATATACTACTGGTCAAAGCTATTTTTCGTAAGTCTAACTTGTTAGGCTGCGAGTTCAGTCAACTTCTACCAAAACCAGCAACCGTAGCCCTCCCTTGAAACACTTCTTTGAATATTGTATACAACGTTTATCAAGTTTCTTCCTTGTTAGATTCTCTTCTTCAGTTCATGTTTCTCTAGATCTTTGCCCAGCTACAGTTTTTGTGTTTCATAAAGATTGTACAAACTGGGCTGTAATGAAAAGCGTTTTTCTTTTTTCTTTCATTTGTTACTTGTTTTCTCTAGTTCTGTTTTGCCATGCACTTAACTCGATTACAACGGACCAATCGGTTAAAGATGGTGAAACTTTGATATCGGTTAATGAAATCTATGAACTGGGATTTTTTAGCCCTGAAAAATCTGATTCAAGATATCTTGGTATTTGGTATCACAATATTCAAGATCAGGCAGTCATCTGGGTTGCAAACAGAGATAAACCAATTTCTGACAGGAATGGGACCTTGCGAATTGCTGACGATGGAAACTTGCTCCTCAGAGATGGAAATGGCAATTCGGTTTGGTCAAGCAATGCTTCGGAGCTGTCCAACAACACAACTGCGATTCTTGATAGAAACGGTAATCTTATTCTGTCAAGTGCTGCTGACACAAGTAAGTCCTATTGGGAAAGTTTCAGCCACCCAACAGATACATATTTGCCTAACATGAGAGTTCTGGTGAGTCAAGCAATGGGAGAGAACCAGTTCTTTAGTTCGTGGAAGTCTGCAACCGACCCTTCACCAGGAAACTTCACCATGGGAGTTGATCCTCGTGGAGCACCACAAATAGTGGTATGGGAGAATTCAAAAAGAAGATGGAGGAGTGGTCACTGGAATGCACAAATTTTCACTGGCGTGCCTAATATGTCTGCTTCAACCAATTACCAATATGGATTCAAGTTTACTACTATTAGTGGAAATCTTTATTTGACATACGTTCCTTCAAATTCTTTAGATTTACTGAGGTACCGGGTAACTTGGGATGGAATGGAAGAGCAGCTAAAGTGGAATGAGGGTGCGAAGGAGTGGGATGTTATCCAGAGGCAACCTGCTAATGAGTGTGAATTATACAATTATTGCGGAAATTTTGGCGTCTGCAGTGCATCAAAGTCTCCCAAATGCAGTTGCATGGAAGGGTTTGAGCCGACATTTCCTGATCAATGGCGAAATGGATATTGGTCAGGTGGGTGTAAAAGAAGGTCTTTGTTGCAATGTCAGAGGAATTCCAATGCAACAGTGCTGAGCGGTGAAGAAGATGAGTTTAAGGCCTTAAGGTGTATGAAGTTGCCCGATTTCGCAAACGTCGTCACAGCAGCCGGGACTTTTGAGACCTGTCAGGAAACATGCTTGCAAAACTGTTCCTGCAATGCATTTGCTTTAATCAGTGGGATTGGATGCATGACATGGACTGAGGATTTGATTGATATGCAAGATTTTGGCAAGGTTGGGTTCACAATGTATCTGCGTCTCGCAGATTCTGAATTTGGTAAGATTAACGTCCTTTATATTGTATTTTATCTCATAATTCTTGGAGTAGTAGACAGGTTTCTAATTCTTAATCTAATCCAAGACTCCAGATCCCATGTTCTGTATGTGCATATGCCTCACGGTTTTACAATTGCAGACCACCAAGTCTCAACTGTCAAGCAACAGTTTTAGATAACTAGAGATAATGCAGAAATTCAACAGATTAGATTATAATTAGTTACTTTCTAAATAACAATTCTGTCTGCAAGTTTTTTAAAGCTGGCTCTTGAATCCAATCTGTCCAATAGGAACTGGAGAGATTAGCTTAGCATTCGTCCGGACAATCTACCAAGTTGTATCTTTTCCATCAAATTGATATTCCTCTTGAAAGGTACAGATGGAAACAGATAACAGCCTCACATTGAAAAGTTAGCAAGACCACCCAGGGCTCTACTTAGTTTTCTAACAGAACTTTCTATTATCATAGTTGACTACCTTGAAAATAAAGGATATGAAAGCTTTTCAGAGTTTCCTTAATTATAGTTTTTATATGTTGAGTTCCTACTTTGTGTTCCCACAGAAGGAAAGAAATTATCTCCTGCTGTTATAGTGGTCATTGTTTTGGCTGGAGCGACCTTCCTAGCCTTATCCCTGTGGCTATGCTGGAGATATAACACAAAACTTAAAGGTATGATCTCCATTTCTGATTTTGTTCCACAAAGCTGAAAGCTTTCTTTAGGAAGTTTTTTTTTTTTTTTGACTCTTGGAATTTACTTGCTGCCTTTTCCGTTTCATTTTTAAGTTTTACCTGCAGCTACCACTGCTTCATGGATGCGGAAGAATGAGATACCAATTTCTGATTTGAGCAAGAGTAGAGAATATTCAACGGATTTTTCAGGACCTGCTGACCTTATTACGGAAGGGAGTCAAATGAATGGGGCAGAGTTACCGTTGTTCAGTTTCAGTCAAGTAGCAGCGGCCACGAACAATTTTTCAGATGAAAACAAGCTTGGACAGGGTGGATTTGGTCCTGTCTATAGGGTGAGTTAGTATGTAAGGCTCAAATAGAGGCGTACAAGTGAATCTCAGGTTTTCAAGTCCTAACTGTAACCATTTACTTTCATTGACAGGGAAAGCTTCCAGGAGCGGAGGAAATTGCAGTTAAGAGGCTTTCGAAAGTCTCTGGGCAAGGTTTAGAGGAGTTCAAGAATGAAGTTATATTGATTGCCAAATTGCAGCACAGAAATCTGGTTAGAATATTAGGCTGTTGCATTGAGGGGGAGGAGAAAATACTACTATATGAATACATGGCCAACAAGAGCTTGGACTGCTTTCTTTTTGGTGAGTTCTTTTCTCCCTTTACTGTTTCATATTTCCTTTGAGAATCAAATCGTTCTTGTATAACTTCTTGACTATTTCCATCTAACTGAATGGAAGATCATTCAAAGCAAGGACTACTGGATTGGTTTATGCGATTTACCATTATCGAAGGGATTGCTAGAGGACTACTTTATCTCCATCGAGACTCGAGGCTTAGAATTATTCACCGGGACCTCAAGGCTAGCAATATTTTATTGGATGAGGATATGAACCCTAAGATTTCAGACTTCGGCATGGCCAGAATCTTCGGAGGAAACCAAAACGAAGCGAACACTAATCGAGTTGTTGGCACATAGTAAGTAACAACTTGTGAGATCATCTGCAGTTAGTTTCTTTCTGAAAAATGTGATTAATCTAGCTGTCATTTGTTCCCTACTTTAAATGCAGTGGCTATATGTCACCCGAATATGCAATGGAAGGCCTGTTTTCTGTGAAGTCAGATGTCTTCAGTTTTGGTGTACTAGTACTAGAGATTGTCAGTGGCCGCAGGAACTCCAGTTTTCGTGCAACTGATCATGTATCCCTTGTTGCTTATGTAAGTTATTTCCAATCATACAACGATACACGTGAACAACTCTATCTTTCTTCATATAATAATTAGATGTTGAGTAATTTCAGGCCTGGCAATTATGGAGTGAAGGAAAAGCAATGGAACTGATTGATCCGGCCGTTAGAAATTCATGCCCAGAAAACAAAGTGCTGAGATGCATTCAAATAGCCATGTTATGCGTCCAAGATTCTGCAGCTCACAGACCAACCATGGCTCATGTATTGTTAATGATCGAAAGCAATTCGGTCCTTCCATTGCCAAGACAGCCCACTTTTACTTCCATGAGAACTTCCGTAGACGCAGAAACTTATCTGGACTGTCAAGAAATTGTATCCTCAAATGATTTGACAGTTACTATGGTAGTTGGTAGATGATCATTTCTCCAATCGTTCCCTGATATGGTAATATCACCCTTTTCTATGCTTGTTACCTGCATCATTCTGGAGCATTGATTTCATTAACTTGGCTTAGACGGAAATTGGAGCAATAACAACTAATGCAACAAAGAGTCAATCGAGCTCAAGCTAATTAAAGATATGATTGTGCCAACAGGAATTAAGAAGCTGAATAATGGTGACAGTTACAGAGGAGCAAAAAAAGATTACTTCATTCAGCGAGACTATTTCACTGGATTGTAATTTTATGTTAATCTCAAAAGTTGTTCCAACCACTGGAGAAACATCCAAGTAAAATACAAGGCACGTACTATCTCTGAAAATTCAAACTCCAGCAAATTAGTCATAATCAAAATTGTAAAGAATGTGGCAGTTTCTGCAAACACGGTTAAGTACAAAAATGAAAATTTCTCTGTACGATTGATAAGCTACTAGAAGTAGGAAAATGGTCCACCATAAGTTCTAGTCTTTTATAACATAAGTGAGATAGTTCAACGGGTAGTTGGTATAAATTACTAATGAGCAATTAACTAAGTGAGTTAATTTTGAAAACGATTCGAGAGATGTGATAAGAATATAATCAAGCTTTGAAATAAAATACAAATTAAGATTTAACAAAATAACAAGAAGATCAGTTTTCGGTGAGAATTTTCTCTGTTGTATTTCTAATGACTTACACCCCTCTGTATATAATACAAACGTACAAACAAAATCCTTATCTTTAGGCAATCTCCTAAACAACCTCCTAAGAATAAGACGCTATTTGGGTAACAAGATTTACTTCCTAAAATAATAATATCAACAATATTACAAGTATATTCTCGATACCCCCCTCAAGTTGGAGCATGCAAGTCCCGAATGCCCAACTTGCGAAGAAAGTACTCATACTGTCGCCTGCCTAATGCCTTCGTGAAAATGTCAGCTAGTTGTGCAGATGACGAGACGAATGCGAGATGAACATTCTTAGCTATGATCTCATCACGAACCAAGTGACAGTCAACTTCGATATGTTTAGTTCGTTCATGAAACACAGGATTCTGAGATATGTGCAAAGCTGCCTGACTATCACAATGCAAAGTCATCGACTGCTTGTGTGACACGCCGAGGTTAGATAAGAGCGCTTTCAACCATTTCAGCTCACAAGTAGATATGGCCATAGAGCGATACTCTGCTTCGATCGAGGATCGGGACACAATATGTTGCTTCTTCGTCATCCACGAGACTGGAGAACCACCAAGAAAAACCAACCAACCAGTGAGAGAACGCCGAGTTAACGGACACCCTGCCCAATTGGCATCACACCAGCCGTCTAACTTCAAATCACTATTGCTGCGTAGCAAGATGCCTTGACCCGAATGTCCCGTCAGATAGCGAACTACT
This sequence comes from Erythroxylum tenue, assembly GCA_027568955.1. Lineage (NCBI taxonomy): Eukaryota > Viridiplantae > Streptophyta > Magnoliopsida > Malpighiales > Erythroxylaceae > Erythroxylum > Erythroxylum tenue. The sequence goes on along the minus strand of JAOSBM010000002.1, from coordinate 27,826,567 downwards.
CGCAACACAGCTTCCCAATGCTCTACCCGTGGCTGCTTCATAAACTGGGACAGTACATGAACACTATATGACAGCTCTGGCCGGGTGAAACATAAATAGATAAGTCGGCCCACAAGACGACGATAAGGCTCCGGATCCTGGAGCTCGGCACTTGTGGACAAGGCGAGACGGTGATTTTGCTCTAGAGGAATAGCCACCGGTTTCGCCCCCAAGAAACCCACTTCCGATACAATGTCAAACGCGTACTTCCGTTGACAAAGTACAAATCCCTTTGGACCACGCGCCACTTCCACTCCTAAGAAGTATTTTAGAACACCAAGATCCTTCATATGGAAACATGAGTGAAGATAGTCTTTGAACTTATGTATGTGATTCGGATGACTTCCAGAGATAATAAGGGCATCGACGTAAACAAGAACATTCAAATGCACAACTCCTTTCTACAAAGTGAACAAGGAATAATTGGAATAAGATTGTTCAAACCCATATTCTATCAAAGCATTTGATAGCTTAGCAAACCAACATTGGGGCGCCTGTTTTAGACTATATAATGACTTCCGAAATCTGCAGACTTTCCCGGGTGTTGTTACTCGAAAATCAGGAGGAAACTTCATGAAGACCTCCTCTTCAAGATCCCCATGTAAGAAAGCATTATGGACGTTCATCTGATGAACCTCCCAATTCTTAGCAGCGGCAACCGCAAGAAATACTCGGACGGTAACCATCTTTGCCACTGGAGCGAAAGTCTCTGTGTAATCAATGCCTTCGACCTGGTGGTTCCCAAGAATCACTAATCGGGCCTTAAATCGTTCAACAATATCGTCGGAGTTATACTTGATCTTATACACCCACTTGCACCCAAGCACTTTCTTTCCCGCTGGCAGATCATCAATAACCCACATATTATTAGCTTCAAGAGCTTCAATTTCTCGTCGCATTGCCTCATGCCAACGGCTATCTATTACAGCTTCAGAGAAATACATAGGTTCTCGTTCAACAGTTAGAGCTGCGAGAAAGGCACGATGACGCAAAAAAATTTTGTCACAAGTCACATAGTGTGCTATAGGATAAGGCGTACCTGAGGAGTGCTGCAATGCGGGTGTTGTGACGGATGGACTCAACATTTGTACAGTATGAATGACATAGTCACATAACCTAATGGAAGTTTCTTTTCATCGTTGTCCTCGACCCAATGCCTCTGTCTCCCCCCTTTGGTCCGTGTTCTGATCAGCATTATCCAAGTTTGGCTCCCTAGCCGTTGATGGAGTCGACACAGTATTTCTAGAATTCACTACCTCATCAACGCCCCCCCCCCTTGCGTCAAGCATCAATGAATCCTCAAAAACATCATCCACCATTGCAACATTCTTATCGCGTGCAAGTCTATCAGTTTTTGTGAGGGGGAACACATTTTCTGAGAACACCACATATCGGGAGACAAAGAACTCACTTTTATCCAAGTCATATATATAAACGCCAACCCTTCTGCCCATAAGGATACCCAACAAAGACACATCGTCAACTACGACTTGCAAATTTATCACTTGTCTTCGTATGAGCATAACACAAACAACCCAGTATTCGCAAATGATCATATGTCGGTTCCTTACCAATACACTATAGGGTGTTTTCCCATTCAAAACTGATGATGGTGTTCGATTAATCAAATACCCAGCAGATAACACACATTCACTCCAAAATTCAATTGGAAGGCTTTCCTGAAAACGTAGCGCCCTAGCTACATTAAGAATATGTTGATGTTTCCGTTCCACCCAACTATTTTGTTGAGGAATACCTACACAAGAGCTTTGAAAAACTATGCCATGATCAAGAAAGTATTGCTTCATACAAGTAAATTCAGTTCCATTATCACTTCTAATTATTTCAACTTATTTATCAAGCTGTCTCTCAACCAAAGAAAAGAACATTTTCAAAGTACTGGCAACCTCTTTCTTATCAACTAGTAGATATATTCACACAGCACGAGAATAGTCATCAACAATTGTCAAAAAATAGGAAGCACCAGAAGATGAAGGAGTGTTATACGGTCCCCACAAATCACAATGAATAAGTTCGAAAATAGATAGAGCTTT
>JAOSBM010000002.1:27764009-27778099 GCA_027568955.1 Erythroxylum tenue | reverse complement strand
ATTGGTAGGAGTCCTTTTGAAACTGATTCATCTTCAGGAAAGCAAGACGAGTCGTTCTCTGTAAACCAAGTCACTGTGACAAGGTTAGATGCCAGGTGATTAAAGGGAAAAACCTCATCTGGCACGTTTGTATATCATCATTTTGTGGCATCCTTTCCCTTTTTCTGTATTTTTTTTAAATTCCTTGAGATAGTTCGCGAGTCTTATTTTGTCCACATATTCATGCTTAGCTTTTACAGTAAAATTGTATAAAATTGAGAGTATGTTACTACAAATTTCAATATAATTGAGCGTAGTTTAAGAAGATATACAATGTATTATTAAGATCATAATCGTATTGGGTAACAGATTGATTCTCGATCAGTGTAGGAATTCTAAACTTGTTTGTGTAGTGCCGCATGCACTAATTAGATATAGGAATATTTGTCTAGGTTTCTCTCCATAGGCATGGCAAGTTAGCCCGTCCCGGTTCGAAGTCAACAGCTCAGGCCCGGGTTGATCAAGTTGTCCCGACCCGACCTATGGCTTGACCGAGAATGACAAAACAACTTTGCTTTTTGAATTTTTTAAAAATAATAAATCGGGCTAGGTTACCTTGGGACAGCCAAGTCATAGGTCCAACCCAACTCATTGCCATCTTGTATCGAAAAATACATGCAATTCCATCATTGCGAAAATTTGTTTGCTCAAATCATGCAATGTAGATAAGAATTCCTTGGAACTCCTGGTTCAGCCATATAGCAATCATGTGAACATGCATTTTCACATTAGACGAGAAGTAAAAAGAAAGTGAACCTATGTCAAATTTAAGTTGCAGAATAAAGGAAAACAACAATGAGATAACAGAAAATAAAAACTGACCAACTTCCATGAAATTGGACTTACAAAATCAGCTCAACGAGGACTCTTAAATGGTTGGGGAAATCAAAGAAAAACGTGAGGCAATTCTACCAATTGTAACCCTCGTTTACAAGTCATGCTAGAAGACACCTGATTATGAGTGTACTCAACAAATTGCTGTCAAAATATGCTCCACAGGTTTAATAACTCCAGTTTGTTGTCTGATAGATGCTTTTGGATGATACCAACTGTTTCTCATCTTCGCAGGAATCCCATTGCCTGGTATACATTATTAAGAGTAGTATCTGCTACTTCTGACGCTCTACTAGCGCCTTCATCCAAGACTTTATCTAAATAAGCTGAATCAGATATTATTTCACCATACCGAACCTGCAGAATTATAAACCTAGGTCTTCAGTTCAGATTGAGGACATCAACATTTAAACTGAAGACCAATTTGGCCCAGTTGAAAGAAAGCATCACAAATTAACAACGATACTAAAGAGCTACAAAGTAGATCTTTCCTATAGATAGTAAATGATACTAAATTCATAACCGAGTAGTATCAGTATTAATTATCTTCAAATCAAGTATCTGCTGAGAAAATCACGTGTTTTGAAAGAATATAATCATATGTTTACCGACTAAAAATTGCAAAGAAAAATTTAGTGGAACCTTACAAATAGAAGACGGATGGAATTATAACATCAAAGAAAAGTATACGCTTTATCATTTAGTACAAGAACATTATTATGTATAGAACATTTATTACCCTAATTTTTATAAATAGATGAACTAAACTTACAGTCCAACCATGTTAGACCATTGCATATGTTTTTCACCTCTCTCTTTCTTCTGTATCTTTGTTTTCACAATATATGAAAGTTAACATAGTACAAAATCTAATCTGACATAATTTTAGGACCAAATTCTGATCCTGAGATAGTACAAAATCTAATCTGACAGCATTTTAGAACCAAATTCTAATCCCGAGATCAAACTTCTATTTCTTCCTTTTAGGACTTAAACGCTTGGATCCTAAAACTTGAATCACTAACCTCTGTTTCATCTTTCTTCAAGCCTAAAGTTTATATCCCAAAACCTAAATTACAACCTTTGTTTCTTTTTCTTTATAATCTTTAGTGTTTCATTTGTCATTGATATCTTCTGTCTTCTAGTAAAGTCCTCTCATCTTTTTTTCTTATAGTCCACTGAGAGCATCACTACATCTGCTCTGTTTTCCTTTCCAATAGTCCATTGAGAGCATCAGTACTAATGTCTTTCTTTCTAGTAGCCCACAGAAAGTGCCATTACCTCTACTTTTATCTCTCCTTCCAATAACCGACCTTCCCTCAATTCTTGTCTTCCCCCTTTTCTAACTTATGTTCTATCTACCCTCATTTCTTCTTTTCCAGCAAATATCTCTTTTCTACTCTCTCTCTTTACCTCTATTCTTCTGCAGCCAAGATGCTGGTTCCTTTACTTTCAGGTTTGGTTTTCCTTTTGTAATTTTATGGTTTATTTAAAAAAAATCAGCAATAAGAGATTGACTGTCCTTAAAAAACATCTGCTTACAAACTTGAGGGTGACCTTTAAAACTTTACTATTTGATATATAGGTATTACTATGTATCCAACATAGTAACATTTTAGAATTATTTAGATATTGCTCAAAAGTTTTATTGTCTTTTTATGGTACATCATACCGTCCACCATCATAGATAAACGGGACAAATTTAATGAATAAAATACCTTACTACCTTTTTGGTTTGTGTGTGGAATAAGTTTTACATTCGAACACATTAAATATATTCTTCTTTCTCTTTCTTTTTTATCTCTACTTTTACATAGCATCAGGGCTAATTTGCAATATCAGAGCTAATTTAGCTAGTTTAAAAGTATGTTTAGCATATCTAATTTAAAACTGTATTTAGCAGATCACATGCTAACAGGCTGAATTTGATTATGGAAAAATAGGCAGCATCCTTTCTTAATCAGACTGCATTTGATTATGCAGGTCCCAAAACATGTGTTTATTATCAAGTTAATGATAACCATCTTAGCATGTTATGTTAACAAGCTGCATTTTCACACTTTTTCCTCACAGGCTGAAGTCAGCTCAATCTCAGGTTCAGAATCTACCAAAAGGAAATTAATGCCGCTAATATGATATGGTGATTGAAGAAATAATTGCACCTACTTTTTGTCCCCGCTAATAACTAGTGTTGTTAATGGCAAAACAAGACATCAGTTACATTTTGAAATGCAAATTCAAAATCCTAATCGACAGTAAATGAGAACAAGTCATTATGCATAAAAACCTGGATGGGATGAAGATGATCAATCAAGGCATCTGCCAGAATAGATTTAAATGTTCCCCAGTTCATATCTTGGCATTCCAGTTGAACTTCCTGCCATCCATATATACCAACGGAAATCGGGTGAGGAATATCTCAAGATAATTCAAGATAGAAAGTTTCAGAAATGGAAGAATTATAAAGCAGCTTAAGCAAACAACATATTAACTACATCACCTCCTTTGTCTTGCCAGAAATAAGCTGATATACTGAAAGAAGGTTGTTACATTCAGGCCTTTCAGGATTGTCAAATTCCAAGCTGTAAAAGTTGCAAGAAGAGCAAAAAGCAGCACATGAGATTTTGAAACAAATTACAGAATAGATCATTCCTGTAAGAAGACTAACAGAGGAAGGAAAAACAATTCCCCCCTTCTGGATAGAATACCATGAAAAGGAATCCGTTTTGCAACGTTTTATCTTGTTTGCTATCATCTGCAAATGTAAAATGAACATAAAATGTCAAACTCACTGAGGAAGTAAAATAGAAATAACATTAGAATCTCTCACTAACAGTTTAGACAAGTTCTCGCGATCAAAGATTCATGAGGGAACAAATTAATCACTACCAACCATAGGCATTAATCGAAATAGCAAACTTACAACATCTACAATATAACAGAAATAAACCTAAAATCTTGATTTCCATGCTTCACACTTTTGGGTTAAGGGATAAAATATCAGATCCCATAAAACATCAACTTCCAAACTCCAGTCCTTTGATTTGAAATGACTTGAGTATCCTAGATTTCATGCTTCCTCACCATTTATTGTTGATTCCTAAAAACTATTTAAGCTGTTTAACTACAGAAATAAAAGACTCAGTTTCCCGATTCACTGAAGCACTAGATCTTATTGGATTCCAGTCTCCAAATTTAACAATGATGATGCTTCATAGTCGCAAACATCTTTTCCAACTCCCACTCACTTAAACAGTCTCAATTGGTCTGGGAGGCAAGATTCTTTGGGGAAAAAAATGATATGAAAGAGAAGATATGCTATAATTTAGAAATAAAATAAGAGATTACAGTATAATTGGTTGATCTACAAAGAATAAAACAGATTAAATTACTGCAGTGGGAACATTAAAAGTACCCATTATTGTTAAGAAGGGAAAAGATCAGTAGTCTTATATACTTCTACAATAATCAATAATTTTAAACAATATAGTAGTCAAATTACAATACATAGGTAAAGTGTGTGAACTCACATCTTTTGAGTCAAGAAGATTGATTCTAGATTGGTCAGAAGGTGACGATTTGGACATCTACAAGATTGAATCACAGGGAAATGTCATTAATTGTCTGAAACATGATGAGAAAAATATAATTAGATATTTAGCAGTTTTTATGTTCAGTTAACATTTTTACATTTTACTGCTTACAGTGATCAACTATAAATTGGAATTAAGGACAAATCATGAGCCACAGTTTGATAGAAAAAACAGGCACAGGAATATACATACAGTAAACTAGTAACAGCCAATCTTTTCATGGACAACATTGTCATAAACAGAATTGTTTCTTCACATCTTTACTTAAAAGATACAGTAGAAGGAAAACTATAGCACGCTTATTTTTCTTTTCCTCCATGAAGTGGGATTTCATGGGCCATGGGCTTCACTTGGGGCATATCATCATACCCAGGAGGCTTCACATCCCTTATGAAGAATGGATGTTTGGGGGCTCTACCACTGATCCCTGACAAGATCTTCCAACAGGAAGTGTATAGAATCACTCCCAGCAATAGTCAAAAGCCAAAATTTCTTTTTTAAACCTATAATCAGCTTTTGGGAGTTTATGAAATCATAAAAGTTCTGAACATGACCAAGAACAGAACTAAATACCGCCCTGGTTTCCCTTCCTTGTCTATTGACCATTGTAGGGCTAAATCTGAATTGCAACATCAATTGGAGAACTAAGTCACACATGCCAGTTGTCTTAGATTCTTCTTTTCATAAATTGTAAAGTGCAAATCCAGTAACTACCCAAAGCCCTACCCACCTTGGTGAAGAATTGAACACCCAACTTCTTGGAAAAGTGCAGGGTGCTTCGCCACTGTGCTAACTAAATAAGCAAACATAAACAGCATACCAAGATACTACAGTGACTTATCCCAGGAGTCATGAAGAGACTTTTTCCATGAGGTAGAGAAAGAATAGTACAAGACTAATTTAATGGAGAATTACTTCCTCTACCAGTTATGCTTTGTGATTATTAAGTCAACTAAGGATCTTATATTTACAAAAGATGAGAGTATCAACTGAAATAGAAAAGCCAATAACAAGACAACAGGACATAGAACATATAAGATGAAATCTATCACGTAAATCTCCAAAATAAGCTTGAAGATACAAACAGCTGGCTTATAATCTAATCTTAGCAATTTTCAATTGTAGTAAGTGCCCCCAACAGCGCCAAAATAAACATGGTATGCCAACGATTTAAAGATACAAATCTCCAAATTAAAATTAATTGCAGACAACCTTTGAGAGCCCATCAGTAAGAGACATAACTCGAGCTCCGGAAGGTGGGATAAGTGGCTCAGGAACCTACACAAAAAAATTTACATTAAGGTCTAAAAAACTGCTTTAATTACTCGTTATTAATGATGACACTGGAAAGTATAAAATGGAAACAAAATATCCACCTTAAAGATGGGTCCTCCTCGCCTGCTACCAGAACACCAAGTATCAGTAAAAGTTAAATAAGGGCATCACAACATATAATCTTTACAAAGAATCTCCAGCCATGCCAAAAAGTAATTGCTTACCCTCCCAATTTTTTCCACTTTCTTCCTCCATATAAATAATTAATGCGCTCAGCCAACTCACGAGTCAACTCCAGATGTTGCTTCTGATCCTCACCAACTGGTACAAAGTCAGACTGTGGAGTCAAACTGCAAACACGTAAGGATCGTGCACTCCCAGCAAATTATCACTTCTTATAAACATCTAAACATGAATTGATGTGATTAAATCACAATAAGGTGCACTATATAAGACATTAAACTCCATGATTCAACTTCAATCATCCTCCTTTTCCATTCTTATTGTTTCCAAAACGTGTAACCTTGGGGGAAAATCTCAATAAAATCTTCCAACAAATGCATAGCTTTTCACTTCACATGTGAAAAATGTAGCCACCTGATATAAAAGAATATCTGAAGCCATCAGAACAGGATATGTCAAAAGAGCAACTCCAACATTTTCGTCTCCCTACAAAGATCAAGTGCAGATCATACGAGTCAATCTCTATGAAATCAAAGATGACAATAGTAGAATAAAAAGGAAATGTACAGACAACATTATTAGCTACAGCTATAATGACATAGAGATTATGTTAATATTACAGGTAGAAGTAGAATCATAAGAAGTGAACACCATTTAGCAAAAAGGTTTTGAAGAATATTACTATGGCAAGAAGATGATTGCACAAACAAGGGCAGTATAGAACCCACTGCTTATTTACCATTTTAATGTATAAAAATACAAACTAGATAGCTAAGGCTTACAAAGCCATTCCAGTGAATAGGAATTCAAGGAAACATGAGCAACTCAATATTACAGTGGAGATGAATACCCACAGCTTTCCTGGATTTCTCTTTAAACTGAATCATTCTATTTAGCCAGCCAATAGGAGTGGCAGAACTTAGGAGCCACATAAGTTCAACATGAGCACGGACATTAGACTGTAAAAATACAGAAGCCTGCATGCAAAAATCAGAGAAATTAAATAAATACAAATATTTGTATATTTAAATACTGCTTGCCATGAAAATTATAGAGTAATAATGGCTGAAAAACCTTGGAAGTGTCAATGCCACAAGCTAAATAAATTGCTGCAGTCTCTCTTGTAGCCTTAGCTAGTTGTTGAGTATCATATGGCAATGTAATCTAAAATCATAAATGTATTAATAGTTCAAAATTAAGTGAAACAAGAAAAGTCAACTTACAGAATAAGCAAAACTAAAGCAAAGGTTGAATCTTAGTCCTGAAGTTACTCCAAAACCAAGAAGAATGAATCAAAAATTGAGTGTATCCCTGTCTTAGAATGCAACACATTATATTAGCTCTTTTACAAAGTCATCCATCAGTACTAATCAAATTAAATTCCCAAATATTCAACCCCGTAATAGTCAGGTAATTAATCCATATTGGAATTCACCATTTTTCATAATAAGAAACGCAAGTAAACTAAGTCTAAAACTTAAAAAGGTTTTGCACCAGATTCTGTATAATATTTAGGCAGCTTCTTAAAACCGAAATGCTTTTTAGCACATAAAAGGACTGGGATTTGACTAACTTCAAATTAGTTGGTAATCCACATAAGTAGCAACTTCATTTAGTTGCATCTCTCCGTCATGACGATTTAATTAATATAGCTCGACTACTTTCTTACTCTCCAATAGGCTACCTCAAATCAGATCCCTTTTTTAAAGAACCTTGTACGTTGCTTAAGTTTCCTATCTTCACTTGATTGCAATACTTTGGCAAGGACATTAAACCATTGTTAATGATTGCTCCAAATGCATTTACAAGTACATTCTTTCAAAAGCCATCAATTTAAGGACGATCAATCTCTTAATCTAAGGAAACAAACATCACTTATGAGTTAAGCAATATTCCTAGCTGGTAAACAGAGCCCAAGAAAGAAATTTAAAGGACATAAACATCATAATGATTTCATAATTGTTACAAGGGTCCATTATGTCATCTGGATTGCACAATGCACAATGTCGAGCTTACAAACTTTAACAGATATTGAAACATACCGCGTGGAGGTCGACTATGAAGAAAAAGGTATCATATGTATCCTGCAAGCAAAATTAAAGGCCAAGAAATAGTTAAGGCATCATTTAGGAGTTCTCTATGACTACCTCTTGCATCAAAAGTTCAAATCTTTAAAAGAAAAAAAAATTGAAATAGCTATGGAGAAACAAAAAAGCAATTGCAAGAACAGATAACAGAAAGAGGAAGCAGTATTTAAAGTTCTACTTATGATGGGATCTGCTAAGATTAAGAATGATGCAAACGAAACCTGAAATGCAATCCAATTCTTTATAGCACCAAGATAATTGCCAAGGTGTATAGATCCTGTGGGCTGGACTCCAGACACTATTCTTTTCCTGAAAGAGAAAGATGGAAACTTTAATAGGTTCTTTCACAGTTAAAAGGATATTTATCTAACAAAGGAGAAAGTAAAAGAAAATACCTAAGACAACCAACATATCTATTACCATGCCATTCCTGTAGTTAAGAACTAGTCTTTCAAGTAACTAATCCTCCCATGGAAACCAATGAATGAACATTTAAAAGGAAAACAAGGATAGAGAGGAGAAATACTTTACAGAACTTGAAGGAGGAGTTATGGGCTGTGACAAGGAGAAGGTACAGTAGCGACGAAAGCGACGAACTAATGAAGGAGAAGTCATCAAACACTTTCTTGGAATTCCACTACACCAACTTCTGCTTGTTAAAAACTCTCACTATTCAATACCCATTTAGAAAATATAGAAAGAGAGATTGCGTATTGCATTTATATTAATGAATGAATATTCTTACCCCATGGAGACAGCCAGCATTTTCGCTGATCGTCAACGGCGTTGGACCGTGGCCGGAGGGATAGAGTCTGTGGCTATGGGCCTTCGTCAGCGAAGTTTTCTAAGGATATAGGAAGTTAGGAGAACACTGGAACAGGGTTGTCGTTTCATGTTTATATTTAAGGAGTAGTAATAACTCATATGTAATTCAATTTTGGGTTCAGATATTAATATCAGCCTTATAATAGTCACTATATGAAAGATTGATGCAAACAGTGCTTCTTTTTACTTTATATAAATCAAATTGTGTGTTTTGAACATAAGGGCTTTTTTTTTAGTTTTAATTTCTTCCGGTTTTAAAAAATGATGATTTTTATTTTTATTTTTATTTTTAGTTTAAATTTCTTCCTGTTTTTAAAAATGATGAAAATCATAAAAGTGTTTTTATTTTTTATATTTTATTCCATAATCTGAATTATTATCAATTTAAAATATATTATTTAATTACTTAATATATTAATTTTAATAAGAATTATGAAATTTTAATGTGATATTATATATTTAATTAATTAAAATTAATTTAATAAGAATTTTGAATAATTTAATTTAATTTTTGTAAATAAGTTAAATTTAATATTATTAATGAATATAAATAAATTTAAAAATATCTTCAAAACATATAAATTTTAAATAAAATATGAATTAATAATTAAATTATATTTAAAATAAATATTAATTTCTACATAAAATTTTAATTTTAAATTATTTATTTTAATAAAATAAAATAATTTGGTTATTAGAATATTATATAAGAGATTAAAATAAATTTATTTAATTAAAAATAATTTATCTTTAAGGTTGATTTAACATATAATTATTATTAGTGATAAAAAATATAACTACAGTGACATTAACAAATAAATAAGTTTTTGTTTTTATTTAAAAGAAAAACAGAAAATGAAGAAAAGAAAACTAAAAACTATATAAAAAAACAAAAGTCAGAACTAAATGGCATCTAAGTTTAAAAGAAATATCATGTATAATTCAAGGTACAAGGCATTTGTTTACATAAAGAAGTTTGGCCTTACAAAAAAAAAAGTCCCTGAGTTAAAATTCAAGAAGAAGCAGTAGCACTTATGGGAATGTATAACCTATAGTATAACATCCAAGTGATCCTCATTTGTTAAGTGAGGAGAAAAAAAGTTGTATATGACCATACTAATGCAGTTTCTATTCATAATTCACTAATCAAATAAAAATTTAAAGCACAGTGACTTAAAATAGTGATAAAAACACAAAGTTTTTCAACAATTTGATATTGGTAAGAAGGAACTTCAATAAGATATGCTTCCTAATCAATCATATAATGCTTTGGTGACATCTCAAAATGACTTGAAAGAAGAGGTAGTTACTTTCTTCAAGAATTCTATAGGAACTCAAGCCTCAATTGCCTCGCATGTGCAATTATTTAAGTTTCTATCTGCAACCAATTCTTTAAAGATGAATTAAAGGTGTTAAATGGTTTTGTGAATGCTCAAGACATTGAGAGAGTCGCTTTTGAGTTGAGTCTTGACAAGGCTCTAGGCCTTGATGAACTTACTGGTTGTCTCTTTCAAAAAGCATGACCTCTAATAAAGAATATGGTGAATGATGCAATTCTTGAATTTTTTTGACAAAGGTAAGCTACTAAAGGAGATTAATAAGAAATTCCTATGCCTCATTCCTAAAGTTACTAACCCAATACTCTAGTATAATGCTTCTACCCATCCCTACTATTCTATTACTTGCTCTAAATCTTCTTCTTCAGTTCATTGTTCTTAGTTCCCTTCCATCCAACCATCGTGGCTTTCCAAACAACTTCACTTCCTAACCCATACTAAGGGAAATTTATTCTCGGTCTTTCCCTTTTAATGTTCTGGCCTTGCTTGGTTACAGATTAGGAACGATTAGTTGAATCTCTATTACTTGACACAATGGTTCTTTTCCTTTTTCATTTAAATGTCCCCCTCTTCCTCAAACCTTAATTAGAAAAAATCAATGGGAGGACACTTTCCACCTTTGTACACCAGCTCTCCTCTTGTCCATGCCAAGTTGAGCTCTACTAATGCCTCCGTTACCCCCTTCTCATGTTGTTTGTTTCGAATGTTTTTACACCCCTATCAGCTCTCATGGTTCCAATTCTTTCACCCATTTTCCTCACACGTAAAATTCAGGTTCTTATTTTTAGTCTTGGTTAGACCACTAATATGTCTAAAGCTCCAGTAGGTAGGAAGACTTAGTCTTAGGTTATAGGTGATAAATCTCTTAACATCAAGCTCTCCTTCATCTCCAATAAACCGAGTTGCTAGTAATGAAGTTATTTCCCCACCCATTGAAGTGCTACAATCAAGTGCCTCTAGGTGGTTAAGTACTATTGTTGGATATTTTGTGGACAAAGCCCTTTTTCCTAGCTTTGATAAGTGTAGATTGCATTGTATTTTTATAGGTAATTTGATATGTGTATAGTGATTAATTTGACTGTTTAGTGTGTGTTTAGGTTAAGAATTATGTTAGTTCATAAATATTTGTGTTTTAAGTGTTCTTTGGGTGAGAACATGTTTTTAAGCTTCAACTATATATATATGAGGTGTCGTGATGAGTTTGTTAGTGTTTCAAGGCATTTAGAAGAGTTTTGGAGGAGACTCAAACCAAACCCAGGGCCACGATCTGGGGAATTTGTCACAATCGTGACAGAAGCACCAACATAGGCCCACGATCATAGGAATCTGTCACGATTGTGACAGAAGCTCGAGCATAAGGCCACGATTGTAACATAGAGCAGATAAATAGGCCATGATCATACACTAAGGGCCACGATCGTGGCCTGCGAGCAGATGACCTGGAGTTTTTTTTTTAATTCAAGTTTTCGAGGGACATTTCGAACATTTCAAACCCCGGAAAGACTAGGGTTACCTTAATTGGTAAAGACTATAAAAGGATTATGAAATAACCCTAAAAGGAGTCTACATTTAGCCTACATTTGGAAAGCCAAAAAGAGAGAGAAAAGAAGAAGAGGAGGGTTTCAATGTCGAAGCTTCCTAGAATAAGTGATCTCTCGACGCCGCTGCTTTCCTTAATCATCCAAACTAAGTTTCATTTCTACCTATTTACCTTTTTATTCATTTAATGTATAAGATTGAGATGGGTTGTATGGTTATAGATTTTGAGTTGTTAATGATGTTTTAACTTTTCCTTTGGGATTTTGCTTATATTTAATGTTAATCTAGTTGAATTGTGTTTAGTTGATTTGGGTTTTATGATTGATTAATGTTTTGCATATTTCGATAACAAACCGAGAGGGTGAACTGGATAAAAATGATTAGATTGGATTAACAAGAGTTAGGCGATCTAATTGACCACTTAATCAATCTAGTCTATAATTTCATGGAGAGAGGTCCCATGGGAGACCTGATTGTTTATTAGAGAGCTTTAGAACTAATTAGAATTGTGGTAATTTGTGAATTGAGAGATTGCAAGTCCATAATTAGATTAGGGTTTACAATTTAAGGAATGGTTATAACTCGAGAGAGAGTAATCAACTCTACGATCATCTAGAACTGACACCCCATAAACACAAAAATGGTTAGATTAGCATTAATGATAGGTAAAATCCCCTCTCTCAAAACTTGATTAATTCTCTTAGCAGATTTCCATTGTTACATTATTTGTTCGTTGCTAATTTGTTTGATTTAGTTTACTTTTTAGTTTATTATTTGAATTTGAGTCTTAAACAAAACACAACCTGAATTAAGTGGTGCCTAAGCACAATCTCTGTGGGACAATATTTGCTTTTTACCACAAGTAACGACCAGTATAGTTGCAATTTTTAGCATAAAATAAGTTATTTGTTTTTGCAATCAACAAGTTTTTCGCACCGTTGTCGGGAATTGTTTGGCTTAGCATCTTATTTAGTTTAGTTGACTTTGATTTAAGAGTGTTTGATACTTTTCCTTGTGTTTTTGCAGGTGCATGAACACAAGGAGGGCAAGAACGTGTAACGAGTTTAGTGAAGAAGAGTTTTCAAATATTACAAAGCACGAAAGAGAGCTAAGAAGAGCTAGACGTCAAGACAAAATACAAAGGAATATTGCAGAAGAAGGAGAGCAAGGAGGAGCTGAGAGGACATTAATGGACTTTATGAGGCCAAGTTTCAGTCCTCAAGGAGTTGCAAGGCTAGTGATTCAAGACAATAATTTTGAGATCAAGCCAGCACTCCTCAACATACTTCAGAGTAGTGTGCAATTTTATAGATTTTCCAACGAAGATCCCAACGTCCCATCTTGCAAATTTCTTAGAGATTTATGATACCTTTAGGTTTAATGGGATGTCTGATGATGTTATAAGGTTAAGATTGTTTTCTTTTACCTTGAGGGATCGGGCAAAGACATGGTATAATTCACTAAGTGTAAGCCAAATGTAATATCCCGTCTCTTAAATTGTTGAAGGATCTAAAGTGTTAGACTATTGAGTCATATAAGTTACGTCATATAGAATGAATTTGGTACATTTGTGATATGATTTTATGATTGTATTCATGTACATAATATTAACATACACACATGAATTGTGATTTAGACAAATTGCACTCAATTGACATATTCCGGGGTATGAAACTAAAATGAATGTGACATGAATATGCAATTCCAATGTCTTGTACTTTGGATTACCAATGACAAGAATTGATTGACTATAATTAGTAACTTGGAACTTATTGTTACAATTGAGAAATTAATGAAATAAAATGTACATTTAGTCTAGGTAAAATGTCAAGTAGCAAGACAAGTGGATACATGGAAAAATAGGATGACAAAGCCTATAAAATTAGTGACATTTGACATACATAATTGAGTGGCATTTGGCATAGAGATTAAGTGACATATGGTAGCTTAAGAAGAGGAAATATGGTAGCTTAAGAAGAGGGCATGTGTACCATTTAAGGGGAAGACATGTAGCTTGCTTCCTTGTAAGACAAGTTTCCTTAAATAAGGACACACTTATCTTAACTCAGCTAATGGCACATGTTTATGGCAAAGGCTTTCCTTAGATGTTTCTGCTGGAATTCATTCTTCCTCCTTTCTCACATTTCCGAAATACACTTATAACCCTATAGCTTTGAAATTCTACTTTACTTCTGTTCATAATCATTTCAAGATTCATGTAAGGTTATGCTTAAAGATAGCTATAATCTACTATCATCTCCTTGCCTTTGTTGGAACTAATCTACTTCCGCTTTGTGCTTGGATGATCTTGCATGCATGGAGAGCTGAATTAGCTTGATCTTTGAGCTAGAATTTGAGCTAGACAAGTAAGTAAAAGA
>JAOSBM010000002.1:27717588-27736872 GCA_027568955.1 Erythroxylum tenue | reverse complement strand
CAAAAGAAAAACAAAAGCAAGGAGTAGGCAATGGTGTTTCAAAATCAGAGCACATATTTTATAGAAATAAATTTTCCGTAAGTTACTTAATACGTTTTAGTTTTCAGGTTGAAGAATGAAGCATGCATTGCCTTTCGAAAAACAAAATGGGGGAATTTTTAAAAGCAATATAAAGCTATAGGTCATAAATAATTTTTGGAGACAAAGAAAACATATAGGAGCCATATTTAATTTTATATAGAAAAGCAAAATAAAGGGGTATGCAATTTTTTTTTATTTTTCAAAAAATTAAAACAATCCCTAATTAATTAGTGCTTTAATATGTACTAGAGAATTCATTAAAAAAAGTTTTTAAGCCTTAATCATATCAAATCAATAATAATTAAGCAACTTTAGTCGAGTTAAACAATTAAAGGATACCATTGATAGGAAACTAATCATGATCTAATCATGAGCACAGTGAAAAAATGTATGACTTTCTAATTGGATTTCAATAGTTAAATAATTCAAAAAATATATCATAAAAGGTAATTGAATTGCACGTATTTCAAATTCCTACAACAACTTTTTCACAAGGTGTTAACCATGAGTTGTCCAAGTGTCTAGCCTATAATGATATTTACAAAGAAGAGAAAAGGAACTTAACTTTTAAATGGCAGGAATGCTAGCTCTTGTATACCTTCCCCTTATATATAGAGAAAGACAAAAGAGCTTCACCCTTATCAAAATTAAACTTCCTAATTAAAATTAAAGTCAAATTTTACTTATAATTATAATTTAATTTTAATAAAATTAGATATCTTATATTTGATCCCCAAAGTTTCTCAAACATCACAATTAATTCCAACTTAATTTAAATTAAAATTTCACTTTTTAACATCTTTTTTATGTATGACGCATTTAGGTTCTTAATATTTTGGAAAAGATTGTAAATTATAATCCTAATTCATAATTAAAATTATATAAATTAAAACTTTCTTTAATTTATTTTAAATTTTCTAATTAAACAATTTATAACCATAAATCAAGATTAATGTTTAGCAATAAATCATGACCTCCCAAATAACAAACTCTAGGATATTCTTAACTAACCACTTAACAAATTCAATAATACTAATAATAAAAACAAATAAGAGAAAAATCAAGATAATTATCGAAAAATAATAATAATATAAAAATATTAATAGATTTCTAAATCGTCCAATGATATTGTAAGAGAAAGTATAGATACTAGCAAATCATGATAATTCTATTCTTGTTTTGAGCAAATATTTCTACTTCTCATATATAGGTGTGACGAATAGTTTGTAACAAGTGCTTAACAAAGCAAGTATCTTACAATAGGTGGAGAAAAATATTAAAAGTGATCAAAACCTGACATCTAAATGAAAAGTACTCATTTTGTCTACAACATTATGTTTAAAAAGGAAAAGGATGTGAGCTTGTTAAAACTAAGTGGATTAAACATTTGGTGTTGGTTGTCTAACCAAAATTAGTCGTTTCTTTAATTGGTTGATTTATTCGTCCAAATTTCACGTTTTACAAAAAGACAACTAAAGTCATTAGATGATTTAAAACCTTAATTAGCTATAATTAGATTATATAAGTACTTAATGGGAAATCAGGTAGGATCCAATCCTGTAGATAGTGGAATATAATTATACTTTTCCTTATAATTTTTTGAAAGCTAAAATCACTTTAAAATTATACAATATGATTACACAAAAAATAGAATAAAGTTTTGAAATATTTAAGGCTTGACTGCAGAGATTTGATTGAAATTCTCTGTAAATAAGGAAACCATAAAATTAGGATCATGATTGTAGGACCTTAGTTGTAGCTGTCATTTCTTCTTTTTTATACTCTTGTACACCATACATTTCTACTATTCAACGAAAAGAAAAATCTCCCTTTTCTACTTATTTTCTTCTTGGTATCAGAGCCATTGCTTTGGACTTAGGACTATGAGCAAAGTTGAAGCTTCTAGAACTAAGTCCTTTCCTATCATTGTTCAATCTGAAAATTCATCCTTCAATGCCGGGATTATTCTCAATGAAACAAATTATGATATGTGGTCTCAGATCATGGAAATGCATCTTGCGGACAAAGAAAAACTTGCACTCATCCAAGGAGATCCTCCCACAGAAAAAAGACGATGGCTATGAAAGATAATCAAAAGTGAAGAGATGGTTGTTGATGTCCATGTCCCCTGAAATTATGAAGCGACATTTTCACTTGCCCACAGCTCAAGATATTTGGAAGGCTCTATCAAAAGCCTTTTACGATGGAACTGATGAGCTACAGATTTTTTCCTTGAATTAAAGAGCCTTCTCCACCAAACAGAATGGTAGTCACTCTCTACTTTCTATGGAGAATTAGTTGAAATGTTCAGTGAGTTGGATCATTGTGACAGGGTGATTATGGAAAGCAAGAAAGATGTTGAATCTTATTGCAAATCAATCCAACGACTAAGGGTGCATATTTTCCTCGCTGGGTTAGATGATGAGTTCGAACAAGTTTGTGGGGAGATACTGAGGAAGGAATCAGTTCCTCAAATTGAAGAATGTTACTCATGGGTTCGTCGAGAATCTGTTCGAATTGCAAAAATGAATATAGAACTGGAAAAAATTGAAGCTTCAGCAATGGTGAGTAAAAATAAATTGAATCCTAACTAGTCTTCTCGGAAACAAACCAAGTCTAAAACTCCTATAGGGGGTAACAAATCTACCTTCAAATGCACCCATCGTGATCAGCCTGGTCATACAAAAGACCATTGTTTCGAACTTGTTAGGTACCCTGAATGGTGGGATCATAATCAGGATCTACGGAAAAGGAAATCAAACAAAGCCTCTGTTGCTACAGCAGTAGAAATATAGAAGAAGGAAGACATTGCTACTGGAGAACCATCGGCTTTAGTCACTACAGGAGGTAAAGGTGGTAAGGCCTTAAATTCTTATGTACCTATTAATAATATTACATGGATAATTGATTCTGGTGCCATATACCATATGATATTTGATTCTAGACAAGGACTAACCCTTAAATCCTCCTCACAAAAATTTATTTCCACTACTAATGGTTCCTCTGCACCTGTCATTGGGGAAGTGTCCTTATCTCTTAACAATGATTTAAATTTAGACTTTGTTTTAGTTGTTCCAACATTGGATTATAACCTTTTATCAATCTCTCAAATTACTAATGCTTTTATGATTTTTTGGCATTGTGTGTTTAAGGACATCAAAACGAGGCAGACGATTGGTTATGGTACTAAACGGGAGAAACTGTATTACCTAGATCTCGAGGGTCATAGCTTAAATAAATTGGTGCAAGCACTAACGGTAGACAATCCTGAAAAGGGGGGGAAGAGATATGATGTTTGGTTATGGCATCGACGCTTAGGGCATCCTTTTTTTAGCTACCTTAAAAAATTATTTCCTAGTTTGTTTACAAAGCTTGATGTTTTTAGTTTTCGATGTGAAGTATGTGAACTTGTAAAAGTCATCGTGCATCATTTCCATCTAGCATGAATAAAAGTGTGGCCCCTTTTATGGTTATACATTCTAATGTTTGGGGTCCGTCCAAGGTAGCCAGCTTAGGTGGATCACGATGGTTTGTGACTTTTATTGATGATTGTACTAGGATGACTTGGGTGTGCTTGATGAAGTCTAAAACTGAAATAAGTGCGTTGTTTCAAAACTTTCATAAAATGATTTCTACTCAGTACAATGCACAAGTAAAGGTGTTACATAGTGATAATGGAGGTGACTATTTGAGTTGAATTTCAACAATACTTGAGAATATAAGGAATCCTTCATCAAACTACTTGTCCTAACACACCTCAACAAAATGGGGTTGCTGAGAGAAAAATCGTCATTTATTGGAAATTGTTTGAGCCTTTTTGATAGAATCCCATATGCTATTATCCTATTGGGGAGAAGCACTTACCACTGCAGCATATTTGATCAATCAGGTGCCATCTAGTACTATTGAATTTGAAACTCCTTCTAAAGCTCTTACTAAAATGGGGATGTTACTAATAGTCCCAAGTTTGACTCCTCATATTTTTGGGTGTGTAGCATATGTACACCTTTATAAGTGGCATCGTAGCAAACTAGAACCTCGAGCATTACGATGTGTCTTTTTTGGATATACTACTCATCAAAAGGGGTACCGATACAATCACCCTCCCACTTAGAAGATGTTTGTTACAATGGATGTAGTTTTCATGAAGAATCTATGTATTTTTCTCTTGATTCAGATCTTCAGGGGGAGAGCAAAGAGGAAGTTTTGACTCTGGAGGATAAACAAATACCTTAAGTAATACCTGAAGTTCTCTGTCCATCTGAAGAAGTAAGCCAAGATGTGGATGAAGATCAAGATTTGAAAGGTAACGTGGATTCATTTGAACTTCAGGAGATGGATGGTGATGCACCACATTCAATTGTTATAGTACAAGCAACAGAAGTACCAAACCAATCGTCAGCCAAGGATGTCTTTGAATCATCCAGAAGATAACTACCATCATGACATAATAGAGGAATTCCTAAATCCACACATGAACCTAAAATTTCTAGTAAGGTTAAATATCCAATGAGCCATTATGTGTCTAACCATCGATTGTTAGGATAAAACCAATCATTTGTAAATCAATTATCCACTATATCTATTCCTAATAGTGTGCAGGAAGCCTTAGGTGATCCAAGGTGGAAAGCAGCCATAAACGAGGAAATGAAATCCTTGATTAAAAATAATACTTGGGAACTTGTTAACTATCCAGACTGTCCACCAGGAAAGAAAATAGTTGGATGTCGATGGGTATATGCTGCCAAATTCAAAGTTGATGGTACGATTGAGTGACTTAAAGCAAGGCTGGTGGCTAAGGGATACATGCAAACTTATGGGATTGACTATATTGAAACTTTGCACCAGTGGCTAAAGTCAACACGGTTCGAGTTTTGTTATCCCTGGCTGCAAACTTGGATTGGCCATTACAACAATTTGACGTGAAAAATGCTTTTCTATATGGAGAATTATCAGAAAAAGTTTATATTGATCTTCCTCCAGGATGCACGATACCTAAAGCATATCATAAAAAGGTGTGCAAATTAAAGAAATCATTGTATGGGCTGAAGCAATCTCCAAGAGCCTGGTTTGGAAGATTCACGTAGTCTATGAAGGCATTTGATTACACTCAAAGCAATGCAGATCACACTTTATTCATGAAGAAATGACAAGGCAAAATCACTGCACTTATTGTATATGTTGATGATATGGTGGTGATTGAAAGTGATCCTGAAGAAAGGAAAGCACTTTAAGACAACTTATCGAAGGAATTTGAAATGAAGGATCTTGGCCTTTTGAAGTTCTTCCTCGGAATTGAAGTTTCAAGATCAACTAAAGGAATTTTCTTGTCTCAAAGGAAATATACTTTAGATCTACTATAGGAAACGGATATGTCAGCTTGTCATCCATCTGATACTGCGATTGAAGAGGGATCAAAGTTATTTATTGAACCAAATCAAGTTGCAGTTGATAAAGGGAGATACCAAAGACTTGTGGGAAGATTGATGTACCTAGCACATACAAGACCTGACTTAGCTTATGCTCTGAGTGTTGCAAGCCAATTTATGCATAATCCTGGGGAACAACACTTGAAGGCAGTTCTGCGCATTTTGAGGTACTTAAAGTCTGCTCCAGGAAAAGGAACTTTGTTCACAAAGAATGAAAATTATCTAAGCGTGGAGGCATATACTGATGCGGATTGGGTTGGAGCTGTAGATGATAGGAGATCCACTTCTGGTTATTTTACTTTTGTAGGAGGCAATCTTGTTACTTGGAGAAGCAAGAAACAAAATGTTGTCGCTCGATTAAGTGCGGAGGTTGAGTTTAGAGGCATGGCACTCGGATTATGTGAAGTTTTGTGGATCAGACTTCTTTTATTAGACTTGGGTTATCAATCCATACAACCAATTCAACTATTTTGTGATAACAAGGCTGCTTGTGAGATTTCCCACAATCCGATGCAGCATGATCGTACCAAGCATGTGGAAGTTGATAAGTTCTTCATCAAAGAGAAATTGGATGAAAAAAAATACAAGAGTTGCCAAAGATTAGATCAAAGGATCAATTAGCAGATGTTCTTACCAAGGCAGTGTCAAGCCAAAATTTCTCAAAGTTCATTGGAAAGTTAGGCATGTGTGATATCTATGCACCAACTTAGGGGGAGTGTTGAAATATTTAAGGCTTGACTGTAGAGATTTGATTAAGATTCTCTGTAAATAAGGAAACCATAAAATTAGGATCATGATTGTAAGACCTTAATTGTAGCTATCATTTCTTCTTTTTTATACTCTTGTACACCATACGTTTCTATTATTCAAAGAAAAGAAAAATCTCTCTTTACAACTTATTCTCTTCTTAAAGTATGAATCATAATTTATCTCTTATTGTGATGTTTGATTCTTTTCTTATTGTTTCTCTCGAACGTTCTTGAAGTTGGTTTATCTCAACCACCATAACCACACATATGTTCGATTTCTAATGGCATTCATAAAATATGTTGAGAGAACTCTACACCTATTGTAGAGAGCGTTAAACAAAAAATACTAACTCCTTTAGAACCTAAACCTATTTATAATAAGTTTTAGACCTTTTAGTAATTTAATTAAAATAAAATTTAATTTTAATTAAACTTTAATAAGAATTACAATTAATTCTAATTAAATACTAATTGGGCCTATATAAAATCTAATATCTCATATTGATCTTTATTTATTAGATATCTTATATTTAATCATAAAGTTTCTCAAACTTTACAATCAAGTCCAACTTAATTAAAAAATATCTTTCCTCTTTTTAACCCGTTCTCTATGTGTGATCTATTAAATTTCTAAATACGTTGACAATGAATATAATTTATAAACCTTAATCGTTTTCAAGATTAGATAAATTAAACTCCTATAATTATCTTTAATTCTCTAATTAAACAATTTATATACACTGATTAAGATTGATGTCTATCAACTTATCATGACTGCCCAATATTTAGAAATGTCAAATTGGCTTTAGCTAACCTTTTCATGCATGATTTTTACATAAAATTTAATCTTTTTTGTCACACATTATTTATATTAGATCTAGACCATGAAATTATTGCCCACTATATTTTAATCTAATTATATTAGTTCTCTATCATTAGTAATTGATTCTATATATGACATTTGTAAACTATTTTATAAAGTGTCATCTCATCTTGATCAGAAATTTTTTGAATCAATACTAATCAGAACTATGGAATATCCCTAATTATTTTAGGGTGATGAATCCTATATTAAACACCTAGTTACCTCTATATAATTTATGCTATATCTAATGACTACCAATTGAGCTACCTTTCACTAAAATAAGTCATATGTAGTATTAAAATATAACAATTCTTATATGAGATAATTCAGTGATTTTAAGTCAAAGCATCAATTATATAATCATCAGAATGAGAATTTCTATATACATACAACTAATGTTTCAAATTGAATTTTTATATAGAGTCAGTTCAGTAAACTTGTTCTCTAACAAACATGTACACGTTTATTTAAGTATCTTCATACTTTATTCAATAAGATTAACTACTTTATTCATAAGAAAAAAAAAACATAATGTGTGTTTGTCTTTGTCTTTTTACGCTTAGTCTCAATAAAACAATGACTCAGAATAATTTAAGAAAAATACATCAAATGTAATATCAATCTCATAATTATGATTTGATTATAATTAATATTATTTGCTACATACTTTTTTTAAGGACTTTATCATTTACATCAGAATATATATGAGATAAAGAATACCTTTAAGAAATTGCGTGACTAAACTACAACTACCCTGTTGATTGTAAGACAGAAACCAATACCACCACTTTCTTGTTATTAACAAAAATATTAGCATACATTAAAAGTGTTGAATAGTTCCCTTTCTTCTTTATTTCCCTTTTAGCTTCTATTTCCATGGTAAACTTTCTCCTACCTGAGTTTCCACATAAGAGAAAATCCATCCTTTTTACAAGTTTGATTCGTGACAGTGATCTTATATTCTAGATGAGTACTTATTAACATGCCATTATTGCATAGGACAAGCCATGGTCTTTGGTTGCGGTGTCCATGTTGTTTTACAGTGACAGTTTAAATGTGTCTATGGGCAGAGTGAAATCTAACCTTTTTTTTTGGATACAACGGAAAACCAAATAAAATAAAGCTAACGCCTTATTTAATGCAGAGATCTGCGGTACACAACTCCGTGCTTATCACGGTTTAAATGATCTAAGATGACTGCCGGAGGCGCCTAGAGAATATGACGATTTGGGTTGGATATCGTTGCGAGCGATAGTAGACTGTCTGTACACTAATTCACTTCACGATACATGTGCTAAAATTTCACCTCCTAATCTTGATGGAGTAGACCATGAGTACCTGTCATCATTAAATAATACTCAACCGAAGGTATAACAAAAGATGAGAGAATATTGATCACCTCTAGAGAATCCACTTCGACAATAACTCGTCGATAGAGTGAAATCTAACTTTGGTCACTTGATATTTAGGAAATCCTTAGTGACATTTGGAGTCTTGTCGGTGAGAAAAGAGGAAAACAGCAACTATTTCTCAGCTTTTGATCTTCAGATGTGGCCTTCCCACTCCAATTGATGGTAGGACCTGTTCATTGAAGTTTTTCCCTACTAAGAATACTTTATTTATCGTTGTTGGGATTAGGTATGACCTTTGCTGACAATACATTAGGGAAGATATTTGATGTTTGCGTCTTGATTAGCGAGACAATGTTTGAGCCTTCATTTTCTAGAGAAAAGTTGAACGCTCACTGGACAACTCCATTGTTACGGATTAACAAATACCAGTACGCATCCCATTAGACCGGCCCTTCATACTCACAGATTTCCCTGCACATGGGAGTCAGGGTGCTGCATTAATTCCAGAAGAATAATTATGCAATTTTTGGTCCTTTGCTTTAAGAAAATTGTGTAATCAGATTGACTAAAAGTCAAAATGAATTTATTTCATTCTCTCAAGTGACTATTGGGGGCATTTTATTGAGAAGACTCTATGGGACCCAAATATTCAACCACTCTGCACTAGAAATATTTTTTTTGCATTCTTTAAACAACATGGGGGAGCACCGGAGAAAGATCTAACAACTTGAATTTGGTATTGTTAATGAAATGGAAGATGATGAAAATTATAGGAAAACTAATGGGCAAGGAATTGTTTCTATCTGTTTGGTCCGCCTTCATACTTCTGTTTCCTGAACACACTAATGCAGCTGACAAAATTATTCCTGGGCAGTCCATTAATGACAGCCAGACCATGGTATCAGAAGGTGGTAAATTCGAACTAGGATTCTTTAGTCGTGGAGATCCGAGTGTTCGATATTTAGGAATATGGTATAAAAGTATACCGATTCAAACAGTTGTCTGGGTGGCAAATAGGGATAGCCCACTTGTGAATTCTTCTGGAACGTTAACGTTCACGGTTGATGGGAATGTTGTCCTTCTCAACCAAACAAAAGACCTATTGTGGTCTTCAAGTTCTTCGCATGGTGTAAGAAGTCCAGTTGCACAGCTTTTAGACACTGGAAACTTCATTCTGAGAGATGATAGTGATAACAACAAGAATAACTTCTTATGGCAAAGTTTTGATTATCCATTTGATACATTGCTAGCTGGCATGAAACTGGGTTGGAGCAAGAAATCTGATCTGAATTGGCACCTGACATCTTGGAAAAGCTCTAATGATCCCTCTTCAGGAGACTACACATACAGTGTGGATCCTGGGGGGCTTCCCCAACTCGTTCTTCGGAAGGGATCTACAGAGCAGTTTCGAAGTGGACCATGGTATGGGACTCAGTTTAGTGGTATGCCAGCTCTCATGACAAACCCAGTTTTTCAACCCACATTTGTCTCCAGTGGTGATAATGTGTACTATTCCTACGAAATCATGAACAACCTCACTTCAAGGTTTGTCTTGAGTCCATCTGGCTTTGTCCAGCATTTCTCATGGAATGATAGACTCTCAAGTTGGAACCTCCTGTTCACTGTCCAACAAGACCGTTGTGACACTTACGGGTTATGTGGTGATTATGGCGTCTGTGATATAAATAATCCCACCTTTTGTTCTTGTATGAAGGGCTTTCAACCTAGATCACCCCGAGACTGGGAAGTGATGGATTGGTCAGGTGGATGCATTCCAGTGGATCCACAAATTTGTGGCAATAAAGAAGGATTTATGAAAATAGCCGGATTGAAACTGCCAGATGCTTCAGAATTTCGAGTGAACGTAAGCATCAGCACTGATGATTGCAAGGCAGAATGCTTAAAGAACTGCACTTGTGTGGCTTATGCCAAACTTGACATTGAAGATACTGGCAATAGCTGCGTGACTTGGTCCAGAGGTTTGATTGACGTTAGACAAGTAGCCGAATTTGGGCAAGACCTTTATGTAAGAGTGGCAGCTTCGGAACTAGGTAAGAATCTTTCTACTTCTTTTCTTCAGATCTCCTAATTTCAGGACAAACTAGTGCTAGCGGATGACCTCCATTGGTCATTGTAGACAAAAGATTTTCACTGTTTTCTAATGGCCAGTGTCAATTATAAGAGATTTGATCAACAATTCTGTTGGCCTAATCAAATATCTCTACTCTTGCTACGGTGGAGACCTGATCTTGCGTTTAGATAATCAAGTGCACAATTATGACCAATGTCTGTACCTTGTGTAATTGGTCAATGATATAGATTGTTATCCTTCATCTGTGGTTGTCAGAGGCAGATGCTGCTGTTCATATTAAACAAAAGAATGTGGCAATCGCTGTTTCCATATCATTGTCTTCGGCACTTATTATCTTGATTTTAATTGGCTCGTTTGTGGCCTGGACTAATGGAAGAAAAATAGGTGAGATTCTTCGGTTTTTCAATTCTCATATTAATAGTATTTTGGGGTTTCTTTTTCACTAAATCCGTTCACGTTGACAGAAAATCAACCAAATAATGAAGTCAATGTCAACAGAATTGAGAGTCAGAGGGATGATCTTGAACTCCCTGTGTACGAGTTTACCACCATCCAACTTGCTACAAACAATTTTTCTGCTGCTAACAAGATCGGCGAAGGTGGATTTGGCCCAGTATACAAGGTAAGAGTTGTTTCTGTCATGATATTGTATTGTTTAACAATCTTGAGCTTTTGTACCCTTCAGAATATGGACATTATAGTAAAAAATATAAAAACAAAGGAACTGATTAGAGCATAAAAAATTATCTTCTGATAGATTTATGCAATTTCCAAACGTTGGAAAAAATTATAAAAAAAATGTGCAGGGAGAGTTGCAATATGGACAAGAAGTAGCAGTAAAAAGACTGAGAGAGAACTCCGGGCAAGGCCTTCGAGAGTTCAAGAATGAAGTCATTTTGATTTCCAAACTCCAACACCGGAATCTTGTAAAGCTTCTAGGTTGTTGTATCCATGGAGAAGATAGGATGTTAATCTATGAGTATATGCCAAAAGGCAGCTTGGACTCCTCCATATTTGGTTCGTATCTCCACTTTACGTAAAAGCATTGCCCTCTTTATCATCGGCTCTCGAAATAGTCCTTCATGCTTCATAACACAAACTGGATCTTTTTCCCTCTCCAAATCTCCAGTTAAAATGCAACGAGCTAATATTTTATGCAGATGAGATGATGCGACCATTACTCAAGTGGAAAAAGAGGGTGGAAATCATTGTGGGAATAGCACGAGGAGTTCTTTATCTTCATAGAGATTCAAGATTGAGAATAATCCACAGGGACCTGAAAGCTGGTAATGTTCTACTAGACAGTGAGTTGAATCCAAAAATTTCAGATTTTGGAATGGCAAAGCTGTTTGGTGGAGATCAGGTAGAAGGCAATACAAAGAGGATAGTTGGAACTTAGTAAGAAGCAACACAAAGATTTGGATTATTGTCATTTCTCATATCCGTTAACTTTGTTACTGAACTTGCATTGCTTTTTCGAGGGATGCAGTGGTTATATGCCTCCAGAATATGCCATAGATGGACATTTCTCCTTAAAATCTGACGTCTTCAGCTTCGGTGTCATACTATTGGAGACGGTGAGTGGCAAGAGGAATCGGGGATTTTTCCATTTAGACCACAAACTTAACCTTTTGGGTCATGTAAGTGCAGAGAATGAAAGATTTCTTCAGTATATAGAGTATTGATCATCAGCATGCAGGAAGTATTAAAATTTATTATCTGAGATGAACTTTTTCAGGCATGGAAGCTGTGGAACGAAGGAAAGGCCCTGGAATTGGTAGATCAGTTGTTAGAGCGCGAGTTTTCTGATACTGAAGCAATGAGATGTATCCAAGTAGGACTATTGTGTGTCCAACAGCGTCCAGAAGACAGACCAACAATGGCTTCGGTCCTCCTAATGTTGGATGCTGAGGATACGTTTTTGCCTGAGCCTAAGCGACCTGGATTCTGTGCTGAAAGATGTCTTTCAGATACAGAATCAAGTTCTCTCGGAAAGTTGATGTCCAATGAATTGACTGTGACATTGTCAGAGGGTCGCTAGGATATGCTTTTTCACGTCTCAAACCTAGTTTAATATTAAAAGAATCTCGAAAGGAAACTAGCAAATAGCAATGATCCTCACTTTCTTCTGATTTCTCGTTGGGATTATGATTACGTTAATCTTATATCTTTCCACGTTATTTCTTTTCTTCAATATGTTGAATGTATAATTTTGATAATAATAAAATATCAAAATAGTAATAATTTGTTAGAGGAAGTGAAAAGCATACTCGTCCATCAATCCGTAACTAGTTGTTCCACATGATTCTCCTTCTATGTTAGTAGAACTAGGAAAGGTTCACGCCTGCATTAGTATTTCATTCTATCCTCCTAATCTTCACTTTGCATGTTAAGTTGGAGAAAGTTACTTTTCATATCACCAAATTCATTTCTAATATCATAAAGATGTTCATAAGATGCACTATCTTAACATCCCTAATAGTGCTATTAAACACTCTTTGATTTCTCTTCCACCATAAGCTCTAAACACCTAATAGCCATTTGGAAGAACTTCACATTGTCTTTGTTTTTTATTTGAGGTCTGAATTTCTTTGAAGATCTCTCAATTTGTTAACTCTACAGCTAGCCCCGTACCTAGTTTGGATACTTAGCATCAGTGTTTTGAAACCCGGACCGGTCATCGAACTGGTGGCCTTACTGGTCACCGGTTTGACCGGTTCGACCAGTTCAACCACCGGTCGAACCGCTGTGACGTAATAATTATGCAATAATCATATTTAATTATATATAATATTAAAATATTTTAAAAATAAAAATAAAAAAAATTAATTGAACCAGTGGTCGGACTGGTCAATTGACCAGTTTTGACCGGTTCACACTGGTTCAATTTTAAACTAATTTTTTGGGTTGAACCGGACCGGTTAGCCAACCAGTCACCGGTCGAACCGGTCGGACCGGCGGTCCGATCCGGGTTTGAAAACAGAGCTTAGCATAGAAGCTTGAAAAAAGCGAAATTGAAGAACAAATATTTAATGGATTTGGGGAAAGCAAACACAACTTATATAAGAGGTGTTGAGCAAGTTTTACCTATAATAAAACCCTCAATATCTACAAGTATATGGATCTTAAGTTTATAGCATTAAAGGTATCGATTCCACAATGAAGTAGCTAAAATTAAATGAACCTAACTTTGTTTAAGGTTTAAAAAATATGATTTGAATGAAAGTGAATAATAAGAAATCAAAACAACCAAGTAAAATTGAGTACTTTGTCACTTAACAATTGAGCTATTACAATAAAAACAAGGATGATCAAGGATGATAACTTAGGATTCATTCTATCGTTAATTCCCTTAACCACTAACTCAGTTAGGTGTTGATCCTAAATTTCTGAAGGGTTTAATTACTCTCTCTCAAGACCAAAACATTTAACCCTAATTGATTACGAAATTTCAGATTTTGCTATCTCTCGATTCACAAAAAATAGCCTAACGTTTTCAACTAGTTCTTAGGTGATCTATTAAATAATCAATTTTTCATATAAGATTTCTTTTCGTATGATTATCAATTTTATATTTGCGTGAATTATTAGGTCAATAATTCTCATTACCTAACCTAATTGTATTACTTTGAACTCACTCTCTCGATTTATTGTTGAAGAATAAGCAACCACAAATATCACAACATCGTAAGAATGTATTGAAATAAAAAATGATCATCCCAAAATAAGTCAAGAACAAATCCAAATTTGAAATTAAAACAAAATAAATGTGTATAGCACCTTCAATCTTAGTTCATACATCAAGCTTAAAGAAAATAAACAAAGGAAAGAATAAAGAACTTGATGTGGACTGATCTTCTTGGTTTCCTCTTCTCATGTTTTTTTTTCTTCACAAAACTAGGTTTACTCCTTCTCTAAACCACTTTTCTCTTGTAAAAAAGCTCATTAAATCCTTAATAAGCCTTACAATTGAAGCTTTTCTCAATATTACACTCATGACATTGATCATTTCTCCCTTCTTATTCATCCTTTCCAATCTAATGATTATCAGCTCTTTCGAGTGCATTTTAAGAGCTCAAGAAACTCATTCATAACTTTTTCAAGCTCTATCAAGTCACAAACATCAAATCTTCAAGTTGTGTTAGAAGGGTAAACCATAACATTTAAATTCGAGATTTTGAAAATTTTTTGCTTCCTTCTTCCATTAACGCTTAAATCATATTATTTTGATGTTTTTTTAGCTTAATTTACACCCAGTTTCATTAAATTGTACATAATGTTTTATATTTGTATTTATGAAAAATCGTACATTAGTGTTTCAACTTTTTAATCATTTAGAAACTGGTCAAAATTATTTTTTATTAATGAAATTCGAGGTTGAATTAATGTATTTGTAAAATCAACAGCATAAAAATGTCATTAATCTATGTCTAATTTGTGTTTTTGGCATTTTTGAATAATGAAATTTAGGATTTTCTAAAATTGCTTTAAAATTTTGAAAGTTTTTGGCAATTGATGCATAATTTTTGTAATTCAAACTATATTTGATTTATTCTAACAATTAATTTTTATCAACTTTAATTAATTTTAATTTTAATAGAAAAACATAATTTCAACACATTAAAGAATTTGAAAAATTTTCAAATTAGAATTCCTTTGGGTCGTTTTCATCAAATTACATATTCTTTTCTGCATAAATTCTTTGAAACTCTTTAGGTTTAGTTGCTTAATTAAATGATTCAATTTTCATCCATTGCTTTCAATGATCTTGATTTTTTAATCGAACAATGTTTGTATACCATAATACAAAACTTGGTTTTGCAGGATTAAGAGTGAAGTTAGTGATATTGCATACACTTATTCAAGTGATCTTTAAGTCACCTTACATCATTAGTACCCATACTTAATTAGAACCTTTCTTAGTTGCTTTCTTAGCTTGTTATTCAGTGTCCTTCATCTATTCTCATGTCTAGAACTAGAGAGTCCTCTAATCCTATGTCTAGAGTACATAATTGAGGTGGAACTAACCCCACTCCTCTTAGGACTCGAGCAAGATCTCCAACTCCTTACCCATATTCATTCCACTTATAAGGATGAGTATTTTTGCACTCTCTCACCTTAGTTTATTGATTATGCTTTATGAGAATTACATAAAATCCATATGATTACCTCCCCTTATATAGAACAATTGAAAGCATACATTCTTTCTTTGATCAATGATAGGAATCCCTACTTACAAAGGCTTGCCATATCAACTCATAAAACATTATCTTGTTTTATTATAACCTTCAACCTTAAGTAATTTCAGATGTCATTCACCTATTTTTATATATTTTAAGGTATAGACATCCATTTCACTAGTGATCTTATAAGTGAGATTTTGGGTAATCCAATTTTTGAAAATCCTACCTATTATAATTATTGCACTAAATATCAAATTTGGCCTTACTTTGTTTCTAATAAGAGGCAAAATTATTTTTAAGTTAGGTTTCAGTGCAAAACATATTTAAAAAACCTAAGATGTTCGTGGTATCAATGTCATTCTAAGATTTCTTCATCTTTTCTTCAATTACAACTTCTTTCTTCTATAATATGACCTTTGGTTCTACTCCACCCTCATGCTAGGAGAGAGAAATCATATTGCTAATTTCATTGTACACAATATGATGCCCAAGAAAATCACTATATACCATCTTGATAACTTATCATTTATTCAATCTTGCTTTCCTTCTCCAACTAACTGATTTTTTTTGTTCCCAAATATGAGGAGAGAAACTTAGTGATGTTAGATTTAGTAGGAGTGATGATATTTAGAATAAGTGTTATATATATATATATATATATATATATAGTATTATATGCTCAAGTAAATTTCTTTTATCTATATATACGGATATCTCTTTTGTACTTGATATTGAATATAGATTTTTTCTTAATATTCAATTATGTTTTGTGAATGAATTAAGAGAGAGCTAAACACTTATATGATATGGACAATTATTTATACGCTTAATTTTATTATTGCTATCTAATTTCACATATATTTTATCATCATCAAAAGGGAAGATCATTGAACTCAGGTAGTTCAAGTTAATGTTTTGAATAACAAAATTATATTTACTACTAATAACTCTATTATCTTAATAAGAAGCTATATAAAAACAAGATGTAGTTGTAGATAACTCGAGAAGATACTTTATAAAGATAATAAACAAAAGTTGAAGTTTAAAACCTTTGAATTCAAGATCAAGTCGAGAATAAAAGAAGATGGAGACACATCAAGGTCATTTTATATTCTATAATGTTAATTGTAATATCATTCTATTACTTTGATAATCTTAAAGGTTCTGCATACATAAACAATTCATCTTACTTTATTATACAAGTACTTTCATTCACCAAGAGGCTTAAATCTTTTGATTTAGAAAAGTCTCTTGATCTTTCAAACTTTTAAGGGATATTTTGAATGTTATTCTAATTATAGTTGCACTAAAAAAATCAAGTTTGAACATTTAAAGTTATTAAAATCATGTTTTGGAGGCATTTAATGATCCTGTATAGGTTAGTAGTCAATCAATGTAAGTTAAATGTGTAACATAGGTGTTCTTTGACACATTGATCGACCAATAGTGTGGTATCGTCAATAAATTTCCTCCGAATGAACTATTAGTCTTATAATATTCCTTAGTGGTCGACTAATATGAAACAGATGGTGAATATTTGCATTGAATGTCTATCGGTCTGACAATATGACCTAATAGTCAACCAATATGTTAGAACTAGTCATTGTAATAGTTAGCTTTTACATCCAAAAGACTAGTAAGATTTTTGAAACCCTATAAATAATATTTTTCATTAGTTCTTAGATTGAAAATTACTAGGGTTTCTTATAAATATACTTCTAAGTGCTTATAAGTGTTTGAACAATTATTATCTTTTATCTAGTGAGCCTTTCTGGTATTATTAAAGTGATAAAATGAGATAACTTGAGTTGTAAGTTTTATTAGTGTTTTATCTATTATAAGTAGCGATATAATAAGGTTCCTTTTAACTATTAAGGAACATTATGAAAGAGATTCTCCTTGTTAAAAAAAAACAAAATATAGAAAGATCATTTAGTGTCTAGAAAGAAGAGTTGTAATATAATTCTAAAAAAAGTATTAAGAATGAACATAGATAATAGTTGTTTACCGAATCACTACATGTCAATTTAAATATCTTTTCCCTTAGTCATTTTACATTATTACTTAAATGTTTTAATGAAATTTATTATTTTATATCATATTTTCATCTTTTATAAATTGTGCCCATTATATGTGTATTTATTTTATTTAAATTTTATTAATCTCAATTCATATTTTAAGGACTAACGCAAGATTTATATATTATTTATATTACTACTTAATAATAAAAATATTAGTCCATCCTATCCATTTGTTTACTTGTTACAAACTTTTTAATTTTCTTAGGTGAATGTTACGTAGAAATATATATAACCAAAGCCAAATTAGAAGATGCATATGCAATTAATTTAAAAGACTAGACTTTATCATATTAAAGATGTATATGTAATTAATTTATTAACAACTAAACATATTTTTATTTTTATTTAGAAGAAAAATAGAAACTCTCTTCGAAAATGCTCCTTACAACTTATGACTACTTGGCAAATCATGTATGAATTTTAGTTTCATTGGATTAATCATTTAATTGACTTCTCTTCTTGGTTACAACTTTTTTTTTGGTAAATCAGTAATATAAATAAATCAATAAGAGTTATGTACATCAAGAGATTGCCCAAGAAGCAAATCTCTTTACAATGCCAAAAGGGAAAGCCTATCTTGTGGACATGCGTAGCACTACAAAAATGATCCTTATGACCAAACAACCACAACAACCAGCCTGTACATAACCACCAAGTTGATGTAGGAAGGAGCATCGCAACCAGCTAATGCTAACATTTACAAACTAAGTTAGAATAGAAAAAGAATAAGACAAGCCAGAAAATCAATTCAACATTCATAGGTAGATCTTCTTAACCGTGTGCTGCTAATTTGCTGAAAAGGGGTGGGATTTAAATCTCCCAGCCTCTTTCATCCATCTTATGCCTACCAGCATGCACCAAGTAGTGAGAACACCAACATATATTAGCATGACTCTCACTCATTCATTTTGAGAAGACCCGTGATCGCGGCTCGTCGTTCAATCCTAATAATTATCCTTGGAAACCGGTCAAAAACAATTAATTTCAAGATTGCAGTATAAGCTGAACCTCGGGTCGTCTCACTTCTTGGAACTGACGAAAAATGATTTAAAAGTTAGCCTAGAGTCAAAATCATGCAATAAAAGCTGATAAAAAGGGGGGTTTTGGTTTGAGGATCAAAATTTGAAACAATTAACTAAATTGAAGAGAAGATGTAATAAAGAATATTTTTGGATTTTGGGAATTTGGAAATAGAAAAAATTCGAATGATAATCAATTGGATGAAATCCATCTTGAAAATGTGCTTAGGCCATCACGGTTCAAAATCAATTTTTGGGGAAAGAATCCACTAAGTTTTCGAAAAATCAACCTTAAGGGACCCCTTAAGTCTAAGGAATTAATCAAACGACCATTTAATTAAAACCTTGTTAAAAATCTTAGTGTGCAAAATGGATAAGTTCATGCAAGTGGTCATCGGATCAAACACAATCAATTATGTCAAACACAACCATG
>JAOSBM010000002.1:27696098-27707973 GCA_027568955.1 Erythroxylum tenue | reverse complement strand
CACAAAAGTTGCAATTAGGAGTCAAATAACACTTTAACAACTATGAAAATGCAGCCAATTAATAATGTAAACTTGGGTTCAATCAACCCGTGGAGTGCTTCCTAGTGTTTAAGATCCAACATTAGAGGTTGGATTCCTTATGTCAAGAAACATCTGGGATTGAAGCTGCTGAACTAGACCAGTTTGATTCCAAGTTTGTATCTCCAACTTCTCACCCATCCCTCCTTGGTGACATCTGAAACATTCTTCTGATTCCAGCCCTCTTTACTAAAATACAAGCAAAAGGGGGATGGGACCTTACTGTCTAGAACTAGGGCAACCTGCAAAACAAACGTTAGTGAAAAAAATCCTCACACCAAATTACCTTACTTCAGCATTTGCCCTGAGAAGTTCCATAGTTTGGAAGACCACTCTAGTGCTTATGTTCCCAACTTCCAAGGCTTTGTCTTTGAATGCTCGGTGGTCCCTTTCGGTCCAGATTTTATAATCAGCCACTGATAGGACAATGATGAGAAGGTTGAGGTCAATATTAGAGTGGTTTAAGGGGTGGTAGATCCAGCTTGGAAAGGCTTGAAGGGATAGCAGGTTTGGTAAATAGATCTGAAAATGGCTTAAACAATGTGTCCAAACTGTTTTGGAGTAGGTACATTCAAAGAACAGGTGGTCAATAGATTCGTTATCCAAGAAACACAAGGAGCAGTGATTGGGGACAAAAGAAAAGAGAAGTTTGTCTCTCGTTTGAAGCTTATTAAGAAAAGCTAACCATAGGATGAAGGAATGTCTTAGGCTAGTTCTTTTATGCTAGACTGGTTTGTACCAAAGGTCGCAAGGATTAAGAGGTCTTAAGATAGAGTAGGCCGAGGCATTTGTGCAGGTTTTGGAGGGACTTGCTAGCCATTCCGATCTGTCAGGTCGGGAGTAATGTGGTTGGTATGGTAAGGGCTCCAAGGTTTGAATAGTCTCAATTGGGGCTTCCCCCCAGTTTCACATACTATTACTGATAATATCGGACACTTTTGCATTCATTGGTAATTCTGATCCATTGATCATTCTGGGAGTTAAAAGGTCCTTTAGAATACCTCTTGGATGCCAAGGGTCCTGCCATAAGTAAGTAGATAACCTATTTCCTATCTTAAATCTGAATTGACTCCCTATAAAATCCCTAACTTGTAACAACTTCCTCCAACTCCAAGAACTATTATTATTAGGATGAGCATTCCAAAAAGTTTTCCTTTTAAGAATAATGGTATGCACCCATCTGACTCACAAAGCTTCCTTATCATTAAAAAGCACCCACATTCTTTTGCCTATGAGCACAGTATTTCACGTAGATGAGTGTTTGATGCCTAAACCACCCTCTCTTTTGGGCCTACATAGGTCATTCTATTTAACCTTCGCATGGGAGTTAGACACTACATTCCCAGACCACAGGAAATTTCTTAATTTAGTCTCTATATCCTTAATGATGGAACAAGGCAGGATAAAATGGCAAGACCAATACACATGAAAAGTTGAGAGCACAGAAATGACCAACTGTAATCTACCAGCATAGGAAAAAGTTTTATGGGTCCATTTGTTAACTCTCGCTTCAATTTTATCTAAAAGAGGAATGCAATCACTCCTAGAGAGCCTACCTATTAGGAGGGGAATCCCTAGGTAACGAATAGGAAGGTGGCCTCTTTGAAGGCCTGTTAGGACTTCCAGTTGATGAGCCAAATAACTCGTATCAGAAGATAAGAAGCACTGACTCTTGCTAAGATTAATATCCAGGCCAGACATATTAGAGAAAAGGCTCAGGCAGTTGAGTAAAGTTTGGATTGAAACCAGATCAGCATGACAAAATAATAAGAAATTATCAGCAAAAAGAAGGTGGAATAGCTTTAGAGCTTTACATCGCTGGTGGAATTGAAAAGAGCTATTACAAGCAATAGAAGCTTCTAAACTCTTCGAGAAAACCTCCATATAAATGATGAAGAGATACGGGTATAAAGAATCCCCTTGTCTTAACCCTGATTTGCCACGAAAGAATTTTGAAGGAGTTCCAATTGATCAACAAAGATGGGAGGAAAACCTACAGCTAAGAGAACATTCAGAAGGAAATCCCGGTGGGTGGAATCGAAAGCTTTTCAGATATTGTATTTAAACAATTATGAATGGCGCAAAGTTGGATAGCCAGAAGCCACTTCAGCTACTTAAACTACTGTTCCGCTTGCTGATCTGTTGGTAAGATTTTCAATCTACACAAGGTCAACCAATCTTGGCAGTAAGATTAATATTTCTCTTTTTCACCATATGATACGAGTTTATTTATCAAATGCATCTCATATGGACACCTTCGAAGGGATATCATTATCTTCATATTGGTAGTATTGATATAAATCTCCTTAACATAGATGCAATGCCTCCATCTCCGGAAGAAAAAAACACAATCATAAACACAAGGGAAAAGAAGCAGAAAGTCATCCCTTTAACACAGAAATCATGTGCTATTCATTCAAAATATGACCGACTAACTATCACATAAGAAACATTACAAGGATGGTGAAAACATTCTACTTGCTCCAGAAATGTGAACTAAATCTGCTGAACTTAAATCTGTATTATAAGACTGTAATATTTGGAAAAGCCAACTCCAAAGAATTGCTAAAAAGAAGTTAGCATTAATTCATAGTATTAGAGCACCAACGCAAAATGGCGATCCAGGTATTTCATTTTCTTTAATTACTTTGATATGTTTTTCCAAGGTACAAATGTGTAATTCACCTCCCTGAACAGTAATATAATGACAATGTTTGATAATGTATTTCGATTGGAGTAACATCAATTTGTCAGAACAAAGCAATCAATTTGTTGCAACTGTAGATGTCTGCACAGTCCCTGAATGACAAATCTGCTTTCAACAAGTTCGCCGAAACTTCCAATGACGCAGGCATGGAAGCAAATTGCCAAGAACATGATGCTGGTTTAAAATCATTCATTCTGAACAATCAACTCTAGCTTTTTTCGTCTATAGCCCAGTGGATATTTTACGAAAGCATCACCAGTCCCAGCGAGTTTAAACTATTTGGATAGCCTCACTTCTTGACCAATCTCAGCACATCACCCACGAGATGTAATGAACCCGTCACGAGAACCTGAGGAGTTATTCAAGGAAAATTTAAATGGTAAATAAAGGAGTATATCTATTGTTTGCCAAGACTAAAATTGTCTTAAGATTGGGATAACTTCTAAACTAAGCAGATTATAAGACTCAAAATAGAAAAAATGCTTTGAATGATACCTGTAAGCGAATAGATCGGTTGTGTTGGACACTGTCCCGAAGCCATTTAATAGCCAATGGCAGAGAAGGAAAGACTGCACTATTTTCACATGTTCGAACAGACAATCCTAAATCATCTTGAAACTCCTCACAAGCAGCATTTTCATTCTTAACATCCCCTACCAAGAGCAAGAAGTTTAAAAAAACATGTCACCCGTATTTCCTGCTAATCAAAGTAAAACTTCAAACTCTATTCATTTGGGAAATCATTTTCCAAAAAAACATAACTGCAAATATTAAAACTTGAATATTACTTCCACACTCATTCAGTCGTGCTTCTTCATTCAATATTAGGATTTGTATCATAACATGTATTCTTTCTGTATTCTTCAAATCCTTTCTAACTTTAAAAGATATCTAAAATTCCAGAAACAGATTTTAGTAGCTACAA
The DNA here is from genome assembly GCA_027568955.1 of Erythroxylum tenue. NCBI lineage: Eukaryota > Viridiplantae > Streptophyta > Magnoliopsida > Malpighiales > Erythroxylaceae > Erythroxylum > Erythroxylum tenue. The sequence goes on along the minus strand of JAOSBM010000002.1, from coordinate 27,704,263 downwards.
GTGACGGAATATAGGAAGTGGCCTTCTTGTGGCGACCCATCAAATAGTTATCGATTCTGAACAGAAAGCTAGGTAAGAAAATAACTTTACCTAGGACCATCAACTGCACTTGCATAAACCAACACAATCTTTAGTTTCTCTAACATTAAACAGTGATAGTGAGTTAGCTGATACCTTTATCACCCTGGATGAGATTTTCCCAGAACTTCTGAAGGGTGAACTGCCACGACAAATCAACTTGAGAATTGCTTGGCGGTAAAGCATGAGAACCAACCTTGTAATACACAGATATGTTTGGTACAAAGAGTGCCTTTGTGAAGGAGACGCCTATAAATTTAATTTGAGGATGAGTTTATTGACATAGCCTAACAAAGTCAAATGCTAAGTTAATTCCTAACTTGCCAAATGCTTCGGTGCAGTTTTATTACACTTTTAATGATAAACAGATTAATGGAACCATGTTACTTCAAAATGAACAAGAAAAACAGTTATATCCACACGATTCTAACTCAATTACTTACCATGACTAGCACATGTATTGACCAGAGGAGGAAGAAGTAGTTCTGGATCCCGCACTTGCATACAATTGAACAATAGTATCTAAACATAAAAGAAAATGTAAATTTAAGTTTACAATGAGAATACTTATAAATTTCAAACATATGGAAAATGTAGACACTAAGATTAAATTTAGTATCATGTAAATAATTATATATCTACACTATTAAACTTTTATATGAAATAATCTTATAAATTCTACTGAAACTCCAATTCAATAAAAACGTTAATTAGAGTTATTATTTTATTTCCAATATACATGTTGAACAAACTCTAAAGGAACTTTAACATAATTTCCTGATAAAACTAATATTTATATTTTAACACTAATAATACAATTAATGCCTTCTAATAATAATCATTAATTGCATTGATAAAATTGTTGATATAAGTGTAAGAATTTGTATTAAAATTAAGCTTATCTACATAACAAATTACTAGACAGAATATGATTCATGTGAACACACATAACGGAAAGACAAGTCTGCTAAAAAGACTAATGGCTGCAGAGATACCCAAGATGGCCACATCATAGTATTCTAGCAACTTTTTTACATAATGCAGGAGACACTGATCTTCCACTTTTTACTAATCAAATACTCATTATCAAGTCTGCATAGACATCTCAATTCAATACAATTGTGAAAACAGGATGCTAATATAAGGTTGAAAGTTCAACATTTACCTGCATTTTCTTCGTAGATCCACCAATTTGGTTTCTCTGTTGTAAATCAGCTGGGGATCCAGAGTTGTTTTGTACCAGATGGTTCATCTGGTTTTGCTGATTGTCATCAGCGATGGCAACAGAAAACCACTTCGCACATATATCCATGCTTTCGGGACTATGGGCTCCATCCAAGTAAAACACGAGATCACCGTAACTTCCATTGTTGATATAATGATCAGGAACAATTTGAGCACGCCCTTGTAAACTAGAAGTTGTCAGCCCCTTAATGAACTGCTCAGGAAGAGAGCTCTGTTCCAAACAAATGCATTACAAAAATAGTCACCAAGACGAATGAGAAGATTGTGAACATCTGCATATTAAACTTACATTCTGCTCCAAGAAATTGACTTCGAGGTGACCTGTTTTCTGAAGCCAAGTAGAAGAAAGTGCAACAGCAAGACCAGCATTTACAAATTGGTGTTCACCTTCAAGTCCAAGTTTTAGACCATTTAGTAAGTTAACATCCAGGGGCGGTGCTACTTTAAGTGGTACCTGTAGTTGGAATGATTTGTCAAATAATAGTTGGAAGGCTATGACTCTAAGACCTGCATGTACTTGGGAACCATGAGACGAGGTTTTGACTTCAAGCAGGGAACTTGCTCATATCTATCAAAACATTGATTGAATGGCTTGACTGACTGAAAGCAACTCTAGAAGGGTAGAAATTGCAAACAGTGTATAACTAAAGTAGAGTTGGCTCACCACAATTTGATAAGTGCCACTTTTTAGCATAGAGAACTTATAAATTTGGTGAAAAACATTTTCTACATAAACTCATTTGATAATTAAGAACATAAAGTTATTAAAATTTCAAAAATGTTAGAAGGCAATAAGTTTTGTACCATTTTAATTACATGTAATGTTATATACATCCAATAATAAGTGATGCAAATAACTGTAGATTTTAAAGAACATGTAGCATTTAAAACACATATAAGATGATACTTGATAAGTTATTTTGTTAAATATTTACATAATTTTAATACAATAAGCAAAAACAAAAAAACAAAAAAAAAGCATTAATATCACTTGTTATGACATATTGAAGTCTCTTATTAAGCATGTTTTGTTAACTAAAAGCCTATACTTGATTTCTTCTATATATAATATTAAATAAAGTTTATTCTTACAATTCAATAATGTGAGAGGGACAGGAGATTTCTATTATTTTAATTGAAATGTATGGTATGGTAAGAATATGCACATATACATATCTAAATAATTTAAAATGCACATTTTAATATATTAACAAAATTTTATATATTATCTAAGCCCATGCATTTTGTGAGGGCAAAATTCAAGTAAATTATATCTCAGAATTGCTTCATAATTAGATATAAGGCTTGAGTGTCAAAGTGAGTTATTAACCAACCATACCAAATAGCAAGATGACTTCTTATGTTAATGACTAAGGATGATTACATAATATATAATTCCACAAGTCAGCTCTAAATATTCGGGACAGAGTTGATGGATGCATTTTAACTTGTAAGGCAAATTACATCTCCACAGTATGAAAGAACTTACCTCTAATTTAGAAGCCTTATCTTCAAGTACACGCATAGCTTCATCAAGTTGAGGCACAGTAAATGCTGGAACTGCATGCTGCTTGGAAAAAGTGAAGTTAGATAAAACAATAATGGATTCATTTGATTTAGAAGATATAGTCTATTTTTACTCCATTTAGAACAATTTGGTCAAACGTCAAATGGTTCTATATAGCACCTTTAAAATACCAGCCTTCTCCCCAGCAATTTCTCCAAGAGTATTTCCTATTTAAAGAATCCGCCAAGGAAAACAAATGCATCAAAATTAAAGCTGTGAAGCAGGATTAAATCCACATAACAAGTTACTTAAGAGATCCCCATAAAATCACACCGCAAATGTACATTCACTTCAATTGAGTGAGACATGCAGCAACTCCTCAAAAATAAAAAGAAATGCTATTCAAGACCTTGCCAATTTACAAGCTTTTACTGAATGCATTTTTTGAACAAGCCCTTTCTTTTAAGACAAGAAGTTCCTCATTGTTTCATACACATCAGGATGAAGACAACATTGAGTGCATACTCAGAAAATTGACTATAAACAACTTAGCCATGGAGTTGTTGTGAAGCCCTGCACAAAAGTTGCATCAACCATAATTGAAAATGAAATTCCCACCTGCCCAAAAGTTTTGAAACCAATACCATCAAGTAAGCAGTAACAAGACTTCATATCATTGTCAAACAGAAAACTAACCAAGTATCTCCATGTGGTCATACCCGAGGGATGCTATTCCACAGACAATAGGTTTTTGAACCTGAAACCGCAAAACAAAATTCATAACATCCCAATTAGATAACTTATTCTTGAAACAAAGAGTGCACATACCACATTTGTTGCGTCAAACTTCCCACCTAAACCAACCTCCAAAATAGCGACATCAACCTGCACATAGTGAAGATCTCTCAAATTCTTTTATTTAAAAACAAAGGAGATCGTTGAAGACATAAGTTGTAAGCATCAAACCTGCTCAGCTGAAAATATCTTGAAGGCAAGCAAGGCAAGAAAGCGAAAGTAAGTAGGCATTGGTATGTCTTCCGTAGTTTTGTCCTACTCATCCATAAAATATGTCAAATTTACAAATGTAAGACAAGTTCATCATCCAGAGAATGAAATAAAAAGAAAGTGGTACTGTGGATACCGAGAGGGGGAGGAAGATTACAATATGAAGTGATTAGATGGAACTTTATCTTCCTCTTTAGTATTTCAACAGCAACATTTTGAAAATACAGAATGAGAACACAACTTTATCCGTGCAATGAAAAGCATAAAAAGAAAATGCCACAGTTTCATATCATTAGTATATATCCAATTTATTACTCTACCAAGTCACTTGTGGAGACAGCACAAGAAGAAACATAGAGCAAGTGAAATTTTTAATTAGACGCGGGAGGAAAGAAGGTTAAAAGTTACCTTGAGTCTATCATAACACCACCAGAAATAAGCCAGAAATTTCTCTTCACATATGTCAACACTGTAGTAGGCAACAAGAAGGGGAACTACATGAAGTCAGATGCAAAAAGAAATGACAAATTCAATAGCAAATGCCACAACTATGCCGGGAGAAATAAGGAATTGAAGATGTAGTAGGGATATTGTCCTCATTGCTACAGAAGAGATAGTAAAACAAACAAAGCAATACACCAATACTAAAAAAGTGCTTATCAACAGAACTTATACAGATAAAATGGGTTGCTTGATTCTGAGAACAGGAAAGGAATAATGCTTATGTGTTTAACAGAATAGCAAACTCACCCATCCAAACGAAATCTCTCACGGACATCAATGAGGTGAGGAGATGTAAAAAGCCCAGTGCGGAAGCCACAATTACGCAGAATGGATTCAGTCAAAGTACATGTGGAGCCCTTTTTCAGAGAACAAACATATGTTTAGTCATAGCAGACACATGGAAGAACGAAGGGCTGGTAAACAATATGAAAGTACCTTGCCTTTGGTGCCCGCGACGTGGATGATTTTCATATCTGAAATGGCATCTTCCAAGTCCAGCATCTACAAACCCCATGAAGAAAAGCAACATATTCCGTTTTAACTATCTCAACCAAACACAACTATCAACAACAACAATAACAGACACCTTGATGTAGTCGAAGAGCAAATCAAAGCGGTCGCCTTTGTTGGATTTGTCAGCACGACTGCGTTTAGTTATCAAAGAAGAAAGCGCATCTAATGCCTCCACATAAGCAGCGCTCTCTGACCCTTTCCTCTCTTCTCCTGCTTTCCATATTCAATGATCATTGGAAACAAACCAAATGAAACCAGAGAGTCCGTCAACAAGTACGAGGAATTCATAAATACGGGAGCATGTACCTTGAGCCATGAATGCAGGGAAGAGGTTTCTGGATTGGGAAAGAGTGGTGAAGCTTAGCTGTGCGTATTTTTTGGTGCGTTTGGTGGCACCTCTATGCTGCTCCTATAGCATGCGCTTTAGTAACTGCTTCACCAAACCTAAATGAGAGTAACTTTTATATCCAATTACACAATTAGATCAACAAAGTTCTATTTTAATTTTATGACAAAAACAATACCAAAAATAAAAATAGACTCATCACTCTTCATATAAGTGCAGACCTAAACAGTCCTCTCCCGTGTATTTTTCGTACATAATTTAATAATAAATTTGTAAAACCTTTGTAAGATATGGTTGTCAACGGGACGGCTGGCATGTGCCGTAGATGGCTGAGCCAAAAAAAATTTTGGAGCCGTCAATTCTCAGTTGATCCGGTCATTTAATATTTTTTTAAATTTTTTATATATTTATTTTTAAAAATTTTGAAAAAATTCCAGTTGTATATTTTAAAATTCATAAATTATAAATTATAGCATAACCATTTCCAGTAAAGTGTAGGATGAAATTACCTATAAATTATACAAAATTATTTATATAAAATAAAAGATATAAAATACAAACCAATATACATTTATTAAAATGATAATATTGTCATAATTATTCCCTACAAACAAGAGAATTTAATTTTAATTTTATAATTTTATTATAACAATTAATTATAATGTAAATGTAAAAAAGTTATTGTCTAAGTACAATGAATTTATTTCAAATATTATTTTTACGTGACAGATAGTAGATAAAATGGTCACGATCATGCACTAAAAGTCACAATCGTGGCCTGCATGCAGACAAACGTAGATGACCTTCCAAACTTAAGTTTTTTTATGGACTTTTGGACTTTTGAGGCACACGAAAATCATGGGTTTGACTCTAAATGGACCATACTACATAAAGAAAGAGAGGAGGGCCTAAAAGGGGGCTACACAATCTTGTCACTTTTGGAAAACTTCAAGAAGAGAGAAGAAGAAGAGAGAAGGAAGGAGCAGAGAAGTTTTTGTTATTTTCTTTATGCTTAGCTAGTTTATTTCATTTTCAATGCTTTATTTTCATATGTCCTAATCTATTCATTTCATTAGTTTAAGCTTTCTTAGTGTTAATCACGCTTTTACATGTGCTAGAATATTTAGAATGAATGTTTGATGGATTTTATAATTGAAACTCATGAATTTTTGTAAAGAACCTTTATTATATATCAATAGATGTTTATTCCTACAATTTTCGAGTTTCAATCTTGATTGTTTAAGTGTATTTATGTGTTTTTGCATATCTGAATTTATTGGGTATTTGAATGTTTAATGGTTTATATTATGGTTTTTTTTTAATTTGTGATACTTTTGATTAATTGGTACTTAATGGTTAGGATCTCAGCATGTTCTTAGGTTTAGGATCAATTAATTTAGTTATGTGTACTGGAATTTTCATTTTGATACAATTAGTTCGGATTTTATAATTTGGGTTATAATTAATTATTTGTTAGCATAAAGAATTTTGATTTTTATTAAGTTAGTGTTGAAGTTTGGTTTTTACTACTTCGTTTATAATTTACAGCCTTGGTTTTATTTGATTAAGTATGAGTTTTATTTATTTAATGTTTGTTTTGCTTGATATGAACATATGTAGTTAGACTACTTAGGGGTTTGGAGATATTATAAGGGTGAAGGGATGGAAATTGTGAGAATGAAGTTGAACTTGTCTTGGTACTTGTAGGTCTAGGTTGGTTTGAGATTTAGGATAAATGTCATGAGTTAGGAATTGCTTGTAGGCTTGATCACCCTTTAGGTAATTTTCTAATTTGAAGGCTAGGGTTGAGCGTATGATATGTAATAGCCCATAGTGATTCCTAGAAGTAGCAATAGGCTAGTTGAATTTGTCAGGATAATTAATCAACTAATCTAGGATTCCATACCTTTAGGTTACACCTTTTGAGCTTATGAGTAAGTGGCCTAAGTTAGTTATTTCTTAGTACCTAATGCATCTTCGCTATTGAACTTAGAGAGCCTATTCTAAGTTATAGTGGAAATTGAGGGCATTTCTAGAGCTTATTAGTTTTGCCTATCTTAGAGAAATTAAGGGTTCGAGAGCTTAATCGAGTCCATAGGCTATCACCATGATGAAAGTACCTTTTATTTAGATTCAAGAATCAATGAACATCCAGGAATCTCAAAGATATCTCCAACCCAATTCTTTACCATTGTTAGTAGACTTTTCTAAATTTGCTTTATGCTTGTCTTTTTGGTTACATTCATTGCATATTAGTTGTCTCGTCTTCATCATTTCAACATGTTTTGTTTTTTTTGTTACAACATTTGAAATAGCATTTGCATCCCAGCTCTCTGTGGTTCGACCCTAGCTCACCATTTACTGCATAATTTGGTAGTTAGGAATTTATTATTTGGTAGTTAGCGATAGGCCATCATGGAGCATTCTTAGAAAATAGGCAAATTGGTAACAACACATTGATTGTTCCTCAAAGGGTATTTAAGGAGCAATTTCACTCCAAATTGTACTATTAAGGTGGATTTTCATAAAACCTTTGATAATGTAAGCTAGGATTTCTTACTGAGGTTGTTAGAGATGTTTGGATTCCCTGGAATTTTTATTGGCTAGAAGAAGGAGTGTATCACATTTGCATCCTTTACTATTTTGGTAAATGACAATCCCCTATTGTTTTAAGGGAGCAAGACAGCTTAAGAAGGGGGACCCCCTTTCCCCACTATCTCTTCATCTTTTCATAGAAGCTCTAAATATGCTTATAAGCATGAAGTTGGGTTGAACTCCAATTTCCAATTCCACTCCAAATACAGGAAAATTTATTTAACTAAGTTATGTTTTAGAGATTGATATGTGCTTAATTATTGATATTTTTAATTATTTTCACTTAGCGATTATCGATACAAAAATGATTAAAATACTCACTTTAATTCATATTTGTTTTTAGGTACAATTTGAGAGCAAAAAAATTAAAGT
>JAOSBM010000002.1:27616391-27626754 GCA_027568955.1 Erythroxylum tenue | reverse complement strand
GTCTCTTATCGTAGGGTATGTATCGGAATGACCTACGGGTGTTCCGGTGGGTACTCTATGATAAGGGGGCGCTACATAACACATAGACCAACCAACAAGAACACAAATTACCTTGAAAGAGTTTGAGTTTGGAATGATATAGTAACACTTTTTGGCCCATCGAGAAGCTTTTCCTCAATATCATCTTATCACGAAAAGCTTTCGTCCTCTCCTTATATATCACTGCATTTTAATATGACTCATTCCTCATCTCTTCCAATTCTTAAAGCTACAACTTCCTATGCACTCCTGCATCATCCAAATTCATGTTGCATCTTCTGATAACCCAATATGCTTTATGTTGTAATTCCACTGGAAGATGACATGGCTTCCCAAACACTAGCTTATATGGTGGCATCCCAATTGGTGTTTTGTAATCCATCCTATAGGCCCACAATGTGTCTTCCAGTCTTATGCTCCAATCCTTCCTATTGGATGCATGGTTTTCTTCAGGATTAACTTGATTTCTTAATTTGAGACTTCAGCTTGCCCGTTGGTTTGGGGATGGTAAGCAATAAATAATTTATAGGTGGTGTGATATTTTCTTAAAATTGCTTCCATCACCTGTTGCAGAAGTGGGTTCCTCTGTCGCTAATGATGGCTTTTAGTATCCCAAACCTAGAAAGAATGTTAGCCTTAACAAAATCTACAACAACCTTTGCATCGTTAGTCCTGGTGGCTTTGGCTTCCACCTATTTAGAAACATAATCAATCATAAGCAAAATATAAGTAAAGCCAAAAGACCGAGGGAAAGGTCCCATAAAATCAATACCCCAAACATCAAAATTTTCACAAAGAAGTAAAAGAGTTTATGATAGTTGATCCTTATGGGACTGGTTACCTAACCGTTGGCATCTATCACAAGATTTACAGAAGGAATATGCATCTTTGAACAATGTTCGCCAGTAGAAGCTGCTCTCCAGAACTTTATGCGTTGTCCTTTTCACTCCAAAATATCCTCCACACGCGTATGAATGGCAGAAGGTTAAAATTGATGGCGATTCATTTTTCAGTACACACTTCCTGATAACTTGATCTGTGCAGTGCCTCTAGGGATACGAATCATCCCGTATGTAATACTTTGCTTCACTTCATAGCTTATCCCTATAAGCCTTTGACAAACCAGCAGGTAATTCGATAGTAATTGACAATATCTACATACCATGGTAGTGTGGCATTGACATAAAATAATTGCTCATCCAGAAAGGTATCTAGTAGAGGTATCTTCTTCCTTTATCAAATAGCTGAGATGGTCTGCCACCACATTTTCTGCCCCCTTTTTATCTCTGATCTCCAAGTTGAACTCCTGAAGGAGGAGAATCCATCTGATCAGCCTCATTTTTGCTTCTTTCTTTGTGACCAAGTATTGTAAAGCTATATGGTCAGAATAAACAATCACTTTAGCACCAAGCAAATACGATTGAAATTTTTCTAAAGCAAAAACCACAGGTAATAGTTTTTTTTCCAGTAGTGGAATAATTTAATTGAGTTGGGTTTAGAGTCTTTGAAGCATAGCATGCAAAGATTTTCCCACTCTTTGTCCTATAACTACCCCTATTATATAAGCGCTTGCATCACACTTGATCTTAAAGAGGAGGTTCCAATCTGGTGATTAAATTATCGGTGGAAATGTCAAAAGCTCCTTAAGTTTGCTGAATGATTCGTTGCACTTCTTGGTGAGCTCAAAGGAGACATCTTGTTGTAGAAGCTTGCATAGTGGTGCAGCTATCTTCGAAAAGTCCTTAATGAACCTTCGATAAAAAAGCTACATGCCCAAGAAAAGAATGCACTTCCCTCACAGTAGAGGGGTAACGTAAAGATGAAATAAGATCAACTTTAGATTTTTCTACTTCAATACCCCTAGCAAATATCACATGGCCTAAAACTATACCTTGATCCATTATAAAATGACATTTTTCTCAGTTCAACACAAGGTTAGTTTTTATGCATCGTTCCAAGATAATGGCAAAATTCTCAAGGCATTCATCAAAAGAATATCCATACGCACTAAAATCATCCATGAATATCTCAATAATCTTCTCAACATATTCAAAACAAATACTTACCATTCACCTTTTGAATGTGGCGAGTGCGTTACATAATCCGAATGACATTACTCGATAAGCAAATGTACCTAATGGGCATGTAAATGTGGTCTTCTCCTGATCTTTCGTAGCTATCGAGATCTGAAGATAACCTTAAAAACCATCCAAAAAGCAATAATAGTCATAGCCATCCAATCTCTTAAGCATATGATCAACAAAAGGAAGGAGAAAGTTGTCTTTACGAGTAACAGAATTTAACATTCTATAATCAATACATACTCGCCATCCGGTTTGCACTCGAGTGGGAACCAACTCACCTTCCTAGTTTATCACAACGATGATTCCAAATTTCTTTGGAACCACATAGATAGGACTTACCCACTTACTATCAGAGATTAAGTAGATTACCCAGCATCGAGAAGCTTCAACACCTCCTTCTTCACAACTTCCATCATTGGAGGATTCGGCCTACACTGAGCTTGCCTTGTGGATTTTGCATACTCCTCCAACAAAATGTGGAGCATGCATATGGAAGGGCTTATCCCTTAGATATCTGCAATAGTCCACTCGATGGCCTTTTTATGGTCTCTCAGCATTTGAACCAGCCTCTCCTCTTGATTGTCAACTCCGCCGAAATGATAAGTAGGAGAGTCTGCTTATCTTCTAAATAGGCATACTTCAGAGTGTAGGGAGTGGCTTCAATTCCAATTCTAAAGCCTTGACATCAAAAGGTAACAACTTTTGGTGAGCTTCAAGTAGTTGTATAGAATCCAAATCATACCCTTTTGGAGAGCTTTCTAATGAGCCCAAAGCTCTTATCATTTCCATAAGGTCTTCTCCCATCTCAACATCAGTGTTGGCTTCTACTTCTATATCCTTAGTTAAAACCATCCAAATGATCCTTGCAACTTAATTTAAACATTTCGTATACCAAAGGATCAATCACATCAACAGAAAAAACATAATAATCATCAGGAGGATGTTTCAAGGCAAAAAATTAAATAAATCACTTCCCCATTAAATTCCATTGTGAGGGTGCCCTCATGAACATCTATCTTAGTTTGAGTCATATTAAGAAACAGTCTCCCCAAAAAGATAGGTGTCGAATTACATAAAGTGTCATCATTCATATCCACAACATAGAAATCTGCAGGAAACACTAACTTATTCACCTGTACCAAAACATCCTCAACCACACCATCAGGATAAGCATTAGTGTGGTTAGCCAGTTGTATGATTACATTCATTTCTTTCAATGGACCCAAATTCAAAGAAGCATAACCTGAACGAGGCCACACGTTAATAGAAGCACCCAAATTCAGCATATCTCTATTGATCACAGTATTACTAATTTTGCAAGGAATGGTAAATATATCTGGATCCCGACATTTTGGAGGCATCTTCTTACAAAATACCGCAGATACATTCTCACCCATCATCACTTTCTCCTCACCCTTCAGTTTCCTCTTATGTGTGCATAGTTCTTTGAGAAATTTGTTGTACCTTGGCACTTGCTTGATGGCTTTGAACAGTGGTATATTGACTTCCACTTTCTAGAAAGTCTTCAATATCTTTTTGTCCTTCTCCTCTTTGTTTGGTCTTGTCAATTTACTTCAAAAAGGTGGAGGGTTAGTTTTAATAATATTAGGAATTTCAAAATTTACCTTCGTACTCAATCTCCTTCTTAATCTCTTCCTCGGTAGCAATCCTTGGTAGGGTTATCTTGGGACCCTCAATCTCCTTTTCGCTCCTTAAGGTTATAACACTGACATTCTTCAGGTTCACCTCGCGTTGGGATGGTAGCTTTCCTCCACTTTGTGATTCTAGGCAATTGAGCCTAACTGCCATCTAGCTCACTTGGTTTTCAATGTTCTGTGTGCTTGCTTTTATTTCCTGCTGGATTTGTTATAAACCCTGTTGAAATTGTTGCATCTGCTGCTATAGACTCTGTTGAAATTGGAGATTGTTAGAAGTAAATGTTTTAATAAACCCATCAGGAGATGTACCTGAACTAGACGAGGAAACTGCTTGTGTTCCTTACGGTCTTAGTTGGAATCCTTGTGCTCCTTACTGCCAATTTTTAAATTAATTTTGTTGTATGTTCCCGCCATAACTCAAGTTGGTGTGATCTCTCCAACCTGGGTTATACGTTTGTGAGTACGAGTTGTATTGGTTTGTGAAGTTCCCTCCTGTAGCATTCACGTACTCCATATTTCCTTCTTGTAACGTTAGGCACTCATCAGTTGGATGGTTTGTGTTTGAACATATCCCATTCACTTTCACTTGTGCCTATCCAACTGCAATCTTCCTCACAAAGGATGTTAGTTCATCTAAATGATGTTCAATGGATGAATTACTTACCTTATTTACCCATCAAACATCGTTGAGGGCCAAATTGTTGTGTGTTCGTGGCCATCCGCTTAAGCAAGATCCTGGTTTCAATGGGATTCTTCTAGTAAAGTGCCCCACCACTCGCTACATCAACCAAACTCCTCTCCATCAGTAGCAGCCTATAAAATTATTGGATGAGAATTTGCTCCGATATGTTGTGGTACAAACAACTGGCACATAACTTCTTGAACCGCTCCTAGTACTCGTAAAGAGATTCTCCATTATGCTGCTTGATACCACATATATCCTTCCAAATACTTTCCATCTTTGAGGCTGAAAAATATTTCTCCAATAATAGCCTCTTCATCTCTAGCCATGTGTTTATGCTTCCATCCGGTAAGTCAAATAGCTAATCCTTCGTTGCATCCTTAAGTGAGAATGGGAAGGATCTCAATATGATCTGCTAGTCGCTCACCTCAGAAGGCTTCATGCTTAGACAAACCACATCGAGCTCCTTAAGATGCTTATGTGCATCCTCACCTGTAAGACCACGAAAGTTAGGCAATAAATGAATTAATCCAAATTTTAACTCGAAGGTAACATGTTCAGCAAAATTTGGAAATGCTATGCATAATGGTCTTTGAGTTTAATAAGGTGTAGCCAACTCCCTCAATGTCCTCGGATTTGCCATCGTCTCTTCAGATTCTACTTCTAACTCTTCTACCAAAGTTGACCTTGCTTCCCTACGCAATCTTCATAATGCTCTGTCGATCTCCGGATCAAGTTGTTTAATTTCTCTACGAGGAGATATCGTAACTATCATACACTAAAACTCGCAAAATTTGAAAATCAACAAATAACAAAAAGAAACAAATATATAACAAAACACCAACTAAAATCAAATACAAAAATTAACTGCCACAGTCCCCAGCAATAATGCTAAAATTTGACAACATGTGTCGAGTGCATTGCAAAATTTACCTGACTATGTACACTAAAATTTGTAGCTATGATAAGTCGGGATCAACTCCACAGGGAATGTTCGGTTAATTTTCGTAACAAAATTAATTGATGCTAAGAAAATATAACAAAAGGGGGGTTTTGTATTTTAATTAATTTAGAAAATAAAAGCAAATTAAACTATCGAAAACAAATTAAAGAAAGTAGACAGAAATGATTAAAGTGTCAAACATGAAAAAAGTCCAGTTCTAGGTTCAACCTCGGCCTAAACACAATCAAGCATATTCCATCATCCTAACATCTTTACAAATCTTTTCAAACTATTGATCTAAGACTAATAGAATGCTCTACTAATCCCAGTTTTTCCTTAGGTTGTGTTTAATCAAGACATAATCATTAATTAAACCTAAATACCAAAGAACCTAGGATACAATCTCTAGGTTTAATTTGGCAGCTGCATTACGAAGTGGGAAACGATCAATATAGGGAGTAACCTTATATGATCGGGTTATCTAACCTAATTTATGTTATTCCTAATGATACGAGATTATTAGACATTACTAAAAAACATTAAAAGTAATGGTTACGAATTACAATCAATGTTATAGCAATAGGTTCAAAATAGAACAATTAGAATAATGTATTACGATCATCCGTCCCAAAACTCGATCAAATCAACATAAACAACATAACAATCCAAACAAAAATTGCATGTTAATATGACAAAAAGGCTTAACAGTGACTTGGTATTGACATCGCTATAGAACCGACTCGGAAGCTTAGCCCTCTATCTCCATCCTTAAGCTCTTACCATTGACCTTCCATTGCCACTATCAAAGCTGAAAAATGATGAAAGAATTAAGAACGAAGAGAAACGAAGCTTGCAAATCTCTCTTCTCTTGAATGACCTCCTTCTCTACTATCACACTCATTATATAGTGAAAAACTAGGTTTAAAAATCAAGACACCTAGCCATATTTTATGACAGCTGGTCTTCTCACCCCCCGTGAGTGGCCTTTTATGGGCATCCCATGACTTGCTTTTAATGACTGTAAGAAGCTTTCCACAGCTGTGAGAAGCACTACTCCATTTAAATCCATGTTTTTTGCTTTATTCCAAATGCAACCATCCACCTTTGTCTTCTTATACATTAAACATTGGTGCACTAAAAGGACAGCTAGCTGGAAGCATAAGAAACCATGAGCAACAACTAGAAGATGGTTTCACCGTGAGAAACATTTGGTCACCTTGTATGGGAGCTATTACCTACATGCATGGACATTGGTGTGAGAAGCAGCTAGGTGGGTATAAGCATGAGACTTCACTTGAAATTCTTTGTCCCTTCTTTTAATCCTACTCTTGTTCTTGCTCTATGAATCAATATATTATGAACATTGAGAAGATGATTTCAATGATCATGCTTTCAGGTCACTTTAGCTCCTTTACTTTTGAAATGTACTTATAATCAAATATGAGTTAAAGTGAGTATCCTAATCATTTCTAAGGCATTAATCACTACTTGTAGCATATCAAATGAATCAAAATTTAAACACATATCACATATTATTAAACAAGCAAACTTGGGAAGATAACCAGATGGTAGCATTGATAGAGAGTTGTACTTCCATCATCACTTGGCATATGCCTTCCAAACTGAAGGACCCAGGGAACTTTACAATAACCTGTATAGTTAGTTATTGAGAGTTTGCAAAATGTTTATGTGACAAAGGCATAAGTATAAACCTTATGCCTTTGTCAATTTTTAGGAAATTAATGCTAGGAGATGTGAAGCCAACTTCTATACTTATTTAGTTGATAGATCAATTAATAAAGAAACCATTTGGTGTGGTGGAGGATGTGCCTATAAGAGTGGACAAGTTTATCATTCCTATGGATTTCTTCGTGCTAGACTTTGAAGAGGATCGAAGTTGTCCACTAATTCTTGGTAAATCCTTTTTTAGCACTAGAAGAGCTTTGGTAGATGTCCATCAAGACAAACTCATCCTTCAAATTGGTGTTGACCAAGTGAAATTTAATATGAATAATGTATTAAATAATTTAACGGAGGGTAGCTCATTCATGTGAATTATTGTAGTTGAATCTTTAAAAAAAGAGGAAAAGGAACCGATGATAGAGGACATAAAGCAAGAAGAATATAAGGAAGTATCTGCTCAAGAAAAGGAAGAAGAAGAGGGAATGAGGGTGATTATGAGAGGAGAAGAGCTATTCACTTTCTTATAAGACAAACTGATGGATTCAATAGAATATTCAAGGAGTTTCTGTTAGAGAAGTGCTCTAAAGGCAATCGCCTTTAGCACTTATTGTATAAATCTTTATGATTAATAAAAATGAATTTTTGTTAATTTGATGATCATGTTCTTTATGAACTGACAGTGATCTTAAATGAAATTAATGAAGTCCTTGATACATTACATAGCATGAAGGAAATCATGATGAGATCATGATAATAAGATTCCTATCATGTGCAATTATGTTAACGCCTAAATTATCCCTAGTCATAGGATTAATGAGATGGGACATTATTAATCTGGACATACTATCATATGTTATACTACTTGATTAGATCAAGCAGTGGATCTCATAAGCTGTAAGCATGAGTTGTTTAGAGTTAACATGTGGTTGCTTGCTAATAATAGTAAGTTCATTGGATGACCTGCCATGAGACATCATATGGATAATATATTCTGGTGTTAGTGACAGTCTCATCATAGCAATGGTGCAAATATCCTTAAACTTGAGGTGCTCAAGGATATCTTGGATACTGATCCTATACTTTGAATGTCACGACCCGGTACCACATCAGGCTCATGACAATCGTCGCATAACCAGGCTAAGGACACTCATGGTATCCTTAATCCGACTATTCAAGGCTAACTGAATATCTATTCTTCTTTTTTTTTAGAAAATTTGGGTAACACAACGGTTGTGTTTTAAAAATCCCAAAAGCTGCAAACATTTTTAAACACACTTCTGTATTCACATCCAACCATAACTTCAGGACTTTTAAATTCCACTCAAGACAATCTCAACTCCAGGCAATCTCAACTCAATGCAATTTCAACAACAGTATCAAAAGTTCATACATAAAATATTTTATAAACCACAAGTCAATCAAAAGTTTACTTACAAAATCATAAAGTGTATCTACATAAACACAGTTCATGAGCCACTAGATAATAAAAGTATAAAATAGGAAACTACCCAAGTGCGGTAATACCCCGAAAAAGTCAAAAGACCGTACGATCTACTCAGAGCTTCAAACTCAAAAAATTAACCTGCATGGTTGGAAAGTAGAGCCGGTGAGTACACTAGGTACTCAGTGAGCAAGAAAAACATATATCACAAATAGAATTCGATTCATACCAAGACGGTGTAGATAACCTATGACGTGAATATATATCACATAGAAAACACATAATCCCAGCATATGACTCAATGTATACTGGTTAGGAACCATATGGGCCTGCTCTAGTAACTCACTCATCCGGTGAACATAGGTTCCAGTTCAAGTACACAAAGCATAAAAACATCATATGTATCAATCAAATCTCGATAGGAAAACCAATATCAAGATAAGCCAAAACAATCATGTGTGACACCATTAGTCGTCCAAACTAATGTGCACACCCACCGAAACTCGGTGTTGGCTCGACTTTCATATGTGGTGAGTCTGGACTACAGTCGACAAGAGCGTCATGACCCTAAGTGATGACCTCGTCGGTATCCAGACCCTAGGTATGGAACCCGTAGAAAGGTGTCGATACGACGACTCGACTTTCATATACCAGCCTCAAGGGTACAGGGGTTGCTTAATCAGTAATCAGTTGTGCCTAGCACAGGATTGACCAATCGTTTCCTCACCAATCACAAAATAAATCATATACAAATATTAAGTTCAAAGATCAAGTAAGGCACTACGCCGTTATTTATCGGTCCAATCCATAAAATGAAACCTTACCATGGCTTTAAGCCAAAAGCGAACAAATACATGCAGAATACATGACTCGGTTATGCTTATGTAAATTCCAAAACATTATTTCATGCAATAAAAGTTATCTTTTGCAATCCAAGTGCAAAGTTATTCAAAAATGTAGTTCCATAAAATAAAACATTATTCTTTGCAATTTAAACTCAGATTTGTTAAAAATAATAACATTTCTCAAAATATGTAATAAAAATATCAGTTTCAAAAACTATGTTGAAACATTATTTTTTCCAATAACAGTTATCTTTTGTACTCCGAATGCATAGTTGTTCAAAACAATGACGTTTATTAAATACCTAAACATATTAGCATCCATTTGAAATTCAATTCTACCATACGTTGCCTAGGTTCAAGATTCACATACAAGTCATCATGTTTGTCTTAGGATGTTTTAGTTCTATTCGAGAAATATGGTTTCCCTATCTCACCTCAAAAGAAGGTATACACTCTCTTAGCTTCAACAATCCTGGGTACGGGCTCCTTAATTCGCTACTCCTGAGCCTTTATACATAAACAGGATATATAATGAAATTACTACCTAAACATAAATTTCCTATTTAGACACCCTCACATAGGTGTATAAAACACAATATCACTCCCTATAAGCTATAGAATTTGAATATTAAACTTCTCACAGGTTTACTAGTCACATTAACTTTTCTTTTGCATTTTCTAAGGCATTTTAATGCCTTTAATCCCATACTTACTCATTTCAAAACAAAATTAAGCCCATCTTTATCCAAACACATTATTACTCATCAACCTAAGAAACAATTCAAGTTCACTTTAAGTAAACATGAAAGCATTTTTCAATGCATACCATTACAAAGTCTTAAATCCTAAGCCAAGTTCACTTAGGCATTTTAACAAACACCTTATGTGCACGACTTTCAAATCACATTTTTAAGACTTTATCTTAGTAATTCATGCTCCTATCTTTTTATATAGTAAACACTCCCATTCAATAACACATTCCACCAAT
>JAOSBM010000002.1:27576710-27588699 GCA_027568955.1 Erythroxylum tenue | reverse complement strand
AATGCAATAATAGTCTCTTGTTCTCTTTTCATTCTTAAGCAACAACAAAAAGGTGGCGACATTGGCAGCTCTTTATATATATCTATATATCCACCGGTCCACCCCAAAGAGCAACAGGAACAAAAGGCATTTTGAACAACACCCCTTCTGCTAAATTCAGCTGCTAACAGCGATAAACATAGACCAAATTTAGCATTTGTTCCTGACGCTGGCTCTTGACTAATACTAAGTTTGTGTTATTGTTGCTGATAGGATAACCTAGCTATGGATATTCTTCTCCAACGGTTCCTAATCATTTGCTAGCCTACATCATGCTGCTTATATTTGGCCCCAGCTCTATCTGTCCATCTCTCATGGGTAGCGGTCATTCCCCTTTTTCTTTTTCCTTTGTTTACTTTGGCTCTTTGCTCAAGACTGGTACAGCTAGCACGGCAAGTCAGCTAAGGCAGTTCTTAATCTCCTTTATGTATTGAAGTAATCATTTCCCATCTTGGTTGGTTTTGACATTACTTTAACACTATTTTTTTTGTTTTTTGGGTAGATTCACATCCTTTTGACACGAACCGTTGAGTTTTTAACGTCTATCGAACCATCTCTACCTAAAAGTGGCCCCAAAAGTTTGTGTCCAGAAGTCAGCTGCAGTCTCATGAGCAACCGGAAATGTGCTTGAGATAGGCACCAGACATAACCCTCGGCTTCTTAGATCTTGTTTTGGCCCTTCGAATTCCATATTATTGTCGAAATCCTATTAATATTGCACAATTATTCCAAATTCTACTAAGAAAACAATGTCTTTAGACACCAAAGTTCATGAATATTCACTATAATGTGGTCTAAACGAAATGTGAAGAAGAATTGTCTTATATCTACCTGTTGATGCTGAATGGGTTTGCCGTTCTTCATATATGGTGTGCTTAAAACCTGAATTAGACAAAAAGAAAACACGCATCAATATAATAAATTAACTAGGGTTTCCTTCAAATTAAATCTACTCAAGAAGATAAGGGGACGTACATTAACTTGATCATGAAGGAACTTTATGTAATCGATAGCCTCATGAAGAACTGATGCAGTATCAGTCTGTAAAAAAGAGAAAGTGAGTTAAAAGATCAGTTTAAAAGCAAAGAATAAGCTATCATTTAAACCATAAAGCGTAGGTTTACACAGTATTACGGTCATTGTACTCTTTGCAAAAAAGTAGAAGAAAAATCCACGAACTAACCTTTCCGAAAGGCGAAACCAATTGTTGCAGGGCAGTTATACGGTCCCCTAGCTTCTCTTTCCGGACCTGATAACATTAAAGAAGTTCAATTGTTTTCAACTCATGTTTTGAAGAAACCAAATAAATATGTTGACACAATAGAAGTCCAAGTTCCCGATAGTACCTTAAAAGTTGGTAACGGAGATGGCGCTTCCGTTCGTGGCTTCTTAAATGCAGGTTCACTTCCTCTCTTAACCATCGATCCCGACCCTTTGATTTCTTCACAGCTATTAGCCTGCGATATATGTAAACATGAAAAGGATTAGTTGGTTTTTCAAATTCACAACCCTAACCACCCAACAACAGGGTCATGTTATCTTCATCGATTCTCCTCACCCTTTTTTTCATGTTGGGGCAATTGGGTTTCTCTTCAAGAGTCGGCACAAGAAAATGAGAGTGTAAAGAGGGCATGAAGCTTGCTTTAACATCAGCTATCGGAGTCGCTAAGACATTGCAGAAGGGAGTGTTGTTAGAAAACTGCAATATATTACTATGTTCTTCCTTTGGCAGTGAGGATTTCATGAAAGGAGAAATCTTTGCCCAAGATGTCGATAATTCATTCAAGTTGGTCGCATAGTTAATGGACCGATTGTTGAAAAGTTGTTGCTGTGGTTGAGGATGATCAGGTTCAAACAAGCATTGTATCAACGATGAAGGAAATCCATAAGAAGTTGATGCTGAAAAGCCAGTTGATGATAACCTTTGGCAAGTTGGGATAGAGTTAGCATATCTATTCATAGGACTTAGCCTTTGTTGGTCTAATGAAAAATCTTGATTTATTGCTTTAAAAGCATTAACAGATGAGTCATCACTTGTGCTTGTAAAGCACTTTGGACTCCAGTCCTTTTGTATCTGAGAAGCGTTTATGCTTGTGCTCATTCCTTTTTGGTGGAGCACGGAATTGTAACTATTTTCAGCTCTTCCATTTCCTGAACTGCAAAACAATAATAGGAAAAAAAAAATGATGAACCTGATTAATACTAGGAAAATCATCACTTGAAAGGAAGACTAATCATTATCATAATCATATTGACTGGATCACTATACCCCTAAAAACCAAATGACGAAAGTCACAAGTATTTATCTTGTTGTTGAAGTTTTGAATATTTTAAAGATCGTGTGGTCCATAACAGTAAATCCATGAATTTCTTTCCAGCAAGAAGTAGAACTTTACCTACTTGTCTATATCATGGAGTTTAGTACTTCAGTTATTGAGACTTACATTAAGACTTGGTTCCAATCCGATGATGCTGAAGAAGATAGCCCAAAACCCATCATATCCAAGGTCGAATCTATCAAAATAGAGCTACCACCACTGTCAGAATTGGCCTGTAGTTGAGACTTCTGTGAGTCCTGAAAAATCACAGAACTTTCTGATACAGAGTCAATAATAGACTCTTTGCATGACCCAGGCTTCAATTCCACAGCATCTGTCATCATCCACGAACCATAAGTTCCATATCCCATATCACTTGTAGCCCCCACAGAACAAGGAGAAGAGCCGCTCCTGAACGCGCTCCTCGATGAATTCCTCCAGCTTCCGCCGCAAATCCCGCCCTGAAACTCGTCTGCCATGGCCACAGAATTAGTACATAAAACCAGGAACTGCTCTACCTTTGTTCCAATTCTTTATTTCCTCCTTTCTTTTCTCTCTATATAAATGAGTTTGTGTTGTATATGGAAGTATATTTGACGCTGGAGCTTGTAGGAGTCCAAGTTATATATGCGACGGTTGAGGGGTACGGTCAATGGAAATTACCAGAAAATGTTTAGTTTGACATGTCCATGGAGATGATTGGACAGATGAGAGGAGGCACTTTGAATCGAATTTCTTCTTTTTTTGTCGTCATCGCTTTAGTCTTTTTAACTTACTGGAATTTTAATGTATTTTAATTGCTCTCTCCTCAGTTTCACTTAACTAAACTATTATTATACAGCAGTGTCCATCATCCTCTTCCAAGCCTGTGAACTTGAGGTGATTTACTTGAGTATGAAGGATATACTTTACCATCTTAATTTTAATAATTAAGGAGATGACATGGCTTTTTCATATTTTATTAATGGACAAAATATTCTTGTTACTTATAAGATAAGGGTTCAGTTTGGTCTATGATGATGTTAATGATGGTGAAATGACAAATTAGGCATAGCGTACTCTTGTTGCTGACTATAATAATCCAAATAATTTATATAAACCAGAAAATCAGTATGACTTTGAGCCTTGGGTTCCATGTATATAATCTGCGGAGAAAGCAGGGTGCAGAGTAACAGGTTTGTATAAGTTTCTTATAATCTTATCCATACCAAGTGAAAGTCACCAGTCAATTGGAAAGCCAACTGAATATAACTGAAATATGTTCTTAAATACACTATCCAGCCAATTGGCTGCACCAAAATGGCAAAACCCACTGTCTGTTTTCACTTGTCTAATTATAAAGCTCCATCTATCTGACTTTTTTATCATTATACGTGAAGTATTACCAATCTCTAGCATTTAAAAAAGTAATACGTGGAGTATTACTTTTTTTTTTTTGTTGGCAAGTACCAAGGCGTTGCTCCAGCGAGAATGAGATCTACATTTTTATCATGTGCCCCGAAAAAGAAACCAATGTATGGACAACCTGGCAACCCTTGCTTTTCGTACCGGCCCAAGACTACGTTATCTTCTGGAACCACCAGTGTTTGTTATGGCACTCCTCCTTTGGGACAAACATGGCGCTCTGTATCGACGAGTTGTCGGCTAGCTAGTATCTTTTCAGATTTTTCTCCCTTGTATCAAAAAAAAAAATAATAATAACCGTACATACGTATGTAATCCAAACTCTCGATGGTTATTGACTGGGGAGGGAAGTTAATGTTAGAAAATCAATTGCGATTAAGTCATGGTTGTGGCAATTTTTTTTACAAGTTCTTAAGGTATTTCTTTAATTGAATAATTTAAAATTTTGAATAAAAATAAAATAATTGAAACATAATTTAGAATCCTGTAAAATGTTTTTCAAAAACTATCAACATTAAACTACATACATGTCGAGCCTTTAATAAAATAGAAAAAGAGAATTTTACATTAAAGATAAAAAGAAAAGACAAAAGTGCTAATTTCTCAATATCTTTTCTTATTTATACAAAAAGACTTTAAAGTTTTTAAATTAAAATTAAACTTATAATTATAATCAAAATATAACTTGCTTATAATTATAATTTAATCTTAATTTGATCGAATGTCTTATAATTGATCTCTTAAGTCAAATTTTAAAATTAAGTTTAACTTAATTTAAATTAAATTATCTCTCTTTAACGACTCTTTATGTGTAATTCTTTAGATTTTTAATATATTGGTGATGATTATATGTTATAATAAATTTAAACTTCTTTTAATTTATTTTTCTCTTATTAAATGATTTATAATCATAAATCAATACTAACGTCTAATAATATGTCATGAACACTCAAAATTTATGAATGCAAAAGTGGTTTTAAATAACCTATCTATTCATAGTTATAACATATAATTTAATTCTTTCGTTATCCAATATTCAAATTATACATATTCTGAAATTGTTATCTATCCTATTTAAATGCAATCATGTTCATTCATACTAATTAGTAATTGATTTATAATAGATATTTAATAATACCCTTTTTAAATATAAATTCACTTTCATCAGAGAATTCTTTAAATCATTATTAATTAATAATTTTGGAGCATTTTTTCTAATTACTGTAGGTGACAAATCCTTAATTGACTCAATTATTTCCATGCAACTCATACTATATCTATGTACTGCCGACTAAGCCACTCTAATTAGAATAGATAATGATAGTCTCAAAATATATTAATTGATAAATGATGTACCTTGATAATCTCAAATTTGAGGATTAATTATGCAACTATCATTATGAGAAAAGCTATAGACATACAAGTAATGCTACATTTGATATCCTTATAATTAGGTGAGTTCAAAAAACTTATTCTTTAATAAGTACCCATAAAATTGTTTAAGTATCATCATCTTTAATTTGTTAGATCAATTATTTTATTTATAAAGAAAACAATTATTACTTGTGTTAGTTTTACTATTCTATCAATATCTCATCTTGATAAAAATATAACTAGAAAAAATTTAATAATAATATTTAAATATAAATTGAATCTCATAATTATGATCTTATTAAAATTTGAATTGCATGGTAGCTATTCTATAGATTCTACCTTTAATATTAAATATAAAATATAATTAACAAAAATATATAAACATAAAGAGTTCCGTTGTTAATTAGAATAATAATGTCATACATTAAATTACAACTAATCGACTAGCTACAAAAGCAAAACAAATAGTTAGATTAAAGACTATACATAAGAAATACAAGACTTATAAACGTAACAAAATATTGACTGTAAGAATTGCAGTTTTTCCTTCACTATTGATGTTTGACTCGAAAGTTGGTGGTATAATCTTTTGAAAAATAAAAAGTTGGGAGGCTACCCTTTTGTTTTACTACATATTTGTATAGTCTTATAGTTATTATTTTACTCTAAATAGTAAAGGGATTAGCTTTTAATTCATAAATAAGTATTCATATGATATTATTTACAAGTTATAAACTTTATTTTATACACTAGATGAAGACATTTTCTATAAGGTATGTTGAATCTTTATTTTAGTTTGTTATTTTATTTCTTTTTATTTATTATCAAACTAGAAATAAATTTTATTATGCATCATATTAAAGTTCCTTTAAAGCTATATTTTTGTAGAATAATATTTATGAGTTTTTGATTATGTAAATCAAATATATATCTAATTATGTCTAAATGAACCATTACAAACATGGAAAATTCTAAGTAGCTTAGAAAATTTGTAAATCAAATGTATATCTAATTATGTCTAAAAAAACCATTACAAACATGGAAAATTCTAAGTAGCGTAGAAAATTTAGTGATTGTTCATTAACTCCTAAAAATTGCATCCTACTTGGTATAAGTGAAATAAACTTTACTTGTTCAAGGTAAACATTAAGGCAATATAATAAAATAGAAAGTACATTTCATCAATCGAGATATGAAAATAGATCTTGTTTTACTCATTATTGATATTCTAGTAGTATATACATACATATCTATGAAAATATATCCAAAGGCTCAAGTCTAACAAAAAGTTCAATAGGTCAAAAGTCTCCAAACATTATACAAGACTAAGATAAGCGTCACAATTTTACAAACTCATAAATTATTATAAAAGTAATTAATAATTCTAAGAATGGGGTGACCTTTTCACCTATATTCTTATCTCACTAAATTATTACTTTTTCTTTATTTCTCACTCATTTGATCATCAAAAACTATATACTAATAATTATATTGATGTTAGATTTTGCAAGTGTACCAAAAGAGCATGCTAAATCTGATAATAAATTGTGAAGCCCCAAAGAATCCAAATACTTAAAAAATGTATATTTATCATTTAGTGTTAATTATAGGCCATGGTTTATGATCTTAACAAACGTGCAATTAGAGATCACAAACATTTCACACTCTTAACAATAAGTAGAACACCTCCTATTTCTCCTTCATAATGGCCTTCAAACTTGCCTCCTTCCCCGTCATAAATGCTTTAACACTTCAACTATGCAAGCCTCCCATCAATAATTAAGAACATTTAACAATAATTATTGGCCATAATCACATCTCTTTAATCTAGACCCGCACCTATGAAAATCTATAAGGTTAGATTTGAACATCCTCTATAGTAACAACAGATAAAATCGATATAAGACAAAGCATACCATAACGAAGCTCATGTTGAAAAATGTTTGTAAATATGAACAATGCTATAGTCTAATCCACAACACATCATTATGGACTTGCTTCATCCTACATGTTGCAAAAACAAAACTAAGGGATAATCCGAACCAACTAGCTAAAATCCGAACCAAGTGGATAAAATTATTGGGGATCTAAGGGTCACACGCATAAAAGATTGGATGAAAAAGGAATGTATGCATGGCTGTCAATTAAGCAAGCCACGATCGTGGCTTATAGGCCAAGATCGTGACCGACTTAATGATAGGTGGTACATAAGTGAGTTCTTCACTTATGTACATACGAATTTTTTAGCCATAAAACACACTCAATAGAGAGACTAAGGGTCTAGAAGAGTTCTAGAAGTTGAGAGGAGTGATCTTGAGATTTATTCATACAATCTTAAGCAATTGTTGTATGAGATTAATTGCATGAAACTTGGTCTTGATCTAACTCTCACTAAAGCCTCTACTTGAACTCATCTTATTTGGTGCTCTAACCACCCTTACACTCTAATTTTTCTTCATCTTTGCATGCTCTCCAGAGGTCAAGGAAGGTGTTTGGTGTTTTCTACAACCCAAACAAGTAGAAGAATCGAGAAAGGAGGAGTATTTGCAAGGTACATATGTTGTAATTTCATGTTCTTATAATTTGTTTATATGTGCATACAGATTCTGGATTTTTTGGGAATGTCGTGGAGTTGGAATTTTTATTCTGAAACTTCCACTTCCTTGCCATATATGTTATGTATGAATCCATGGCTCCCTAACAGTGGTATTAGAGCAAGTTATGCATGTATAAGGTGATCTATTGAACATGTGCAAACTGTTTACTTAGTGACTGACATGCATTTTAATTTCAAAAAATTTGTATAAATTGTAGAAAAATGATTTTTCTGATTTTCTTTCATAGAAGATGTTATATTATGTTTCTATCAAAGGAAATTTCAATTAAATTTTATTTTCTATTTTATTGCAAATTAATCTCCAGTCTGTTCATATGTTGGTTTGTAGGAATTTCTGGAAAACAAAATGTATGTGCTGATTTTGAAAATTTTGTAATAATTCTAGAAAACTTTTTTTTTTTAATTTTCTTTCATATAAAAGTTTATAAGGTGTATGCTATTTTTATGTTAAAGGAAAATGCAATTGAATGTCATTTTCTATTTTATCACGATTTTAGTTTCAGCCTAATGCATGTATGAAGTTTTGGGAAATTTTGGAAATCTGATGAACATGCATGCATGTAAATTCTAGAATAATTTTATAAAACATCATTTTTATGAATTTTCTTTGTGAACATGCACATATGATGTTGCCACGTGTATGAGATGCATGACACGTATTTATTCTTGAGTTTACATGCATACTGGTGGTGTATGACAAGTGTTAGTGGATATGTGATGTGCTGGAAAATTTCACTTAGTTTATAAAGAAATCCTACGAATTATATTCTGGAATTTTTTATTAGGCACATTTAGAATGTATATATAACTCTAGAATTTTTCCATAATTAATTTAACTTGATTCAATTAATAGATTAAGTCAAAGTCAACACTGGACAACTTTTTGAAAGCTAATGGGGCTGACTTGTTTGATGACTTATATGTATGTGTTACGGTTATAATACCTTGAAATTATTCTTATAAGATAAGAAATGTATTATTTTGATGATAGTAGCATGCTAAGTGCATGTGCTTGAAATTAGGGTACTAAAAAATTTCTGGACATCGAATCGGTCTCTTTAGTGTCCAATAAGTTAACTCATCTGTCTTGATAATTTTGGCAGTCAAGATATTTTTTGGCTTGTGCCGAAATTATCTTGATAAATTTGAGATGACCTAGGGATGTTTTAGAAGACTAATTGATGTTTGGGAATTTTGGAAACCCTAAGGATTAATTTAGAATTAATCCAAGTAGAGCATAGCATTTTTAGTGAGATTAGAAAAAGGCATGTATACTAGAATTAAAGTGTTTAATTTGGAAATCAAAATAATTGAATTTTACAGTTCCTAATCAAATCATATTAATAATTCAAATAAGCCGAGACCAACATTAGTATCCGATTCGGTTCAAGAATTGAATCGAATCGCGAACATTAGATGCATAGTCAAGTCATAACCTAAATTAAACTTCCTTTATGTGATATATGCATTAGGTGCATTTTAAGGGTGGTTAAGGACATATGCTTAATTTAATTGAGTTGTCCATAATCTGAATATATATGTGATTATATATATATATATAATACCATCTAAGTATTGATGAGACCTAAGAATAAATCCCTTAACCAAAATATTAGGACTTATGCCTTTCATTTATATGGTAAGAACCATAATTCTTTTAGTGTTAGGTTGTTAGGCGAACCCAAACTCGCTCTACACGAATATGTTCAAACCATGGAAATTAGATTTTTGGATTAATAGTTTGGTCCCAACTGGAAGCATTGATTGTTAGGCAAACCCAAGGTCAACATAGATAGAGGCGAAGTTGGGTAGTAAACATAGGATGTATACGCATCAAGAGTTGATAATCCAATGAATGTGCTAAATCAACAGTTGATGTCATAAGTCGATAGTTGCGTAACTGAATGCAATTAGTATGAATGATACCTACCGATTGACCTAAAGTGGCTTATTGGGAAAACCCTAGGTCATTCTTAGTGATATTGGATATCGAACCATTAGGAAAATTGCAGAATTTTCTTTGATTCTTAGTGAGGGCCATGGATTTGGATAAAATGGTGGAACCCATAATTCATGTGATTAAAGTCCTTATCGATATGCATTTATGTACATTCTAACACTTTCTCTCATTCTTCTAGGTTATTGAGTCCGATGTCTTTGTCTAGTGTGAACTTACACTCTCTACTTTAATCCAACAAACTCACGGGACCAAACTTCTTAGATTGGCTACGGAATTTGAGAATTGTTCTCAAATATGAGAAATTAGGATATGGCTTAAATGAGCCACTTCTTGATCCCCCTACTGTCGATGCTTCTGATGAGGATCAGAAAGCTTACAAGAAGCTAGTAAATGATAGTGAGTTGGCTAGCTGTATTATGCTAGCCTCTTTGTCACTAGAACTGCAAAAGTAGCATGAGGCTATGGATGCTCATACCATACTATACCATTTAAGGGAACTTTATGACGAGCAAGCTCGATCTGAAAGGTTCGAGACCTCGAGATTGCTTTTTCGATCTAAGATGGCTAAAGGATCGTCTCCAGTGTAGAATGCGCTGAAGATGAATGGATACATTGAGAGGTTTACCAGTTTGGGTTTCATAATGGATCATGAATTAACTATAGACTTAATTTTGACTAGTTTGACCAATAGTTATTCACAGTTTGTGCTTAACTATTGGATGAATCAAATATCCAATGCGATACCTGAGATGATTAATCTACTCAAAACAACTAAGCAAACTATCAAGAGGCTATGATGCTGGTGGAGTCTACTTCTGGGTCTCGCAAAAGGGACCAAAAGAAGAAAAAGAAGAAGTCCAAGAAGCTAGTGAGACGTGTAGCCAAGAAGAAGATAAAGGACAATGCACCAAAAGGAATATGCTTTCATTGCAATAAGGAGGGGTATTGGAAGAGGAACTGTAAAGCCTATTTGGAGTCGCTAAAATAGAAGAAGGCATCATAGGCTCCACCGTCCACTTCAGGTATGTATTTGTCATTAAGGTTAATACTATTTTTTATCATAACATTTGGGTATTAGATACCAGATGTGGCTCACATATATGTGTTGGTCTGTAGGGTCTCAGGGATAGTAAACCACTCAAGAAGGGAGAGATGGCCTTACGTGTGGGAAATGGAGCAAGAGTCATTGCATTAGCCGTAGGAATTTATATTTTGTATCTTCCTAGTAGGCTAGAGTTAATTTTGGATAATTGCTATTATATACCCGTTGTGACAAAGAACATTGTATATGTTTCATGTCTTAATAAATGAGATTTCATTTAACTTTTTCAAGCAATGGTTGTTCAATTAAGTTGAATGAAATGTTGTATGTTACTGTTACATTGTGCAATGGTATTTACATATTATATATGTGCAATTCAATTTTAAATATCAATGACAATAAAAGACAAAAATGGGATAACTTAAAATCATCTTACTTATGGCATTGTCGACTTGGCCATATAAATGAGAGACGCATGGCTAAGCTACACAGGAGTGGTAGCTTAGGGTCATTTGATTATGAATCATCTAACACATGTGAATCTTGCTTGTTAGGCAAGATGACTAAATTACCTTTTAAAGGAAAGGGTAAACGTGCGAATGAGTTATTAAACCTAATACATTCTGATGTATGTAGCTCGATGTCCATTCATGCTAGAGTGGTTTTATGTACTTCATTACCTTCATCGATGATTATTCACGATATGGGTATATGTATCTAATGAGATACAAGTCGGAAGCATTTGAAATATTCAAACAATTTAGCATGAAGTAGAGAAAAAGCTCAGTAAAAGTGTCAAGACACTTTGATCAGATTGAGGTGGTGAATACTTGAACGGGGAGTTTCTAAGTTATCTCAGGGATAATGGGATTGTATCCCAATGGACTCCACCTTACACACCGCAGCATAATGGTGTACTGAAAGGAGAAACCGAACCTTATTTGTTGGCCCCTGATTTTTTTTAATTTGATTAAGCATGATTAAATATTTTTGGGGTCTTGCAAGATTTATGTGTGTTGGGATTAATTAGCATATTAGTGTTAATGAGATTATGTGGCATAAGTGACTAAATTGAAGTGTTAGAAGTGATAAGTTGTGTTAAGGGCATTTTTGGCATGTCACTTAAGCATTTAAATTCCTAGGCTAATAAGTAAGGGTAAGTTGGACTTTTTGGCATCATAAATGGTATAAAAGGGAAGAAATAAGGCTTGTCTTGCAAAGGAAGAGAGGGAAAA
>JAOSBM010000002.1:27554466-27568356 GCA_027568955.1 Erythroxylum tenue | reverse complement strand
AGGTTGCCGCATCTTATATGTATATGGGTTAGGGTTGCAAAGAGGGCAGCATATTCTTGGTTTTCTCCAGCAATTGCAGCACCTTCTCCTCTGATTTTCAGTTGTTGATTTCTAAAAAGTTATCCATCGCATATCCTCATCCTTGGTTGCCGCATCCTGGTCTCCTCTAGTTTTTCATTATTCAACAGCCCATATTCTCTTTTCTTTTGACAGCCGCATCCTCTGTTCTTCCTTGTCCACGTTTTTCAATTATTTCAACAGTATCGACGCACCATCCTAGACTGCCGCAATTGGATTTACTTCTTATTTCAACAGACCATCGCATATCCTATTCTTCCTAAGCTGCCGCACCTTGTTCTCCGCTGTTCACGTTTCTTGAAGTTCTCCAGCATCATCGCCTACTCATTCTCTTGGCTGCCGAAATTTGCTTTAATTAGTTTTATGGTTTAATTCTTTTACATCTTCCAAGTAGTTAGTCGCATAGATTTAGGGGATTTAGAGATTGCAATTTTCTGTTTTCTTATCTTTCAATTTCTGCAGATTTCAATTAGGGATTTTTATTAGTTTCATTAAAGACTAGTTATGGAGATTATTTTTATTATTGTTTCTTTTGATTTCAATTTAATTATGATTAACTAATTTTCTTGTCTTGGTTGAGGGATCCATGTACCATGTTATTATGGTGAGATATTTTGAATCTTTCTCATGATTTTTGATGAACATTGGATAATTTCAGATTTGTTTTTTTAATTGGATTTGTTAGTTTCTAGGTGCGCAACTAGGAATTAATTTATTCAACTGCTAGGTTACCAAAATCTGACGTTCAATTTTGGTAACCACAAGTAGCAATTAGGATTAACCCCTCTATGTCAGAGTCGGAAAATTCTAAGAAATTATCCACTTGATTGATTTCATGTCGTACATGTTAATCACTTGTTATTGATTCTTGGTTCTTAATGCTATTATTCAATTTAATCTACGATCGTATCTAGATTGTTGTTTAATAAGGTTTCTAGGATACATGTTTCTAGTCAATACAATTAATAGAAAATTCTCTCAATGAATGTTCGTTAATAATTGCAATTTTTATCAAGGATTCATAATAGCATGGTAAACTTAGTTATTATTTCAATTTGCGATTTTCCTTTTTGATTTTCATTGTTATTTCAGTAAGTGACGAAAACCCCCCTTTTCTATTATTTGTGCCGTTTGAATTCGTAATTTCTATAATCACAAAATTTCTCGTGGGAACGATATCCGCTTGCCGCTACTACATTAATTTGTTTTAACGGGAGTGAAAATCTTTTATATTTGGTTGCAGGCGATAACATCACCAGCTATAATGTTTGTCCGTTGTAGGCTACCACATCGTAACTTGAAGAGATTGAGTATATTATTCAACAAGAGAGCAAAGTACCTATAACTGAAAAGAATGTGATCTAATGTCTCAGGTGCTTCATTAAATAAAACACAAGAAAGGTCAGGAATGTAGAATTTCATGGAGTCCTTAGTTTCAAGGTTTCGACAGGTTGTAAGCTAGAGTATGAAGGAATGTGAAAGGTATATTGTTGAGTCCCAAATAAGTTTATGCCAAGCTTTAAATTTTGAGTACCCAACATGAGCTTTCTAGACGATTTTTTTGTGAAAGATGAGGAGCTTTCCAATGTACAAACCAATTTATCCAGTAAAGAGGAGTTAGGAATGTAAGGAGACATGCTATTCATGATTTCAATCACACCCCTGAAGAGCGAAAAGTCAATTCCAAAATTTGTTTTTGATGAGGCCTTGGACTTTTGTACCAGTGGGGATGATTGAATTCAAGGTTTGAACTTTACATAGGATATAAATATGACCATATTGTGCTAATGATCATACCAGAAGGTGGTGTTGTAGCCATCTCTAATCTTATGTCTAATTGAACCAATCTCTTGTCTTTAAAATCTGACTAAGTGTCCATAAGATTCCAAATGTTTCTTTTATGTGCTAGATTATTGTTCCTTTCAAGAAGTAGAGGTAAATCTCTCTCACCTAAAAGTTATCTCCATCAAAGTAGACTCTCCAAAGTCTCTTAATAAGATGATTTTACAAATTTTACAGGCTGAGGTGATTCTAAGTCCAACGTGCTTTTTAGCTTGACACACCATTTCCCATTTAACTTTGAGTACCTTAGGCTTGTTGGTTGAAAAACATTAGAGGAAGAATCTTGTTTATATCCTTCATAACTCCTTTTGGTAGCATAAGATGTAAGCACCAGTATATATATAAGTTGCTCAAAATAGTTAAAACTAGCTACGATCTTCCTCTATAGGACATATTACACTAATTACAGGTCCCCTTCTTTATGGAATTTAGAAGAGGATAAAATCCCATTTAGTAAGTTTTCTGGTAGTAAAGAGAACTCCAATGCACTTGAAGGGAGGTTGATGTTGATTCAATCCTATAAAACTAGGTATTATGGAGCATACTGAAGACGGAGCTATTGCTAGGATGATAGGATTATCAAATCCCTCTAGGGATTTTATGAGCGACTGAATTAAGGTAGTGGCACTGCACAACATTATCATGTATCTGCAAAGGGGAGCTATAAGATACTCAATTTACTACACTTGTGATGATAATTGAAATTGGGTTCATTTAAAATTTTCTAGCTGGTTAGTTTATAAAATTGTCTAGGATTTACCTCTGGTTGTCTAGGAAGGGGATCAATGCTACTAACATGATTTGTGATATCTATAGATCCTGAGAAACTTAGTTGTAGATTGCTAATTGGGGAACCAATTTTTACATGACCCTTGTATGGAACATGTTAACTTTATTAATAACCCTAACTAGAAGAACAACCCATTCTCAAAACTAATAACCTTGATTAGAGAAACCATCTTAATTTCTCCTATGGAAACATGTGTAACCTTGTACCTTAAAATAGGAAACCACATAGTTTTCATATTATACCTTTTAAACCCTTCCTAAAAAATCTAACTTGGAGTCCTTCTTAGAGTAAGTTCCTCACCACTTAAGCTTAGAAAAATAAAAAATTGAAGGAGGAGATTAGAAAGCTCAACTTTAAGGTGGATTTTGTTATTGTCCATAACAATATGCTTGAAGCTTAAATTACTCAACATGCCAGTGCCAATATTAAACAACCTTACCAATTGTATGGCAAGCCTGACAATTGCATAGAAAGCTTGACAATCTTAAAGAGCATCATAACATTATGATATTGAAGGGTGACGTGATGAATAAGATCTTAGCTTGGAGAAGATTAGGAGTGAGGGAAATAAGAGGATTAAGACATATGGAAAAGAAGAGAAGGAGCTTGAAAAAGAGATAGAAGGGGCAGAAGGTCCTAATATATTCCTCCTACACCCTTTTTGTCATCTATATTGTTTTCTTAAAGAATGGTTAAGGCCAATTTAGATAAGGAGAAAATTTTGAAGATTCTTAAAAAAATAATTTTCCTTTTACTAAAATTTTAAAGAAATTTCCTTCTTATGCTTGGTTCTTGAAGGAGATTTTATCTGATAAAAGATGGGTCGACGAGTATGAAATTGAACCTCGATTGAGGAATGCAAAGCTATAACTCAAAACATACTGCCTATAAAACTTAAATACCCTAACATGATATTCATCGCTTGTACTAATAGCGACATAAACTTTGATCACGTTCTATATGATCTAGTTGTAAGCCTTATGCCTCTGTTTGTCTATAAGAAGCTTAAGGTAGGTGATCTTACACCTACTACTATTTTATCTTTAGTTATCAGACTGTTCTTTCAAATGTCCAATAGGTATACTAAATGATGTGCCCATCAAAATTGATACGTTTCTTATTCTTATGGGTTTTGGGTCTTAGATATGGTTAAGGATAGGAATGTTCCTTTAATCTTGGGATGACCTTTCTTAGCCACTTCTAAGGTCATAATTAATGTTTAAAAGGAAAGTTAACCCTAAGGGTCGGGGATGAGAAATTGGAATTCAAGAAATTTGAACTAAGAATCCTATAGTTTGTTAGTGTAATAAGTAGCCCTATTTGATATAATTAATAAGGATAAACCTATGTTATGCAGGATGTGAAAATACTAGATGCATAGTAGATAGGTTCAAAGTTGAAGGAAAACGGGTGGACCTATTACCAAAAAAAATCTATTAAGAAAAAGAAGAACAGGAAAGTTGAAGGTGAGCTTCAATATGCTTATACCTCACAATTAGGGGTCTGACAAGTTGAATTTGTTAAAAAGGGATCGAGCTTATGACATAAAACAAGAACTTTTGGAAGGTAACCTAACGCTTCTTACCTTTTTATGTTTTAGAATTTAGTGTTTTTAGTTGTTTGGATTGTTATTTGATTATTTCTTTAGTATCATTTTTATTTTATAGATCTTATTTTGTTGAATCTTAGTGTATTCTTGATTTTTGTAGATTTTTAAACATGCTACTTTATTCAGCCTTTTGTTAACACACACTAGGAGAAATAGAATATACCACTTTTATAAATAGCACCTACACGATATTGTTTAAGGACTGGGTAGCCATATATGCCCTATATTTCTTTAAGGCCTAACCTATAGGAAAGGATTTTTTTTAGGAAGCACGAGTGGAAGCAAGTCACTTATAATTGATCTCGGATGAGCTTTTAACGATACAAGGTTAAGCTAATGACCATAACTTAGCACGTTTAGTAGTTAGATATAAATTTTTAAGTAGTTAGATTTGTTTTAAATTCTAAAAATAAGTTTTTAACGATTTGGAATGGATTGGATCGCTAAGTCTGTCACTCTTTTTAAAGTATTTATAAGATAGGGCAATAATCTCGGGCGTCAAGCGCATTTGATTTCAGACACCGACATCATCACCACCTCAATTTCCATAACGGGTTATTATGTTCTAACCTTTTTCTTTTTATTTTATTTTATTTTATGTTTTTCATATCATTTTGTTTTATTCCCACCTTATATGATGATTATTCTTAGGTGTTCTCATTACATTAAGGACAACGTGTTGCTCAAGTGTGAAATGAGGGGAGGTGTGTACATTGTTATTTTTATGTTAACTGTGAATGGGTTGTGTGCATTGTATGTTTTTTTATTTTGAGTGTGAATTTTGCATACTATATGTTAGTTTATTTAAGGTTGCATGATGTGATTTGTGTGAATGTGTCAATGGCTAGGACTTAATTAGAATCGATTTAACTTTAA
Source organism: Erythroxylum tenue (assembly GCA_027568955.1). Taxonomy (NCBI): domain Eukaryota; kingdom Viridiplantae; phylum Streptophyta; class Magnoliopsida; order Malpighiales; family Erythroxylaceae; genus Erythroxylum; species Erythroxylum tenue. The sequence continues at coordinate 27,563,161 of JAOSBM010000002.1, read as the reverse complement.
ACATAGTCTTTTAGGTTGCTAAGGTTTATTAGCTCTTGAAATTAGTAACCCAGGTTACTTTTGGTTAAACATACATGTTAATTAGGATATGATGTTAGTTTATTCACCCTAGGAATTTGTCACATTCATTTATAATTTTAGGCCAATCGAATATGTAGCATCGTTAGTATCTTTTCATGAGAATTACTAGTTAAAGAAATGAGGTGGGAAATAATAAAATGTGAAAACATTGATGAAAATATTAAATAAATAATTATTATGCTGGCATTCAGGTTATGAATAGAGCTAGTAGCCAGTTGAGAATGTGATGTAGCTGAGTAACTGGGGAACATTCATCACAAATGTTTCCCTTTGCGTTAAATTTGCTTAAGCAAAATTAAACACAAAATAGCACAATGAACACAAATTTGCACAAGCATTCATATATGCAACGTAAAAATTAATGGTTCAATGGCCTCAACCTTATGGAATCAACCTGGTCTTAAACAACAATTATTCAACGAGCTCCAATATATCAACTGATTCCATCATGTTTAAGCACTTTAATATAAACATATATATCAATTAAGATATAAACAACTTAGTCTCACACCTATAAGACTTACAAGCATACGTTTACTATTATTGATCAATTAAAAAGGTTAACTATCGATAATTCTCCTTCCATGAAAATTATTGTTATTTTTACAAGATTAGTAGGTTTTGATTCACACATGTCACTTTTTCAAGTTTTTTTTAACACTAACCTCGTCTTTTGATGTGAAGGCAAACAATTTATAGTGAATGTCGCCTGGTTACTCAACCAGGTTATGTTTTCTATTCAACTTGGCTGGAGAGTCATTTTAGCCTTTTGACATGAAAACAAACATTTGTGATGAATATCCCCTATTACTTAGCTATGCCACTACTCACAACTGGTTACTAACTCTATTCTTAACCCTACAGGTCAGCAAAATAGTTATTTATTCAAAATACACACAATTTTTAATTTTTTAATTTTTTTTCACATTTTTAACCTACTTTGTTTCTTTATAGACAATTATTTACATGAAAGGTAACCAGGATTATTTACCTATTTAAATGAATTCTAATGATAAGCACATGAAGGTGAGTGAAATAAAATATAAAATTAAGTGTCATATCTTAATTAACGTACATATTTATATTAAATAAAGTTAACATATATCTTCCTAAGCTAATATATTTTCACAAGTTACGCACTCACAATCAAACATATCCAAACCAAATGATAAAAAATTATAAAAATCATGCAAAAAATACACATTACATAAATATGGGGAGTCATATATATAAGTAACATGTAATGCAAATGTGATTGCATACTACTCCCTTACACGTGAATAACACATTGTCCTCAATGTGTGAAAGTGATATGCAATGGGAAAACTAAAAATATAACACAAATAACAAATACAAATAAAATAAATAAAAAGTAGAGGCAAGAGAATGCTTATGAAGATTATGGCAGTGAAGGTGTTGGTTATGGCACGTGTACTTTTTGAAGTTAAATTTTTTTAAGGAGTTTCTTAGTCTGATAATGTTGTTGGCACTCCATCTTTACCAATCATGCCTTAATCTCTCTTTTTTGCAACAAGAAAAAGAAAAAAAAATCTTAAAAAATGTTAATTAAGCAAAACACACAAACCTAAAGAGATTAAATGTTTATACAAACCAGTGCTAGGTTTAAAGTCACTAACGAGACTTCTTCATCATGCTCGGATTACTTGAAGGGGGAGAGAGAAAGCACTTCCTGATCTTGGGGCAAGTGTCCTCCAAAGTAAGGCTTACAATTGTGGCCATTTACCTTGAATGTCTCACCTTTGACATTGGCCAACTCCAATGCATTATATGAGAAAACTTGAGTGACTTGAAACGGACCACTCCATCTTAATTTCAGCTTACCAGGAAATAATCGAAGACGAGCGTTGAATAGTAAGACCATATTTCAAACCTCAAACTTCTTCTTTTTTAAATGAGCATCATGCCATTTCCTGGCTCGTTCCTTATATATTTTGGCATTCTCATAAGCGTGCAATATCAGTTGCTCCAATTCATGCAGCTACAGCGATCTTCTCTCACCGAGTGTTGTTAAGTCAAAGTTCAACACTTTGGTTGCCTAGTATGCCTTGTGATCTAACTCAATTGATAAATGACAAGCCTTTCCATAAACTAATCGGTAGGGTGTGGTCTCAATGGTTGTCTTGAAGGCTATCTTGTAGGCCCAAACTGAATTATTTAATTAGTTGCCTAATCTTTTCTATCCCGTTACCCATGTTAAGGCTATAATAGTGTTTAAGAGAGTTTATTGTGAAATTTGAAAGTGCATTTCATGCTCATCCATAATATGGCATACACATACACATGAATATTAATTTTTACACATTAAAATGATTGTACATGCATTCATTGACATTTTTCAGGTATAATTGAATTATAAATGTGTTTGTATTAAGAATTGTGGTTTATTTATATGCTAAAAATTGATTTGGAAAGTATATGTACTGATTTAGAACTTTTGGTGAATTTTAGGAAATTTCTGAAAATGTTGGATATTATTGAACTAGGAAAATTGCCATGTGGCAAGTGAATTGATAAATGAAAATAGAAATAAAAATCAAATAATAATGAAGAAATTGTAGAGATGACTTTATAATTTGTGAGATAATGATATTGAAAATTTAGAGACAATTTAGAGTAAAATTTGGAGAAGATTGAACTAGTTAAATGAGAAACTAGTTAAAGCTTTAGAAATTGGACAAGTGTCCAAGTTTTAAACCCACGTTTCTTTTAAACTTGAAAGACTAAGTTACTATTGTTTCTTGACTTATTTCTCTTCTTCATATCTTTCTTCTTCTAGCTTTTTCTTCGCTGATTTTTGATTTACCGAACCTTCACCAAAGTTAAACCTTGCTTTCCTCTATCTATTACCACTCCTACTTTGTTTTCTATTTCTTTTGCCTCAAGAAAAATCTAACCCAAACCACCTTCAAGATGATGTACGTGGTTGCATGAGGAATTACTGCTTCTTAAGAATTTGAAGTTTTAACAAGTACATGTAAATCCTTATGAGTTGTTGGTATATGATATAAATTTGGTGATTTATTTGACATTAAATGATCATGAGAAAATGGTTATTTTTCATGTATACCATAGGTATAGGATGAATATATTGATATTTTTGTTTGTGTGTTTTGAGGATAAAAAAGTTATAAGAGAGTGTTGAAATGATCTTTGAGTTTGAAAGAGCAAAGAAAATGTGTATAAATTGGTGCATAATTTTTTTTGAAGAAAATAGAAGTGAATGCTCTGTTTTCTTCACTGCCATGTGCGTAAAATATTTAGGGTGATTTAGAAATGAACTCAAATGAATTTAGAGATAAAGAATAGGTGTAAGGTGATGTTTTGAAATGAGAAAGATGGATTAAAATGAAAGTTTAAGAAGAAAATGAAGAATGTGTAGTGAATGAATATGCAGAAAAATGAAAGAAGAAATGCAGCAGTGAAGAAACGTAGAAAATGAAGAATATAAGTGAATGATTTTTTTGTTTTGATGTCTATGAGAAGTAATGGATTTTGGATTTGTTTGAGAATTATTTGAGTTAAAAGAGAGTTGAAATGGGGGTAAAAATAAGTTAGAAATTGTTGGTTTAAGTGAAAGAAATGAAGAAGAAGAAATCTGCAGTGTTTCGGAAGAAGGAGGAAAAGCATTGTGAAAGAATTTGGAAAAGCACAATCATGACTTTCCGCATGCAACTGAAATCTTACATGCTTCTACATGATTGTGACTTCTATGGCTACCGAAAGGGACTGTTTCGAACATCCCTTATTCGTTTGACCATAACTTCTTCTCCTAACCTCCAAATGTTGTGAGATTTGAACCAAAAGACTCGAAACGCATTTTTCTACATTTCCACCAGAAATTATAGCCATCTAAAATCATTTGTAAGAGATTGATTGAAGAATTTGGGACAGAATTGATTAGGAGTTCTAGAATTTCTTGACTGGAGTATTTTCATTGAACATGCTTCGGTATTTTGGATATATCTTGATCTGCAGGTTTCCAAATGAGATGATTCTTAATTTAGAGTAAACTAGAGACATAAGTATACAAATTTTCTGAAGAAACAAAATTTTAATTCTATCTCTAAAAATTCCATATTCTAGCTTGAAGTTGAGTACAGAGTACTGTTTCAGTTTTAGAACAGTTCGAAGTATTTGGTGTATAACTTTTAGAATAATAAATCAAATTGAATGATTTTGGTTTCATTAAAAACTTAAGAGATAGGAGAAAAATTTTCTTGAAGAAAGTGTTCTCAAATTACTCCACTTTCTTGGTCAGAAAAAAACATGCAAAGATGACCCGAAAGTATGTTTTAGGAAAAAAATGAATTGACAAAATGAATTGACCAAATGTGTTGGGTCTTGAATTTTCTAAATTTGTATAAATTGCTTAAATAGTTATTTATGTTTGTTTATTGGTTTAATTTTTTATTTTAGGATTGGGTCATTAATTAGAATTAGAGGGAAGGATTAGGAATTGAAATTGGAATGAAGTGTAAGGACTTAGTTAGAATTAATGTAGTGTAAGTGGAATGGGAGTGTAGAGCCATATAAGAAAAAATAAGGGCAAACTTGGAAAGTCCAATTGAAGGAGGGGTAATTTTGGAAGAAAAGGAGTAACAAAAAGGGCAAAAATTTGAAGAATAGAAGAAGAGTGTCGTGGAAGCATAGAGAGGAAGAGAGAAAATGTGAGGGAGAAGAGAAAAAGAGAAGAAAAATCGAAAAAGCTAGGAAAAAGGAGGAAAATTTCGTGGGAAGAAGAAGAATCAAGGCTTTCAAGGTAAGTTCATCATCTTCTTCATGCTTTGGTAAAGAAATAGGTTGTGGTTTTGTGAATGAAAAGTTGTAGAGAGAGAAAGGGGTTTGTGTTGGGAATGTTGGAGGAAGAAGAAGATGGTGAGATCCATTGGGGTTTTGGGTTTCTAAGCTAGGTTTTGAGTTTTCTAACCTATATGAACTATGGGTAGGTTAAATTGGAGCTTGATTAGGGTTAATTTTATTTTGTTGTGATTTTGGAAAATTTGGGAAATTTCCAATTCGATTGGAATTAATGAAAATTTTGGTTGTGTTAGGAAATCAAGAACCTACCCAAGAGCAAGAGAAAGAGCACCATTAAATTTGGATTGTCCAAGAGTATAAGATGGGTAATTTATTTATAGTTGTTGTGTAATATGAGCAAAATGCTTTGTGTGTAGAATATGTGCTAAATGGCTTGTCTTGAATTGTTATGATGTGGAAATTGCATTATGGTGTGTTTTATGTCATGTTATGCATTTACAAATGTATGACATTTTGATATGATTGTCATGTCATTGAATTAAGTCATGATATTTTGATTAAATGGAAAGAAGAAAAATATGAGAATGTGAAATTATGAATGATTGTTTTGATCCGAAAATGGACTCGTTTCGTTCACAGTGTAAACTTCGGTTTCGCCGTTTTGTTTCACGGAACCCTCGAGCCATTTGATTGTGCATTTGCATTTGATGTGCTAAGCTATGCTTTGAAGTGAATTGCATCCAATGTGTCATATGAGATGATGTTTTGAATTATGAAATGGGAATTGAATTGTAAATGTTGAACTTTCATTGCGATGTGTATGCCTATATGAATGTTATATATATATGGTTGATTGTGTGGTTCATCGCCAATGGCTATAAATATCTTAGCCACTGAGCTGTGTAGCTCAACCCAATATTTTCCCACTCCTTAGGTGCAGACCGAGAAGATCAGTGAATCCTTGCAAGGCATTTGGACAATTCCGCGAGAGTTAGCTTTTGTATTAAGTTAGTAGTTAGACTTTTGAATAGCTTTACAAGCATATTGAACATTAAGCTTCAATTGTATTTTTGTAACTTGTGTTGAGACTTGGATGGCATATCAATATGTAATTAAAGCTATGAATGAAAGCTTTGTATGAACTTCATTTTGATTTGGAAATGAATTGAGAACTTGAAAAGTTCCCTTTTGTATGATTATGTGATTTTTAAGGTTTGAATATGATGGATGTGTATAATCTATTTGTTGAGATTGCCAATTGTTGCTTGTGATAGAATAGCATGTTGGAGTTGGGAAGTTTGTATGTGATGAATCTTTAAAGTTGAGGTTGGATATTTTTATGAGGTTATTTTGGTATTTGAATGGATATGAAGTTGTATTACAATTAAAGGGTTGAATTTGGGGAGATTATGAGTAGATATGGTGTTAGGATGGATGTTGGAAGCCTTGGAGAGGCTTTGGAAGGAGTTTTAGGTCACCCATGTCCGTTTAACAAACATTAGGTCCATTTAACGGACCTCCTCGGGTGAAAAAGGACCCTCATCCCAGTGTATGTCCGTTAAACGGACATGGATGTCCGTTTAACGGACCTTCTCGGGTGAAAAATGGGTGTTTGGCCAGTCTATGTCCGTTTAACGGACATCCTCGAGTTAGCTACAATAAATCATGATTTTGACCACTTTAGAAGACGAATCTCACTTCGAGATCTTCATGAAAGTTGTAGATCTCGATGTCGTCTTTCAAATGGACCAAAAACGAAAGCAATCTGACACAAAATGTTATGGCAATCGCGCCAAGACATGTTCAGTTGGAGTTAGGACATAAACATATTGGGTTCTTTTGACCATAACATCTTCATCCGACCTCCAAATTGAGTGATTCTTGAAGCATTGGATTTATAACACGTTTTTCTACATCTCCACAAAAATTGGTAGCTTTTGGTTTTGAATTCGATAGGATTGATTAAAAGCAAGTGAGGGTTCGTGGAAATAACCCTATAAGGAAACCTACTTACGCTTTTCGGCTCCGAATCGGATAGTTGGGCTTCGGGAACGTGATCCAACACCTTGGTTGGGCTTTGAAAATGGGGTCCAACAAAATGAGTTATGAATTTTGATTTTAATGATTTTAGTGAGGTATAAACCTAAGTACAAATTATACTTAGGTGAGTTTGATATATGATTAATGATGTGATTGGAATAACGGAAAAATACCCAGGATTGTCATTGAACATGCATTGTGCATATTTCACATCCATATATGTGCATTAATAAACATTTATACAATTGTGAAAATTTGTGATATGTGTATGTATTACATGATATAGAGGAGCATTTAGAACGTCAACATCCAGACGTTGCCGGGGCTTTGAGGCAATAGCTTTAGGAGAAAACTGTGAGTAACCTAGACGATCTGATTCAATTAATTGTTTGTGTTAGATTATGTTATGAATCATTTTATGAATGTGATTTGATTGTGTTGATTTTGAACACCGAAGGTCCAATAATTGTGATGCATGAATGAGATATTGAAGTGCTCCTTGTATGTGAATGTGAAGAAATAAGTGTTATTCAACAATTTGTTAAATGTCGGACTGAGTCCGATGATAAATGTGTTCTGAATGTGAATATGAAATCATGCGATTGATTGAGCATATGAGAATATGAAGCATTCCATTACATGAATGCATGAAAGAAAAAGGCAGTTGTGACTGGAGTCGCCAGTATAAGAAGCTTAAAGCTCAGAATGTGATAAGGGATATGGGACGTTATTTGATACAACTTGGTATCCATTAAGGGATATGGGCTAGTGAAAAGGCACTTGGTCATAACAACAATAATAATTGAAAGTAAGTCTCACGAGCATTGCATTTACATTGTAATACGTATGTTTAACTGATTTAGATGTATTGTTGTTTTGTAATTGAATGAGAATGTGATATGTGATGCTTCATGCAAAGTGCAAAGATGTGAATTATGTGTTTACATATATTGATGTGTTGCATGAATCGAGTGAACCATCATTTATGGTTATCTCGCTGAGTTCGTAAAACTCACCAAAATTACAACGTTGATTTTTTCAGGAACGAGAGAGGACTTTAACTGCTGAGAGACTATACATACAAGAAGCTCAATTCTTGTACTTTTGTGAAGAAGAAATGGCTCAAAGGTCGGCCAGCTGAGACTGAAGGATTTAGTTAGACATTTTGTATAATTCCTCTTTCATGTAGCGTATTTTGTACCAGGTTTGATCATGTACATATTATGATGATCTTGTAAAAGATACATTGTAAATTTAGTTTTTATGAAAGGAAATGAGGAATTTGATCTTAAAACATTTTGTCTTTCTTTATGATGCCATAATTAAGATAGTGATATGAGTGCTCTAGCATGCCACTTTTGCTGATACGTATTCGGATATCACTCAGGATGTTAGGTAAGTGTCTTGCGAGAGTGGGGTGCGACACAGTCTTCTCTAAAATGTTTTTTTAGCTCTCTATTCACCACTTTTACTTACACACTCATTTGGGAGTCGTAAGGCATTGTGACTCGGTGTTGCTGAAGTTAATCACACGTTAATACTATGATAATCAACACACAAGAAGGGGGGTTGAATTGTGTATCTTTTTCGTTAATCCCTTCTTGATGATTAAAACTTGTTCTATTCAGAATTACAATTACTTTCGTTTGTAAATGAACTTCTTTAAACTTTGCGTAAGAAAGAAATTAAAAAACACAATAACGAAATAAAGTGAGTTAAGAGAGCTTGACACAGTAATTTTTATACTGGTTCACCTCAAACCGTGGGCTACGTCCAGTCCTCAGAAATCCTTCTG
>JAOSBM010000002.1:27508769-27521253 GCA_027568955.1 Erythroxylum tenue | reverse complement strand
ATTTAAGGACAAAATTGCTTGAATCCTAACATTTATTCAGAACTTGTTGCTTTTCTACGATTCAGATTTTAGTAAGATCTAAATATTTAATTTTTTAAAGAATGATTGATTCTATTTAAATTCTTACTTTTTTATCATCCAAAAATATTTAATATTTTTTAGAATTATTATTTCTTTTTGCATTATTACCTCCTTATCAATGTAATTTTTAATTAATTTTGAGGAAACAATCCCACACTAAATCAAGAAAAATAAAATTTTAAAGGATTAATATAAGTACATCCTAACTCTAAAACGGTACATATTTGCTATAGAAAGCCGATAATTAGTTTAGATGATGGAGTTCTTGACATAATATTATAATTTATAATGTAAATAAACAATAAGAAAAATATGTCATTTGTTAAATTAGATGTAACTCATTGAAATTTAAACCCAATTCACATTTTCAAAAAATAGTCATGCTATAGCCTCTCTCAAGCTTTCTCCTTTTTTTTTCTCAAACAAGATATTTTAGGAAGGTTTCAATTATAAAAAGACACCTTTAATTTACTCGTACTCAAATTAATTTTCGCTTAAATTAGATAGGTCTCTTGAGACAGATAAAACTTTAATCTCAAATTTTAAAAAACTACCTACATAAAAACAGTTTAAACTTACTACCTCACTTAAATAAATTAAAAAAAAAAAACCTTGCGAACTCACATCAGCTCTGTGGATGTTTTAAGCTTTCTCCATTTGTACTTCTTTGTTCTGTCCAGCTGGCCCCGGCCGTTTGCTGGGACATCAGATTCAGAGAACTTCTTTTTATTGTATGAATAATAATAATTTAGATCCCTCACTTTCAGTTGCCACGGGAACTCTCCCACCCTTTTTCTGGCTCTGCCTTGCTAATCAAAAATTTCATCGACAATGTTTCTCAACCCAAAATCTTTCCTCGTTCTCTCTCCTTTTCTTCTTCTTCTTCTCCGCCTTTCCTCTGCCACCGTCAGCACCGCCTCCTCCTCCATACAAAGCCTCCTCAAAAGCCGAGGCCTGCCTCCTGGTATCTTTCCGACCAATGTAAATTCGTACAGTCTTGATGACCAGAGTGGTCACTTAGAGGTTCATTTGGAAGGTCCCTGCATGGCCAAGTTTGGCACCAGAGTGTACTTTGACACCGTGGTTAGAGCTAATCTTAGCTATGGCGGACTTGTTGGATTGGAGGGTCTTACCCAGGAAGAACTTTTCCTTTGGCTGCCTGTTAAAGGGATAATTGTTTGCGACCCTTCATCGGGTTTGATCTTGTTTGATATTGGCCTTGCTCATAAGGAGCTATCCCTTTCTCTCTTTGAAGATCCTCCTGTTTGCAAATCGCAAGGTACTAAGCTTCCTTTGTCATCCAGTTTCTCAATATATGTAAAGGGTCTTGATTGCTCTTTTTTTTTCTTTTGATATTTTCTGTTTTTGATTCAAAGATCAAAACTTTTTCAGTAGTTCATTGAACATCCTTCTTTTACCTTTGATACCCTTATTGATCTATTTGATGGACAAGAGAAAGTCCTTTTCTTTATACTACAACGTGTTTCTTTATGTCGAGAATTCAACATAACATTTCAATTATTGCGCAAATGTGAACTGGGTTCCTGGGAAGGACCCAGAATATGAATTGTGGTTTGATTTTCTTGTTAATTTAATTAACACTGTAATTGATTTGGACTGGACTTGAAACGCAGGAGCTGTATCCGAGAATGTTGGGAGGATACGGAAGATGGGATTCGAAGATCAGAGATGAAAGATAGCCACCATCACTTTGAGAAGTGAATTTTGCATTTTGGTACTTTTTTTTCAAATTAAAGTTGACATGTGCTAAAAGGTGCGTAAATATTTGAAAGCGGAGTATGCAGACTAGCTTTTAAAGTGAATATGTTTTCAACAGATAAATGTAAGGGTTAATGTAAAAAAAAATCTCAAAGATTACTTAATTTTAATTTATCATTAATACTAGTTTGACCTTAAACAAAATTGAAGCTAAAAGATTCAAATTTTCAATTTCTTACGAAAATAATTGTAATGTGTTAGATTTTTCCACTTAATAATTTAATAAAAACCTAATGTAGTCGTCTATCTATTTTCCTTTTCCTTTCAGTCAACACTTTTTTGTGCCCAACTCTGGTCACCCTGTTCCTTGATCATGATTGAGTGCATATTTGTTTGATTTCACTTATATTTTTTTTGGTAATTTTTAGTTTTTAATTTTTAGTTTTAATTTAAAAACAAAAACATATTTGGTTGAGATTTCTAATATAAAAATTGAAAAGTATGTTTAGTTTTATTATCTTGTTTTCAATTTTTTAATTATACACTTATTATTTTATTACAATATATATTAACATATTTGTAATTTTACAAGCATTTCTAACTAGAAACTTTGGGTATTAAATCATTGATTTATAAGTGATTTACTTAAAATATGTAATTTATAGTAGAATTAAATTATCATTGAAAATAAAATAGAAGCGGCTTACAATTTCATTACTACTTTCGTAGTGTATTTTAGCAGTGTGATTTTTGTTATTACGTGAAAATTTAATAAAGCTATATGACACACAATGACTGCATGCCTTGTTAAGGATGGAAGATGTCCAGCGAGAATCTTAGTATATGTTGATATATTGTGCATATTACATTATGGAAAAAAATTACAACAATCTTAGAAAAAGAATAGGATTAAGAAATCAAAACTATAGAAATGGATGATCATTATCTCATCAATTGCCACACTTCCATCTTGAGGTTGGCACACAACTTAGATAGTAACACCAGCTGTAGTGCTTTTTTCTATTCTCTCATTTGAATAGCATCACCAATCCTAGAGTCAAACTACATTATGCATTAAAAAAGGACATATTGAGTTTCTTCAAAAGGAAACACAAAACATGGGCTGTCACAAAGGGAACATCAAACCTTACTCAATGATAAGAAGAACCACAAAAATCACCCAAAAGACAAACAAGTAGGCCTTGTGTTTGGATTCTACATGAGCACCAGCAGACTCTCTTGATAGAGATGGAAGATGTCCATGGAGAATCCTAATTTATGCTGATATATTGTGCATGTTACATTATGGAAGAAAAATACAACATTCCTACAAAAATTATACGATTAAGAAATTGAAACTATAGAAATGAATGATCATTATCTCATCGGTTGTCACACTTCCATCTTGACGTTGGCACACAACTTCCATTCTCTCCTTTAAACAACGTTACCACTTTTAGATTTAAACTGCATTATGAATTAACAAAGGAGACATTTGAGTTTCTTCAAAAGGAAACATAAAACATGGACTTTTACAAAGGGAATGTCAAGCCTTACCCAATAATAAGAAGAACCATAACATTCACCCATAATACATACTGTTGTGCCTTGTGTTTGGATTTTACATAAGCAGGTTATCTTGTTAGAGATGAAAGATGTCCACTGAGAATCCTAGTTTATGTTAATATACTAAGCATATTACATTATGGAAGAAAAATACAACAATCCTAAAGAAATAATAGGAATAAGAAATCAAAATTATAGAAGGGGATGATCATTATCTCATTAGTTGTCACACTTCTATCTTAAGTTTGGCACACAACTTAGGTAATGGCACAATTGTTGTGCTAAAATAAGTTCTAAAAATACCTAGGTTGTTCTACTCGCAAGTATACGAGGTAGTTGTAGTTGATTACCTAGAGTCATCTCCCACGGAGGTGAAATTGGTTCACTCAAATTAATCTTAAATAAAAATAAAAACAAATGCAATCCTAAACATTATGTCCCAATTTTTTGAGTAAAGGCTTTAAAGAAAATTACGCAATTAGACTAAAAAATGAACTGATTTAACTGAAAACAAAAACGAATTGATTAATCGATGTGGAAACTCTTGAGAATTAGTTTAACTAATTTAATCTTCTATGCATGACTAAGGGGAAATGATTGGATAATTGTCTTACTAAATTTAACAGCTGCATTTTAGAATCAATTCACACAACAAGCTAATCTAACTTTCGTATTCGACAAGTTTATCATCCAAATTAATTATTAATACTTGCCCACATAAGTTAATATATTTCTAATTCATAACTTAAGCATTTATAGTTTTTTGTTCTATATTAAACTTCTTCTCTCGATCCTTTGTTTAATACCAAAATGATGTAAAGTTTGATCATGTTATTGCATCCAATAAACTCAGAAACTATAGTAATTAATAAGACAATAAAACAATCCCTTCATCATGCATAATCAACTAAACTAGATACATTAATTCTCAAGAAAAAGAATCAGCCCATCATGGAATAACCAGATTCAACATCTTCATATATTTCAATCCCATCTTTGTTAGTATAAGAGAAGTATTAAAGCAATAAACCGAGTGAATAACCAAAATGAACTATCAAAAGATAACAGAGAAGTGACTCCAGTAAAGCAATAAAGAAATAATACAACAAATAAAGAACAAAATGAGCAAACAAAGTGTTCGGATGAGGGAGTTGTGATGGTCTCCTGCCACTCTCAAGCTTTCTGCATTGGCTCTAGCCTTCTGTTTCTAGTTGATCCTCACCCAGATGATCGAATGCTCACATTGCTTTCACCTCTCTGTTGTTCTTCTTCTTCACCCGACTCTTCTTTATTTTCCCTCTTTTCTCTGTCTCCTTTCTCTCTATTTGTTTGTATCCCAGAAAAATATGTCCACCCTACTTTAACCGACTTTCCATTTTCTATTTATAACATAATCTAGGTTTAGGGTTGTTACACTATTAAAACCTACACAAGTCAGATTTAAAAATGAATGCAGAATAAGTTGTCATGGGTGTGACAACATTGGAGTTATGAGTGTGACTCCCATTGTCACACCCGTGAATTACATAGTCATGCTCAATTTATATGATTGTTTTTAATTAATTTATGTTACCTGCATAGTTCATGTCCAAATTCATTATTTCATGTATAATTTTTCTGATTTCCGTGCAACATTCACAAGACAATCTAATTAACATTCACGTAATATTCATACTATTTTACTCAATTCATCTCAAATTTGGATTAAAAGCATAAGAAATTATAACCAAAATCAAGATATGAATGTAAGCAAAATCCAATAGAATTAGACACAAAAATTCCCCCACACTTAAACTATGCTTGTCCTCAAGCAACATAAAGAACACTAGACTATACAAGAACAAATAATGAAAACAATTATTTTCTCAAATAATAGTGAAAGATGTGAACGATCATTTCAATAAACACAACCTGAGAACTTGAAACTCATAATATTTCGTGAACAAACTATTCTTCACATGCTTAGTCAAAATCAACAAGTACTTCAATTCAGAGAACCATCAACAAGTGTGATAGACACTCACTCCACTCTTCACCCTCTCAAACATTCAAAGGTAGGATATATTAACTCATTATTCATTTAATGTAAAGTATCAACCATAGGCTTGCTTACTAATCTAATCTCCACCATTCATATCCAACATAAACATCAATCTGAAGGTCTTTATTTTGGTTGTAATGGGGTCAGGCTAAGGGTAGGAAAAAGGAAAATCACAGTTTAAAATCACAAAACAAATTGAGCATTTAAAGTAATATAAACAATGAAGCATAAATCACTCAATTATTTCCTTTCAAGTTAACAAGATTAGGACTCCCCTTTTTATGTCTCTCCTCTTTCTTTTCATTTTTTGGTTATCTTCTCTTCCTTCCTTTTCCTTTTCTTTTCTTTTCTTTTTCTTTTTTTTCTTTTTTCTTTTCTCTTTTTCCCCTTTTTCCTTTTTTATTTTTATTTATTTAGAACAAGATCAAGTTTAAAGGTCAAAAAATGTACAAGAGAGATAAAAGTTGGTACAATCATACCCATTCCTAACTCAATAGCCAACTATATCCTATGATTCCCCCACACTTGTTCAAGCAATTATTTCCTAAATCAAATCATACCCATTCAAATGCTCAACTTGACTTAGGATAGGTACAACAAAGAGGATAAATAATTAAGGTCAAGGCTTATATTTTGGCTTTTAAAAAAGAAAAGGTTTCATGTTAAGCTCAAAGGGGGTTCACTAAGGGTAACATTATGGTGGCTTTTTACACAAAAGGGTAAATCCTAATTGCCTTCATCATCCCAATGTTTGCATAAGATTATATGATCTTAACTATTATTTGTAAACAAGTTCTAAAGTTCTGTAATCATAAAAGAACACTCTCAACAAAGAATACTTGAATTTGGTGTTTAATATTTCAAAAGGCATAAATTCTTACCAGAGAAGGTTTCATTCATCTATCACAATAAGCTAATGTCCTTTTAATCAAAATACAAGTCAATCAACCTAAGCATTCAAGTATACTATTCACTCATATTATGCATTTCTAGTCCTGATCAAGTTTATTTCATGACCATGCATCTTTAACTATTAAATGGAAAAGAAAAACACACAATAAGACTATCACTTTGGTGTTTGTCACGGTAGTGAGAAGTTAAGTCACCATCATGACTAACACTAAGTTAAGTCACCACTTTTTTCTTTTTTTTTCTTTTTTTATGCAAAATTTACAACATAATCCAATTAACATCATGCAACATTCTCACAATTTCCACTCAATTTATCTCACATTTGGATCAAAACACAAGGATTTGTAACCAAAGTCAAGATATGAAGGCAATTAAAAGCAATAAAAACTAGACACAGCAATATGCAAACAATCAAAATTAAATACATTAACATTGCAAGTACTCTTAATATATTTGTTCCCTTTGTATATAAGGTCACTTGTTTTTTTAATTTCTTATGACACTCACTCCTCTTCTTTTGAAACTTTTTTCTCCCTTTTTTCTATTTGAACCCTATCCTTTAGAACTTTGGCCCTCACTTTTTTCTTTTTGTGAATTTTAGACTCTCTCATATCATTATACATTGCATTGATCTTCTTAAATTATTATCTAATTGCCTAAGAAAGAAATATCACATTTTTCTTGTAGCGCCCCCTTATCGCAGGGTACACACCGGGACGCCCGGAGGTCATTCGGCACATATCCTACGATAAGGGCAAGCTACGTTCGATCACTACATTCACTATCTATGGCATCATATCATTATTCACTTGTAAAGCATCATAAGAAAATCACAATATTTTAAAAACCAATCTTTTCCTCATTTCAATACACAAACTACAAGTCTACATTGTGTCTTTCAACACTTTTCTTATGTACATCATCAAAATCCTAATACACAGTACTACATGAATGAGAAAAATATATTACATCTAGCTAAGCCATCCAAATCCCAGCTGACCGACCTTTGAGTCATAACTTCTCTTGTCAAATCACAATCTACACGGCAGTAAAGTCTCTCAGTAGCTAAAGTCGTCTCTCGATCCTGAAAAGATAACGTTACAATTTTTGTGAGTTTTGCGAACTCAATGAGGTAACCATCATCGATGGTTCACTCAATTCATGCAGCACATCATTTCACATAACATAAGATTTCACAACTTTGCACTTAATATAATTATCACATTCTCACTTAAGCATAAGCACTTCTACATTTCAATCAATCAAACCATAGTTAACAAGATGTATATGAAATGCTCATGAGACACTTTCCCAATTATTATGTTGTTGTGACCGAGTGCCTGAACTGTCCCATATAGGGCTCATTAAACATTGAGCCTAAGGCTCTGAATCACTTTTGAGCTCGAAGCTCAGTTTCATTCGTTGAGTTTTAAACTCTAATCGGTGGCGACTCTGGCCACAATTGTCAGTATCTGATTTTGCATTTATGAATGGAATGCATGTACCACAATCAATCACATTATAAAGCACATAGGTCTTCACATTCACATTCAAGCAGTACTTCAATATTTCAATCCACAGTACACAATCATCGGACCTCCTGTCTGGAATCCGCAATCGAATCACATTCATTCATTATTCAAACATAATTATAAGCAAACAATAATTGAGAGAAACAGTCTAGGTTACTCATAGTTATTTTTCAAGCTAATGCCTGAAAGTGCTGGCAACGTCTGGGAGTTGACGTTCCAGTTGTTCCTCTATAACAAATAACATACACAAATATCACAATGTGCATAATTAAGAGTATTCAATAATGCACATGTATGAAATAAATTATGTACAATGCATGTTCATGACTATCCCGGGTATCAATCCATCAATTTCATCATAAAACAATCAACTATCAAAACTCACTTAACTAGCATCAATGCGTAGGGTTTAAACCTCCATAACCCATTTGGATCCAATTTCATAGCCCAATGAACCATTTCAGATCTTTCTCCAAACACTAACTTTCGGGTCTACTGTTCACGTTCAATTAGAAGGCGAAACCTGTGAAATTTGATCCTACTTTCTTCTAGAAAAGTGTTCCTCTATCTTTCATCTTTCCATTGACACTAAAATCATTCAATTTGGTTCAGTAATTTGGAAGATATGCCTCAAACATTTTCAGACTGTTCCTATCTAAAACAGTGTACCGTACCCAACTTCCATCTAGAAATTGAACACTTTAGAAACTGAATCAAGATTCAGCTTCTTCATATAATTTTTAGCCCTATTTCTCTAATTTACTTTGAATTAAGAATCATCTCAATTGTAATCCTACAGATCAAGATATCATCAAAATACTGAAACATGTTCAGTAAAATATCCAGTTCATTTTCTCTCCACCGATACCCTTACTTCGATTCAATCAATCATTTACAATTTAATACCAAAAATTATAAATTTTTTTGGAGAGATACATAAATGTGTTAGGAATCCAATGCTTCAAAAATCAGGTCATTTGGAGGTCGGATGAAAAAGTTATGACCAAAAGAGTCCAGTCTGTTTTTGCTTTCGTCTTAGTTCTATCGTCTCATTTCTATCGTCTCAAAACTTCGTCTTACTTTTGTGTCTCAAGACTTCGTCTTACTTTCATCATCTCAAAACTTCGTCTTACTTTTTCGTCTCAAAATTTCGTCTTACTTTCATCGTCTCAAAACTTCGTCTTAGTTTTTCGTCTCAAAACTTCGTCTTAGTTTTATCGTCTTAAAACTTCGTCTTAGTTTTTCGTCTCAAAACTTTGTCTTACTTTTTCGTCTCACTTTTTTCGTCTCAGAACTTCGTCTTACTTTTTCGTCTCAGAACTTCGTCTTAGTTTTTCGTCTTACTTTTTTTGTCTCAGAACTTCGTCTTACTTTTTTCGTCTCAGAATTTCGTCTTACTTTTTCGTCTCAGAACTTCGTCTTACTTTTTTCGTCTCAGAACTTCGTCTTAATTTTTCGTCTCAAAACTTTGTCTTACTTTTTCGTCTTACTTTTCTCCAGAACATCTCTACTTCAAAAGATCATAATTTTTGACTCCGATATCCAAATTTTTCATGCTATATGTCGTCAGAAAGATAAAAGAAATATCTACAACTCTCAAGAAGCAACTTTGCCAAAATCTATCTAGATTAAACCCAGATTTTCTCCCAAAGTCAGAATACGAATTTTACGATCAACTTTCAACGTCCTGCACCTTATTCGCAACTTCATGACAACTTTTGAGACTCTTAGAGACAAAACTGAAACTCGGTGTCTTCATATGAAATGTAGCCATATATCTCTAGTTTAATCCAAATTAAGAATCATCTCGTTTGGACAACTAAAGAAAATGTTATGGCTAAAAGATCGAAGCATACTCAGTGAAAAATTTCAAGATTTTCAAACTTTCAATATTTTACAACACCTAATCGCTAATCATCCTTCAAAACTCTAAATTAACACTAAAACCAAAATTTTCATCCCCAACAACACAATATTTATGAACAAACACGTAAATTCCATTTTTCATGCAGATGACAAAATTTCATTAGTTTCTTCCGAATAACTCTAACAAATTTAGCTACTACTTACTCGTTGAAAACTCCTAAAAGCTCCAACTATCTTCTAGCACTACTTCATGCAAGACTTTTGTTCCCCTGTGAACACTAACCAACCTCTATGCTTTAAGAAACTTCTAAGGGGGTGATAACAAGGAAAGAAGCTTAGAAAATATCAAGCCCCTCTTTGAACTTTCGAATATCGAGACTTACTTTTTACAAAAGTACAAAAAGAAACTTAACACTTGTCACTTTCCTATGGTCTAATCTCTAACTTAGTTTCTTTTGAAACTATCTCCATTTAGTTCTACTCTTCCCAATACAACTATCCTCTTTACAATTTAATTTCCCTAATATTCTTTTGATTTCTTTTTCCATAAAATTCTCAAAAATTCACAAATCAATCCAATTATACCCAAAATTATTCATGAATGCATGTACAATTATTTTCTTGTGCAAATAAATTCACTATTCACAAGTATGTGTATGTCACTTTATGCATGTGCATACAATTGCTTTTCTAAACTCTTATTGAACACTCAAAATTACTATTCTAACCTTCCCATAAGTAATGGGATGTTACATTTCTTCTCTTCCTTAAATGTTAAACCATCTTTAGAAGGCATACTTATAATGTTCCTAAAGAAACACTAATTTATACACATTTTTCTTAACTTATTTTACTTTGTTGTTTCCTTTATTTATTTATATATGTATGTATATAACTAATACAATATAAAGAAAAATAAATAACAAGATGATTGAAACAATTTTGAAGACATCCTAAAAACAAGAAGACCTAACTAAGAATAGAAAAAAGAGAGAGAGAGGCTTAAGAATGAATACTTAAAGAAGAAACCCTAACTAGGAATATTAAAAATGAAAAACAATTCACAATTGTTTTCAGAGCAATCACAATAACTACCATCACAATATTTGTTAGCATCAATCTTAAGTCAATTTTATATTTAATCAATAAAGTAGTATTCAATTTCATATTATCGATTTTCTCTTTAATTACCAATGTTTCAATAGCTATCACTAGCACGCCTAATACATAGTTCATAGTTATTTTCAAAACAATCACAATAAGTACTATAATAATTTTTTTTTGGTAAATCAGAAAGTTTATAAATGAATAGGAGTTATGTTCATCTAGAGATTGTCCAGTCTACAATCTCCTATCCAAATCAGAAACATGACTTACAGGAGACCAAAAGGGACCGTACAAAGTAATCCTTTAATCAAGAGAACCACAATAACAAGCCAACACCATGACTCCAAACTCCATTTACATATCAGGACCATCTTTTCAGTAACACAAATACATGCAACAAACTCATTATTCATGTTCTCCATTTCAACCTCCCTACTCCTCCTAACCTTAACGTCAGGTTACTAAATGATGAAATAGGCACCTTCCATTGGATCTGGACTTCTATCGCTTCAAGCAACAATCTGAGTTAAAGGAAGTCATCTTGTAGCTTTTGTCACCATGCTTCCATAACTCATTCTTCATATCTTTGTATAAATTGAGGCTATCTCTTCATCTTATGTTACTCCTCTTGTAGTTGTCAAGGACTGACTGCCCTCTCTTTACCCACACCTTTATCTAGAATCAACCTGCAATCAATTCATTAAAATATAAAACACATACACATTTTACCTTCTCTCGGTGTTTCAGCTGAGGTATTCCATAACTTGAAGATCACTCGCATGTTAAGGCTCCCTACATCCAAGGCTTTGTCTTTGAAGGATCGAAGGTTTCATTTAGTCCACAGGTTATACACAACAACAGAAAGGGTAATGATAAAGGTATTTCTGTCATAGTTCTGGAAGGTTGGGGACTGGTTAAGCCAAAGTAAAGTGGAATGTAGATTTGGCAGTTGAGGTAGGCTAATTTGGAAGTGGTTAGAGTATTGGTCCATACAGTTTGAGAGAAAAAGCAATCAAAAAATAAATGTTCAATAGTCTCTGAGGTCGAAACACACAATAAGACCATAGGATGAATGAACACCTAGGACTATTCCTCTTATGCCAAACAACTTTATACCAAGGAACCATCTGATTTGTCGGTCTCATGAGTGTGTTATACTGAAGCATTTGTATACTTCTTAGAATGGCTAGCTAGCCATTCTAAATTATCCTCTTGTGAAGAATCTGGATTGTATTGGAGAGGTTCTAGGTTACTAATAGTCCCCATAGATGTATCTTGCCATCACCACTCATTATCCCTGATTACTTCAGACACTCTTGCATTCATAGGAAGTTTTGACCCATTGTTCAATCTAGGAGTAGAGTGAGCCATCAAGATACCTCTCGGATGCCAAGGATCCTGCCATAAGAAAGTAGAGTTACCATTTCCTATTCTAAATCTGAATTTGTTAGCCCCGAAATTTTTTTTTATGTTCTTAAGCATGATTAGAGAAATTGAAGTCTTATTAAATTGAATTAAGTTGACATTAATTAGTAGGGTGACATTAATTAAGTTAGGTAGTATAAGTTAATGAAATTAATGTGTTAGTTGGGCTTAAGGACAATTGGGCCTAAGTGGAGGTATAAGAAGAAGAGGAAGAAGGTTAGTCTTATAAGTCATT
>JAOSBM010000002.1:27374919-27388571 GCA_027568955.1 Erythroxylum tenue | reverse complement strand
CACAACTCGAGTTACAAAAGTACAAGTCGAGTTATGTCTGGATAAGTCGACTTATGGGAGACACAAGTCGAGTTATGGTACTGTATAAGCATAAGTCGAGTTACAGCAAGTGTACAAGTCGACTTACACTTTCAGACAATATCTGTTGGATGGTCTGGATTGTTACAAATGCTATCAGAGCTGGTACCCAAACCATTGTGCCAGCTAGGCTAGGCCTTAAAGGGGCTGGGCCCTAAGGGGGTGGATTATGAGATCCAACATCGGTTGGAGAGGAGAACGAAGTACGCTTTATAAGGGTATGAAAACCTCTTCCCAAGCATGGGAAGAGCAAAACCGTGAGGGGCTTGGAACCCAAAGCGGGCAATATCTATGGCCGGGTGGTCTGGGCTATTACAAATGGTATCAGAGCCAGTTCCTGACCTAATGTGCCAGCGTAGGACGCTGGGCCCTAAAGGAAGGTGGATGATGAGATCCCACATTGGTTGGAGAGAAGAACGAAGTATGCCTTATAAGGGTATGGATATATTTCTCCCCCTAAGACGCGTTTTTTCAAGGGTAGGAAGAGCAAAGCCGTGAGGGGTTTGACCCGATGGGTAACCCAAATTGGGACAATATCTGTGGGTGAGTGATTTCGGTTGTTACAAATGGTATTAGAGCCGGTTCCCGTCCTGATGTGCCAATGTAGGATGCTGGGCCTTAAAGGAGGGTGGATGATGAGTTCCCACATCGGTTGAAGAGGAGAACAAATTATGCCTTATAAGAGTATGGATACCTCTCCCCTTAAGACGCATTTTTCCGAGGTTGGAAAGAGCAAAACTGTGAAGGGTTTGGCCCGATGGACAACCCAAAGCGAACAATATCTATGGATAGGTGGTCTGGGATGTTACAGTAATAATGGAAGGAATACAAGAATCCCTTGAATCTCCCATGGAAGAAGAAGAAGAAAGTGAAACAAAACTCACCTTAGATCTAAAGATGGAAGAGTGAAGGTGGAGGTGGTTGAAGGAAGTTAAAATCTAACAAATAGATCGTTGGGGATTTTACGTTTTTCATTAATTAGGTTACCAAAAATTGACATTTTGTTACATTAAGAAAAGATCATTTTACATGTATAATGGTATGTGAGGTTTAGGCCAAGTCAGATTGTAAAGCTGTAACTCAAGCCCAATAAGTTGAATTTTAAGTTTGTTCTTCATAAAAATGGACTCTAAAGTATTTTTATCTAGAGAAAGACATTTATATTAGTCATGATTAAGGTTGTATGATAATGGAATTGTATATAGTAAAGTTGAATGAATGATTTTTGCATATTATTTATGAGTTGTAGTTTGTTAAGTTATTTCTATTAGCTTCTATGAACTCACCATATTAAACCTTAATTGATATGTTTAGGTGATGTTCCATCATGAATCTAATAAAATTCGCTTGAACTCGAGGCATGACGATGAATTAAGGAAACAACTTAATATTATGGAATAAATTATATTTAGTTTTAGATGTCTTAACTATATGTTGTTATAAGATCAAGAGATCAGTATTAGTATTATAAAAGGAATTCAATGTCATGTTTAATAAGTTAATGTTTTTCTTTTAATTTTCTATAAATATAAGGTCAACTGTATATTGTTACTATAATTATTAATAATTGTAGCGTTTTTTTCATCAAGTTATGTCACATGTAAAAATTTGGTGAAAGAACTATATTTTAATTATACATGTATTGATAGATAAATTAATTGATGGTATGACGATGATCATGTGTGATAAAGTAAAGGTGTAACATTCATTTCTTTAAATATCATGTTAAAGAATCGCTTTTTCCTCTGGTTAAAGTGAATATTGTTTGAGGATTCTATACTACCATTTATAGTAACTTACATTTATTTCATTAGATTATATACCAAACTATGGATTGAAAATTGAATTCGAAACCATATTATCTTTAATTATTATTATCCATCTTTAATCAGACATGTATATAACGCAAATGGAGATGTTCCATATATTCTAAGTTCTTACAAAGTCTTCATACATTGTTTTTCTTTTTTCAGTTTCTTCACAGTTCAAAAATGATAATCAGTAATTGCTATTATACTGGTACACTCGATTTTGACATCACATTCGCTTGTGTGCATTCATTGTTGTCAAAAATGGTCATGACAAAACTTTATTTGGCATTTTATTCTTTCTTAGACATTATGGAAAGAGTCGTAGTTGGACTTGCCTTAAAAGACTGTATTAATTAATAAGGGCAATCATATCAAATGTATTATATTTTTCTGGAAAATAACATATAATAAGAGGGAAAAGAACATACAGAAAACATGCTATCTTTTTCTTCACAAAAAATACGGGTAGAACATTGTTTTGACAGAAAATTAAGACTGAAGTACTTTGACAGAAAATACTATTTCAAATCGAAGATGTTAAGGGCAGCGCATTCAGACCAGATACCTTTGAAAAGAGGAACCTGGACTGCTGAAGAGGATCACAAGTTGACAAGCTATATTGAGAGAAATGGCATCTGGAATTGGAATAGTTTGCCGAGAGCTGCTGGTAAGAATCACACCCTAGAAACTGAACACAGGAAAAGGAGGTTTGATCTTATCGAGAGTTTTGTCTTCTATGCTATATGTTTCCCCGAGTGTTTCCATAGTACGTTTTAGAGTAATATATTGAATTAGACTTTGTTTTTGTGTCCCCTTCGTAGGTTTATGGAGGACAGGAAAGAGCTGTAGACTTCGTTGGGTGAATTACCTGAGGCCTGATTTGAAGCACGGAAACTTCAGCAATGAAGAGGTGGAAACCATAATTAAGCTCCAGCAGACCATGGGAAATAGGTATTTGTGTAAACATATAGTCATACATTTGCATATAATAATAAAAATTTACTCCTAAAAGTTACATTTCCATCCATTAACATTTAGATTTCAATAAGTATATAAATTTAATTGTCAATATTTTTTATTTTTATGTACCTGAAAATGTTTTTAAAAAAAATTTGAACTTTTTTTTGTTTATTAATTGGATTACAGAATATAATTAAATTGTGATCACCAAGTCCAATCGCGGCCATATCATTCATTATCAATAATCTGCTGATATTACTTGAGTGATTGCAGGAATGCAACCTCCAGACTAATTCAGAAAAATTATTTGTAACTTGAATTTTAAAAACGGTTTGAATGTTCTCAAACTGCGGTCCTCATCTATCATTAAGGAACAGTTAACAGTTAATCTGAAACGTGAACAAGAATGTGACAAACATTCTCGGAGTCGATCAAACATATATGTTCTTGTTTCCTTTTCCTTCTATCAGATGGTCAAAAATTGCAGCAAGATTACCTGGCCGAACAGACAATGAAATAAAGAATTTCTGGAATGCCCACTTGAAGAAGCGACTGAAGAAGGTGCAAGGAAATGATCCGTTCCAGGGAACCATACAATCCAAATTTGGGAAATCATCTGAAGATGGTATTGGAAATCTATTTCCCTGTGCCCAAAAAGAATCAAATCCTGCAGAGGGTTTGGAGGGGAGACCAACGTCATCGGAACCGTCTGTGGGAGATTTCTCATCTAGCTCTGGTTCCCTCATTGAGCTTGAAAGTATTCGTAAACTGGAGGAGGACAGCATTGATTTTCTTGAATTTTCTGGAGATGCTCAAAGCTTCTGTCAACGACCACTTTCAGTGGGACCAACTCATAGTTTTTGCGATGGATCAGTACTGCTGGGAAATCAGCTCCACTTTCAGGACTGCATTAAACCATGCACTTCTTACAGCACAGGTTTTCCTATCTCACCAAACCTTTCTACTCTTAATTTTTCTTCAACTGCTGACTCTGTTTCTGAAATAAATCAAAACCATGTCATCAAAGTGAAGAACAGTCATGATTCCCAAGGGTTGTCTTCAGAGCTCCAAAACTTTTTAGAGAAGCCATTTTCAGTGGACGATTTGCTCAAAATGGAGGATGATGCACCAACTCCAACCAATCTGATATGGCTTGATGGGTCCTGCAGCTATCCATTTACTTTCCCACAATTTTACTAGTTATGATTTCTGGCTCCCTCCTTTCATATAAATCGTATTGGGATTGGAACCATACCACAGTTCACTTGGCATTCTAAAGTAGTATGCATGAAGATGTATGCCATAAGTTGGCTTGTAAAAACTAAGAACTTTCGTCACAAAAACTAAAATATTGGATATATTATCTCTAATCCCCCGCCTACTTGCAGTAATTTATGCAAGTTTTAAATAACAAAATTTTCAGCTCCTGATTATTGCCCCTAATAACAGTCTTTTACAAAAAGAAAAGCATTCTAGACATCACCTTATTGTTGAAGTAAAAAATCAGAAGAACATTAATTACACGTTAGGCTTCCCCCGCCAAAAAGCGAACATAATAAATCCTCAAAGCTGTAGATTTTGATTATTCAAAGCATATATTAAGTCATAGTAGACTTAATCCTTTGCGGAAAAAAAACCTATTCAAAGCATACTCAGTAGACTTAGTTTTGCCCTCACACAATGTCGGGTCGGAGTGTGGGGGCGCCTAGGATGGGCGTTCCACCTTTTGAGTCCAAAGTAGACTTAGCTTTGTTTTCCATCAATTATTTGACATCCAGTTGTCAAAACTCTGCATTCTGACTTTTGATATTGAGTTCTGCACTCTGGCTTTTTTCCTGACTTCTCACTACCTGCTTTTACCACAACACCCCGGCAACCTTCCATTTTTGAAATTAGTTTCTCCCGCACCTGGTTTTGTTTCTTCTGCTGATCAGGCGACTTCAACCTCTGTCATTGAGGGTTCAACCTGGATGGAAGACCTTCGCCAGGCCTTGCACTTAGTTAGAGAGAAGGTGGAATCCTCTATATCAATAGAAGACTTCCCAACTCTCTCCAGAGAGTCACTCCTCGCAAAAACTAAAGGAAGGGACATCCAGAAGAGGCACAAAGAAAATGCAATTGCTGAGGAAAATGTAGATGAATCTCATCCTTCTGAAGCTTTCAAGACAAAATTTCACACATAACCCAACAAAAAGGCACTCAAACATTATCATAATTTCATTAAAGATGGTGTCATCTCTCTACCTATCAAATTACTCAAGGAAGGCTGGAGCTCTTACTTGGTCCTTTGCCTTAATTAGATTTTTCTGGAATAAGAGGCTAGCCTTTCCTGTAGTGAATGCTTGGGCAAGAGCCAGATGGGGTAAGAAAGGCTTAGATAAAGTCATGCTAATAGAAGATGGAACCATCTTGTTCAAATTTTTTGATGAAACCAGTATGAATGATATAATTAAATAAGGGTCATGGCACATTGGATGTAATATCCTGTCTCTTAAATTGTTAAGGGTCAGAGGGTTTAGAAGATTAAGCTCATGCATATCGCATTAAATAAAATAAGTTATATCACTAGATGATTAATTTGGTGCATCAGGAGACAATTTGTTATTCTATGTACGTGCATGAGATTAGCATACACGCACATAGATTATTGCTTATAAATTTGAGAAATAAGTGACAAATATTTTATGTGAACTTAATTGACATTTTTTCGGAAGCTTGGATATGATTTTGATAAATTAGAATTAAATTAGAAATTGATGGATTTAAGTTAGTAATTTGGAGTTAATTGTTAAAAATCAAAAGTTTGAGGAGTCAATGTGTAAATTGGCTTAGTAAAATTCCTAAATGGTAAGATTTGATACAATTGACACTTTATATTTGTGGCAAGTGGCACTTTATATTTGCAACAAGTGTCCCTTTAAATTTGTGACAAATGACACTTTACTTGTGATGTGGAGCTTTAGAATGGTGAAATGTGTAACTTTACAAATGGTGACATATGTAACCTTACAAATGGTGACACGTGTAGCCTTACAAGTACTGACATATGGAGGCTTAAATGAGTAACACGTGTAGCCTAAAGTTAGTAACACATGAACCAATAGAATAGTAACATATAGACCAATAGAAGGATAACATATACACCAATAGAATGGTGACATATAGACCAATGAAGTAATGACACATGGATTAGTTTCAATTTCTTTTAACTTTCTAGAGAAAATAGATGTAAAAGGCAACATAAGGGAGAGTGACGGTCTTCCATGAGGTTAGAAGAGGGAGAAAAAGAGAGAGAGAGAGAGAAGGAAAGAAAAAGGGGAAGAGAAGAGGAGAAGGAAAGAAGTTACGAAGGTGAGTCAAAATTCTGGTTTCAATTTCATCTTCCTCTTTCGATCCGTTTTACATATCTTTAAAGCATGAATTTGATGAAACTCAAAGAACAAAAGTTGTAGATATAAGTCTTTGCTTGACCTTTGTGAAAGTGGCTTGATAGAATAGTTACTAAAGTTTGAGTTATGCTTGTTTCCCTAATACTACCCATGATAGACCCCTGTGCAAGAACCTTGTATTAGTCAAAGTATAAAACATGAAAAATGATTTTTGATGTCTTATTAATGCTTCTGTGAAATGGCTTGGCTAGAAGACGTCTTGATAATGATTTATTGTTATTTGAGCATTGGTTGCCAGCCTGTTTCTTACCAAAAAATAGGACAGAATTTGGATGGGGATTGTATTCTAAAGGGGGATGTTGTTCATGTAACTTTTGGATATATGAACACTAATGAAGTGTAGTTTTAAGGGGAACAAGGATCATCGTATTTGGGTTTTTGTAGAGAGAGTTATGATTTAAAAAAGGCAGTTTGTTCATAAAGGAACTTTAGGAAGAAAAGGATATAAACATTGCACTTAAGGATTGCACATATATTCTCTCTGTCCGTTATCAATGACCAATGTTCATATGGATGTCTAATAGGCTCTTAGAGTGATTATCAATACCTAGATTGTAGCACCCCACTCCCGCAATGGCCTGAATCCGACATCTTGGTGATATTCGAGTCTGTTCCCCGCGAGGGTGACATGCTAAAACACTCAATCAGTCAGAAATCGATATAATTTTTTTTGAACCACAAACACAATATGCGGAAATCTATAACCAATTTAGGCCTACTTTCATTCACAAACATTTTCAATTAGCACAAAACCATCAATAATTTTTCAATAACCAATTGGGACCTTTCACAAATACAAAAAAAATGAGTCATTTAGGAATACCAATTTATACAAAAAGTTGCGAAATATACAATTCGATACAAAAATAGAGAAATGCAACGCAGACGCGAACTGATCCCGACCTCTATTCTTCACTTGAATGTTGTAGGTATACTCCCGTTGGCCTAACGGGGTACTCTTCTGATCCTGAAAAATATTTGCAAATTTTGGGTGAGTTTTGCAAACTCAATGAGTGACCATCATCGATGGCTCACCCATTCACATAACACATAATTCACATTTTACATTATTTCACATTTCACATTCAATTTCACACTTCACATTCAATACACTTAATCATTCATATTATGCATATGCAGTGCACGTGAGACTCTCTTTCTATTTGTTACTTTGTTGTGACCGAGTGCCTAAACTATCCCATATAGGGCTCATTGATAACTGTCCCTTATTTACTTGGGAGATACAGGGCTCATTAAACGTTGAGCTTGAGGCTCTGATTCACTTTTGAACTCGAAGATCATTTTCACTCGTTGAGCTTTAAGCTCTGATCAGTGGCTACTCTGGTCACAACATCCATTAAATTCATGCATTCATAAGATAGAATGCATCAATCACATTTGCATGATCTCATTCAATCATATTCATATATCATTGGACCGTAGTCCAGCATTCAACATTTGGTTGAGAATTCACACTTTCATTCATATGAAAATGCACATTAGAACACATTTAACAATCACCATAAGTACACATCGTTCATCCAATTCACATTCAATAACACTTCAATATTCAAATCAAACATCACAATCATCAGACCTCCTGTCCGGAAACCAACATAATCAATCACATTTACATAATCATTTAGTAGTCAAATAATACAAAAATTTAAATAACAAATAATGAAATGAGACCATTTCGGTCTACTCACAGTATGCTCTAGATTAGCATTTGCTTTCAAAGTCTAGGAACGCCCAAATGTGAACACTTAACCTGCACAACCCATTTGTGCAAGACATACATTGCACACTCATCAATAATTGCACACGTATAAACATTTATTTATACACAATTGTATAAATGGACTATGTACAATGCATGCTCAATGACAATCCCAGATATATGTTCTAGAACACATATTATGCTCATTCCCATTTCATAATTCATATGTGTCTAATTGAACTTAGATTTACACTTCATTTGTACATGATCTTTCTAAATTCTCCTTTCAATCTTTACCCTTAGCATGTGTCTAGCTTATTCATAAGCTTACGCCTCAGGATGATCTTTCTAAATTCTCCTTTCAATCTTTACCCTTAGCATGTTTCTAGCTTATTCATAAGCTTACACCTCAAGAACACTTGGTTACTTTATATCATAACTCAATTTCTTGTCATCTCTTTTCTAACCTCATATGATCTTGTAAAGTCCAAATTCTCAACCAATAGGAATCCAATTGAAAATCCCACAATGCAAAATCACAAAAATTGATTCTAGAATACTTGAACCCAATCATTTTCTAAACTCCATGAACTAGAATCCTTCCAAAAATTCAAAAGATTCAAAATGATCTTACCTTGATTCTCCACCAAATGAAGAGATCTTTAGCTCAAGTGGAAGCTCTTTTCTTCCTCTTCCTTTTTCTCTTCTTGAACAACTTCAAAATCTTTCTTGAAGACTAAGAAGAATTAAACCCTAGCTCAACTCTCTTCTTTTCTCTCAAACCACCAAACTCTCTTTCTCTTTCTTACTCATTTTCATTATTCTCTTCTGCTTATCCTTCCATTCACAATTTTCTTCTTGATTTATAAGGAAGGCAACACTTCTTCTTCTAATTATGCCCTTAATGATTGAGAATTGTCCCATTTGCCCTTCCATTTATGCCTTATGTCTTTTGTACTTACGTGTCTTGCCAACAGTACCCTTGAACATTCTAACAGAACACTTTTTTCCAGAAAAATGTCCCCCATTGTCTTAAGTATCTAATGCCACAAAAATCATTCAATTTGGTTTAGTGATTCCAAAGATATACTTCAAACATTTTTTAGACTGCTCTTGTCTAAACTAGTATACTATGCACAACTTCCATATGAAATTTAAACATCTTAGAGACTGAATTAGATTTCAATTTCTTCATACCATTTGTAACTCCATGCCTCTAGATTACCAAAAATTAGAAATCATCTCATTTAGAGCTCTACCGATCAAGAAATCATCAAAAATACTGAAGTATATTCAGTGGAATAACACCAGTTCATATTATGTAAGAGTATACACACTGTACCCATCCCAAGTTTTTCACTAAATCTTTCTCAATTTGATTCAGAGGGCTATGATTTTTGGTGGAGATGCAGAACAATGTATTACGAGTCCAATGGTTTAAGAATCAAGTCATTTGGGTGTCTAGAGAAGAAGTTATGGACAAAAGAATCCAATATGGTTTTATCCTCAATCACAATGAACCTATCGTGGGACAATTGACATAACGTTCTCTAGAGATACTTGATCAAGGTAATTCTTAAAGTGTTTGAAAGAAAACTTCTAGATTTACAACTTTGATGAAGACCTTCAAGACAAATTCTATCATCTAGAGGGCCAAAATTAGGAACAGAAGATACAAGATGAAGAGTGACCCAGAAGAAGTTTATGAACAGTGCACATAAGATGTTTTACAATTGTCATAACTTTATCTATGGATATAGAATTTAGGGTTTATTTAGATGGTTTGAAAGAGGACTTAAAGAGATACAACTTTTATGAAGACTTAGAAGACAAATTCTATGTTATAAAGGGTCAAAAATAGGAATAGAAGATATAAGATGAACAGTGAACCAGAAGAAGTTTATGAACAGTGCACAGAAGATGTTTTACAATTAGCATAACTTTCTCTAAAAATATCTGATTTTGGTGTTCTTTGGATGTTTGAAACGAGGACTTCAAGATCTAAAACTTTCATGAAGACCTCAAAGATAAATTCTATCTTCTGAAGGGTCAAAAATAGGAACAGAAGATATAAGATAAATAGTGACCCAGAAGAAGTTTATGAATAGTGCATAGATGATGTTTTGCAATTAGCATAACTTTCTCTATAGATATCGAATTTAGGTGTTCTTCGGATGGTTCTAAAGAGAAATTCAATATATAAAACTTTAATACAGACCTAGAAGACAAATTCAATCTTCTGAAGGGTCAAAAATAGGAACAGAGAGATAAGATGAACAGTGACCCAAAAGAAGTTTATGAACAGTGCACAGAAGATGTTTTACAATTTGCATAACTTTCTTTACAGATATCAGATTAGGTGTTCTTTTGATAGTTTGAAATAGGACTTCAAGATCTACAACTTTCATGAAAACCTCAAAGATAAATTCTATCTTCTAAAGGTTCAAAAATGGAACAGAAGATAGGCCAAGTGAAAAAATAGAAGAAGAAAAAAAAAGCAGAAGAAGCAAAACACAGAAGACATGACATCATCACAGACCATGTGACATCATCAAAGAAGAAGTAAAACACAGAAGAAGCAAATCACAAAAGATATGACGTCATCACAGACCATGTGATGTCATCACAGAAGAAGCAAAAAGTAGAAGATACAACTTCACTCTGAACATATTCCATGATGAGGACCATAACTTTCAGCTCAGATGTCTAAAAATTTCATACTATATATCGTTGGAAAGATAAAGAAAATATCTACAGCTTTCTAGAAGGAAACTTTTCCAAAATCTATCTAGATCAATCCCAAATTTGCCCATCAAGTCCGAAGATAAATTTTACATTCATCCACCAATGCACTGCACCCAGTTCTCAACTTCATGAAATTTTGAGACTCTTAGAGACAGAATTGAAATTCGATGTCTTCATAAAAAATGCAGCCATATGTTTCTATTTGAATTCAAGTAAAGAATCATCTCATTTGGATAACTAGAAAAAAAGTTGTGGCTTACAGACCGAAGCAGACTTAGTGAACATTTTCTAGATTACTACCAATTTTGTTTCCAAATCTTTCCTTATCACAACTCATACCAAGATCACTCTTTCTACTCTCTCTACTTCTCATTTTCAATAAAATCACATTTGACATCAATTATACCCAGAAGTTGTCAATGAATGCATGTACCACTTTTTAATGTGCAAAGATTCAATATTTATGTGCATGTACGCTAACATTATGCATGAGCAAGAAATGTATTTCCTTAATTTTCTCTTTGAGCTCACATGTACTAAATTTTTTGGTCTTAACCCTTAGTATGGAAACGGGATGTCACATTTCTCCCCTCCTTAATAAATTTTTTTCTCGAAATTCTCAGCTGATTGATCAATATGGTAGAGGTATAATTTCCTCATATGCTTCTCCGTTTCCCATATACTTCACCACTCAAATGCTTTCTTCCAAAAGACCACAGTTGACAGACTCAATAGGTCTTTCAGTCACTTATTTAGCTATCACACTATCTTGACTATTTCATTGAATACTCACAAATCTTTTAACCTATTCACATATCACATAGTGTGAAACTAAGACATCTTTCACCAGTAACACTAATTCGTAATAATTTTCACACAATCCAATTCATAATACCTTAACTTATCCTTTCTCCGAATCTTAGCACACCTTGCCAAGGTGGTACTCACAAAAACACTTCATCTCTCCTTTGACAATTTACTTCTCTTCATTGTAATACGTTCAACTCTTATGTCCATTTCACTATATTCCATTTGTCCGGTGTTGATCTACCTAACCCGTTTATCTTTCTTGAATCACCTAACTCCTATTATAAATTCACTTTACTCATCACCAGTATCTCGAATCAATTATGGTCTTTGACCATGTTTAGGCACTTTTCATTGTAATGTAAGGGTGAACAACCCCATACTGTCATACCACGCCTCATAGAGTACTTTAAAAAATGTCACTATGATAACAATTGTTATACCTATGGTCAATTGGAACTATACATCAATCTCATATTCCTATGAACTCCAAAATCTAAGCTTCAAGCATATTCCTAACAGTTAAAATTGTTGGTAGTTCAAACATTCAACCACTGGTTTCTACATCCTTAGCAGCTAAAATACAATCTTAGCGAATTCCTACTAGGATGTTTAGCTTAGGTTGTTACTTTGGCTTCTCTAACAATTTCTTTGCTCAATAATCTTTATCGGGTACACATACTTCTTATTTCAATCACCACATATCATTCTTCCAATTCACTCAACATTTTGCACTCTTCATTGTACTAGATTTGGAAACATCAATATCTGAATTTGTATTATCCCATTATAGAATTGTCTGTTCAATGTGCCAGATTACACACTACCTTACCAGTATAGCACTCATTTGTACATTCCTTTCAAACTTAATAATTTTCTCAAAGTTACATAATTTGTACATTCCAGAAATGACTTTGCACATCTAATGTCTCCAAGAACTCAAAGCGATTTCTATCATAGCAATTCTAAACTACGTATCAAAATCAACTCATAAGACTTTAATTGTCTCATGCAAACCGAAAACCACTTTTTACTATTACAATAAATTGCATCTAATCTCTGATGTGAAACTTCATTATATACTGCATAATCTTCAAATCGAAATGGCATAATTAACATTGAGGTTATAGTTCCTCAAAATTCTTCTTACATTCATCATTCATACGGTTTACACATTTTTCCTCAAATGTTTCAAAGTATTCTTCTTAACTATTCGACTGCATTCAAGATCTCATCCATGATCATCATCACCACTTGATCTGATTTTATTTGGATCACTAAAACTTTCAACTTCATGATACTGTCGGGGCATTGATATCTCCAACAGAAATAACCCAAATTTCTTTATACCCAAAATTAATTCTTACAATTCCTTAAGTGACGAATTCCTCAATGAAGGTAATATTGTCTCATGTCATTTTCAGTTTTCCACTTGACTTCTTTTCTCTAATGAATTTCTCTTTTTATTCAATTTCCTTTAATTCACATCAACTTATTCAAACGCCTATTCATTCGTACTAGTTCCTCCATACATTTCAATTTATTTGTGTGCTTCACTTTGTGTGTTGGTATTACATTCCTTAGATTCAATCTGGACCTCCCGAACATATTTACATCGAATATAATGTGGACCTATATTCTACTCACATTTTCAATAGTGTCACCTCGAATTTAAAATCCAGTCACGTAGTTGGATAGTTTACATCAAACTACTTGCATACACTCTTAGTAACATATTCCACTTCTTATGCCTAAATCTCCACTTGGGATAAGACTCCATTATTCACTTTTGATTTATTACATATTCATTTCCGATTTGTTTCTTCAATGACTACTCTTAAACTAAATCATTTGATCATCTTAACCCAGTTTAGGGAAATTCTTCTTTGAAATAAGATTTCTTGCTACAATCATCGATACTGTTCATGAAATCCTTATCAATCAACTATTTTCATAATTACTTATGTGTCATTCTTAGTACCTCAAAAAGATCAATTCCAACTATACATAATATCTCAATAGGATCAATTTATGCCATAGCTTACATGATCGGAGCATCCCTTGTAATGAGGCTCTGTGAGG
>JAOSBM010000002.1:27362291-27374819 GCA_027568955.1 Erythroxylum tenue | reverse complement strand
TGAAGGGCTGCGTTGATTTGTGAAATATGAGAGGGTAAATTGGTCATTAACCATTCTTGTTCGACGAACAAAAATTTCTGTACCTCAGTTTTCAGTGGAACAAAAATTTCTGTCCTCGTCCTCTGAGGACGGAACAAAAATTGATGAGGAAGGTAAGCAAACGCGCTGAGGACAGAACTTTTACATCCTCGTCATCCGTCCTCACATCTGAGGACGGTAACCAAACACAGCAATAGAAAACGTAGGTTCACACTAGATGAAGACATCGTAATGATTCAATAATCTAGAAGAACGAGAGAAAGTGTTAGAATGTACACTAATGCATATCGATAAGGAATTTAATCACATGCATTACAGGTCCCATTATTTTTATCCAAATCCATAGCCCTCACTACGAATTCAAAAAAACTTATAGTTTTTCTAATGGTTTAATATCCAATATTATTAAGAATAACC
Organism: Erythroxylum tenue; assembly: GCA_027568955.1. NCBI lineage: Eukaryota > Viridiplantae > Streptophyta > Magnoliopsida > Malpighiales > Erythroxylaceae > Erythroxylum > Erythroxylum tenue. Next base: position 27,374,363 of record JAOSBM010000002.1, on the reverse strand, counting down.
TTGGCTTTGCCCAACAAGCCACCTTAGGTCAATCGGTAAGTATCATTCATACCAAATGCATTCAGTTATGCAACTATTGACTTGTGCCGTCAATTTTTGATTTAGCATACTCATTGGGTTATCAACTCCTGATTCGTATACATCCAATGTATACAAACTAACTTCGCCTTTATCCACGTTGACCTTGGGTTTGTCCAACAATTCAATGCTTCCAGTTAGGACCAACCCATTAATCCGAAAATCTAATTTCCATGGTTTGAACATATTTGTGTAAAGCAGGCTTGGGTTTGCCCAACAACCCAACTCTAAAAGAACTCTGATTTTTTCTATATCAATGGAAGGCGTAAGGCCTAATATATTGGTTAAGGAATTTGCTCTTTGGTCTCATTTCTACTTGGATGGTATATATGTATATATATCTCATATATTCAGATTATGGACAACTCTATTAAATTGAGCCTATGTCCATAACAACCCTTAAAATGCATCTAATGCTTGTATCACATAAAGGAGGTTTAATATAGTTTACGACTTGACTATACATCAATACTTCGTGATTCGATTCAACTCTTGAATCAAATCGGGTACTAGTATTAGTCTAGGCTAATTCGAATTATGAATGTGATTCGATTAGGAAACCTAAAATTCAATTATTTTGATGTCCAAATTAAATACTTTAATTCTAGTACATATGCCTTTTTCCAGTCACGCTAGAAATGTAATGCTCTATTTGGATTAATTCTAAATTAATCCCTAGGGTTTCCAAAATTCCTGAACATCAATTAGTCATCTGTAATATCCCTAGGTCATCTAAATTTATCTAGATAATTTTGGCACAAGCCAAAAGTATCTTGATGGCTAAATTCTCATCAGGATAAATAAGTTAACCTACCAGACAAAAAAAGACCGATTTGATGTCCGGAAAATTTTTGAAACCCTAATTTCAAGCACATGCATCATAAGTCATTGAACAAGTCAACTCCATTAGCTTTCAAAAAGCTGACCAATGTTGACTTTGACATGATTTATTAATTGAATCAAATTTAATTAATTCTAGAAAACTTCCAGAATCTTATACACATTCTAAATGTGTCTAATAAAAAATTTCAGAAACTAATTCCTATGAATTATTTATTAACTTAGTGGAATCAGTCAGTACATCATATGTCTATGACACTTGTCATATTACTTTTAACACTAGTGATACTCTACATCATGCATGTATAAGATAATCACTTTAATAAAAAGTGTTATGCATCTCATATACATTGCAACATCTTATCTTGCATGTCCATGAAGAAAATTCATAAAAATAGTTTTTATAAAATTTAATATGGAATTTACAAGCATTCATGTTCATCAGATTTCCAGAATTTCCCAGAACTTCATACATGCATTAGACTGAAACTAAATTCGTAATAAAATAGAAAATGACATTCAATTGCATTTTCCTTTGATAGAAACATGATATAACACCTTAAAAACATTTCTATGAAAGAAAATCATAAATTTTTTAATAGAATTATTAAGAAATTTTCAAAATCAACATATGCATTTAGTTTTCCAAAAATTCCCAGAAACCAACATATGAACAGACTACATATTAAGCCCAAATAAATAGCAAATGACATTCAATTGCAATTTCGTTTGACAAAAACATGATATAACACTTTATAAACATTTTTGTGAAAGAAAATAAAAAAAATTCTACATTTTATACAAAATTTTCCAAATCAACATGCATGTCACTCACAACCTAGCAAACACTTTACACATGTTCCATACATCATCTAATACATGCATAACTTGGCTCTGATACCATTGTTGGGGGGGAGGACATAGATTCATGCATCACATGCACGATAAAGCAATGGAAGTGTCGGAATCTAAATTCTAACCCCCATGACATCCCAAAAAGTCAAAATCTCAAATGTATACATAAATAGATTATATGAACATGATATAACAATACATGTACCTTTTGATTCTCCTTCTTTCTTGATTCTTCCCTTTGTTTGGGTTGTTGCAAACACGAAACCCTTCCTTAATCACTCAAGAACACGAAAAGATGAAGAAGAAACAATGTGTAAGTGTGGTTAGAGCATCAAACTAGATGAGTTCAAATAGATGCTCTAATGGAGAGTTATTATTAGAGTAATGCTCTAAAGGCAATCACCTTTAGCACTTTTGTACAAACTTTACTTTGATTAATAAAGCGAAAGGCAATTTTTCATTAATTTGATGTTCATTTATTTATGAATTGATGTCGATCTTAAATCGAATTAATGAAGTCCGTGATACAAAACATAGCATGAAGGAAATCGTGATGAGATCATGATATTGAGATTCCTATCATGTGCAATTATGTTACTATCTAAATTATCCCTAGTAATAGGATTAATAATATAGGACATTATTAATCCGGATAAACTAGCACATATTATACTCCTTGATTTGATCAAGCAATGGATCTCATAAACTGTAAGCATGAGATGTTTAGAGTTAACATGTGGATGCATACTAAAAGTAGTAAGTACATCGGAGACCTACTATGAGATTATCATATGGATGATCTATCAAATGTCAATGAGTAATATCATCATAGCAATAGTGCAAATATCCTTAGGCTTGAGATCCTCAAGGATATCTTGGATACTGATCCTGTGCTTTGACATCATTCCTTGTTTCCTCGAGATGAGGTCGCTCATAGGGTGGTAATTGGGTAAAACTATTAGTATTCGAAGGTAATTGGATAGCCAATAAAGGATTCACCACTCTTAATAAAAGGAGATGACACCTACGACCTCTTGTCGTGGTCATTACTCAAGAGTCTCTGGCCAAAGCAGTTATATGTCATAAAGAGAGTCTTCAATGACACATAGAGTAATAAGATCTCAGGGCAAGAACTAACATCACTTGGACTAGATGTGACGTAGTCAATGTAGTGGGAGTTGACACATAACCCATACTCTGAGCTAAGTGGAGTATAGTATGGTGAAAGGGCGAATTGCATGGTAATTTTCATTGGAGTGTGTTTTTAACTAGTTACACCTTATGTACATAAGTGAAGAACTCACTTATGTGCATCTATCGAACCTTCGGTCATGATCATGGCCTATCAGCCACAAAAGTAGCCTACTTTCTTGACAGCCTCACCTTCGGTCACAATCGTGGCCTACTTAAAAACAATCATACACACTTTGTTTTTCATCCGATCTTTTATACTTGTGACCCTTATATTCTCGGTTATTTTGGGCACTTGAATTAACTTTTAATTCAAGAAAATCATAAAGGGCTTCATGATACCAATTTACCAGATTTGATATTCATTTATTTATGAATTGATGTTGATCTTAAATCGAATTAATGAAGTCCATGATACAAAACATAGCTTGAAGGAAATCGTGATGAGATCATGATAATGAGATTCTTATCATGTGCAATTATTTTATTATCTAAATTATCCCTAGTCATAGGATTAATAACATATGACATTATTAATCCGGATAGACTAGCACATGTTATACTCCTTGATTTGATCATGCAATGGATCTCATAAATTGTAAGAATGAGATGTTTAGAGTTAACATGTGGAAGCTTTCTAAGAGTAGTAAGTACATCAGATGACCCGCTATGAGATTATCATATAGATGATCTATTAAATCTCAATGATTATTCTCATCATAGCAATGGTGCAAATATTCTTAGACTTGAGGTACTCAAGGATATCTTGGATACTAATCCTGTGCTTTGACATCATTCCTTATTGCCTCAAGACGAGGCCACTCATAGGGTGGTGATTGGGTACAACTATTAGTATTCGAAGGTAATTGGATTGCATATAAAGGATTCACCATACCTGATAAAAGGAGATGATACGTACGACCTCTTATTAGGGCCATTACTCAAGAGTCTCTGGCCAGAGTAGTTATGTGTCATGAAAAGAGTCTTCAATGACACAAAGAGTAATGAGATCCTAGGATAAGAACTAACATCACTTGGACTAGATGAGACATGGTCAGTCTAGTGGGAATTGGCACATAGCCCATGCTCTGAACAAAGTGGGGAATAATATGGTGAAAGGACAAATTGCATGGTAATTATCTATGGAATGGTTCTTAAGTCGGATAACTAACTATCGAAGAGTTCGTATCTTAATCCACTTATATTCTGGTAAATTGGCATTAAGAAACCTTTCATGATTTTCTTGAATTAAGAGTTATTTCAAGTGGCATAAAACCATCCATGATTTTCTCAGATTAAGATTAAATTCAAGTGCCCAAAATAATCAGATACCTAAGGGTCACTCGTATAAAAGATCAGATGAAAAAAATAAAGTGTGTATGGTTGTTTTAAGTACGCCACGATTGTGATCGAAGGCGAGACTGTTAATTAAGTAGTCCACGATCGTGACCAAAAGCTCGATAGATGTACATAAGAGAGTTCTTCACTTATGTACAAGAGGTCTAAAAGGTTCTTACACGATTAAGTGAGAGGATAAGGGGTCTAGAAGTGTTCTAGAGTGAGAGAGAAGTGATCTTGAGGTTTTTTCATTAAATTTATGTAATTTTTCTATGAATTTAATTACACGCAACTGATACTACGTAGTTTGATATGTTAAACATAGATTCAGTGTATTCGTATTCGTGGTTATATTAATGAATATGATATTAGTATTATACTGTGGTTGTATACCTTTGAATTGATGTGGATGTGAATACATGTTCGTGGATTTGACTGAGAAAAATAAAGATGCAGGTAGAAATGATAAGAATTAAAGTGTACAGGCAAAGTTGAAAGAAAACCAAAATTATTATTACCTTAAGAGGTTGAACTTGGAACTGGAATGGTTGATTAGATACCGTGTTAAGAGCTTATGATTCAGTATAAGGTTATATCATTAGATCTGATATTAGAATTTCATGAGGGTTACGTATCTTATATTTTTTTAATTGATTGAGAACATGTATGTAAGATGAAATCAATGATAACAATATATATAAAAGTCCTCAAGGTTAAGTTCATTAGTTATTATGAGTGCACATCTAATAGTCTGGTTACCTTGAAGAATGATGCTACTGAGCACATATGTATTACATGCTTGGATATTGTACCAGGAGTGATCTATGACATACTGAATGCTCTAAATTCTTAGTCCCCATATTTAAAATTCTTAGATGACTTAGAGTAGCGCAATGGAAGCATGAACTTATGAGGACATATAGAAATGGTAACTACTAAGGATAAGTAACTTTTGTATAGTCATAGAATATTCAAATGTTATCTAGAATCAATTGAGATCGAGGTATCATCAGCTTAAGATATTAATTGGTGAATTTTTCGAAAATAAATCTCCAGATAAGATATAATGATCTTGATGGTACATACAAAGGAATAAGAGTCAATGTGCATGCCTATTGCTTCACCGAGTTTTAGTATATAAAATATTCTGATCACGTAAGATATTATAGTAATTGATCTTATTGAGATATTAGGAATGGCTGAAAAGCAAGGATGAACATAGTTGTCTGGTAAAGATTTCGTGAACATTTTAGGTATATTGGCCCTTATGAAACTACTGAGAAAGTGGATCTATTGGCTTAAAAATTGATGCTACCACTAGAAAGGACTTAGATCTATAATGTATTTCATGTCAATATGCTCAGGAGGTTTAGGTTACATTCGATGCATAAGTTACCAACTTAGGAAGTTGAGATTAAAAATAGTTTGAGTTATATGGAGGAATCGGTAAAAATAGTTGGATATCAGACAAAGAAGTTGAGGAATCGAGTAATTCCTCTAGTAAAAGTTATTTGGAGAAATCATTCGAGGGAAGAAGCTACTTGGGAGACTGAGGAAAACATTAGACAACATTACCCCATCTGTTTGGCCAATCAGGTAAGAATTTCGAAGATGAAATTTCTTAAGGGGGGAGATTTGTAATATCCTTTCTGCCAATCAGGTAAGAATTTCGAGAACGAAATTTCTTAAGGGGGGAGATTTGTAATATCCTTTCTCCTAATTTGTTGAGGGTCTTATAAGATTAAGCTAATGTACATTGCATTAAATAAAATAATTTATATCACTAGATGATTAATTTGGTGTATTAGTAGACAAAATTTGTTATTCTATGTATATGCATGAGATTAGCATACACGCACATAGAATATTGTTTATAAATATGAGAAATAAGTGAAAAATGTTTTATGTGCACTTAATTGACATTTTATAAGAAGCTTGGATATGATTTTTATAAATTAGTATTAAATTAGAAATTGATGGATTTAAGTTAGTAATTTGGAATTAATTGTTAAAAATTGGAAGTTTAAGGAGTCAATGTGTAAATTGGCTTAGTAAAATTTCTAAATGGTAAAATTTGTAACAAGTGGAACTTTATATCTGCAACAAGTGGCCCTTTAAATTTGTGACAAATGGCACTTTAGACTTGTGACATGTGGAGCTTTAGAATGGTGACATGTGTAGCTTTATAAATGGTGACATATGTAGCCTTACAATTGGTGGCATGTGTAGCCTTACAAGTAGTGTCATAAGAAGGCTTAAACGAGTGAAATGTGTAGCCTAAAGTTAGTAACACATGTGTAGCCTAAAGTTAGTAACACACGAACCAATAGAATAGTAACATAAGGACCAATAGAAGGATTACATATGGACTAATAAAATGGTGACACATGAACCATGAAACGGCGACATATGGATTAGTTGACTTTCTTTGAACTTTTTAGAGAAAATAGATGTAAAAGGAAACATAAGGGAGAGTGAAGTCTGCCATGAGGTTTGAAGAGGGAGAAAAACAGAAACAAGAGAGAGAGAGGAAAGAAAAAGGGGAAGAGAAGAGGAGAAGGAAAGAAGTTACAAAGGTAAGTCGAAATTTTGGTTTCAATTTTATATTCCTATTTCAATATGTTTTACATATCTTAAGAGCATGAATTTGAAGAAACACAAAGAAGAAAAGTTGTAGATATAGGTTTTAGATTGACCTCTGTGAAGGTGACTTGATAAAATATTGACTAGAGCTTGAGTTATGCTTGTTTCCCTAATACTGCCCATGACAGACCCTTGTGCAGGAACCTTATGATCAAAATGACCAACATGCAGACATTCAGGGAGAAATGCTCGTAATTAGGGCCTAAGGATCGTAATGTGAAATCAAGGCTTAATGCTCGTAATTTGAAATTAAGGCTTAAAGCTCGTAATGTGATCAGGGCTATAACACCCGTTAAGCTGGCCAGTAGAAAATTGTTTGAAGCCCAGAGCGTGAATTGGCATATTTGATCACTACAAAAAGAAAGAAGAAATAAAGCACATGTGCATTTGCATTTTTGCATATATGATATGCTCTAATTGAATCAAAATTTTGCAATACATCTAGATATCATTGATAATGTGATCTGGTGATTGGAACTGTTCTATGTGATATGATTGTTGGTGTGCAATATGTTGCTAGAACTGTCCTCTATGATACGAGTTATGTGAGTGCATCGATGATGGTTCACTCACTAAGTTTACAAACTCGTCAAAATTGTAATGTTGTTTTTAGGTCCATGAGAGATCTAGCTAGTTTAGTTAGAGTATAACTTCTACATTTCGACATGAGTTAGTGGTCACGATCAGTTGTACCTGTAGATGTCTCTAGTTATTTTGCATCAAGAATAACATTGTCACATTATCTTGTTGTTATCAAAATTTCTTTATGTCTTTTGAATATTATGTAAATTGTGATATATCGTCGGTTGCTACTTAGTGTGTGTTTAGGTATTAAATATAATACTAAGAATTATATATATATATATATATATATATATATATATTGTTGAGACAATTTAAAAGAAAGTTGAACTTTCCTTTATGTGATTTTCACAGGTTAAATATGGAAGGTATTTTTAAGAGTAAGTTCAAACTTTGGCAATTTATTGATTAAAATGCCTCCGTGCTATATGATAACATATGTAAGGTGCAAAAATCTTTTTGAATTGTTTTCTAACATAGCATTTCAGTAGAGTATTGTTTCGAATATCCTTTGATATGCTCAGAAATATGCTCTATTAGAGTGGTATGTTACATTGGAAGCCTACTTTTATTCATTCTGACATTAAGATGGATAGAGGTAAGATTAATACATTTCCAATGTGGGTGAATTTTCACAATCTGCCTATAGAATTTAGACCATTATCGGAGTTTTTTTTTTGCAAGCTCTTTGGAAAAAGCAATATGTATCGATTCTAAAAAAGTATCTATGGAAACAAATTTTATGTCAAATTATGCCTTGAAATCAAGAAAATTTCAATGTTGCCAGACAGCTTGCCAATTATGGAATTAGGGGATAATTGTGAGCTGGAGAAGATAGAAATCTCAATAACACACCTCAAAAACCAAGCAATTTCATTAAGAAATGGGCACCCACTGGCAAAGTGTTCAAAACTTGATGGCAAGAAGAAATAATAGGGACTAAGCAAAATAACTTGTGTAGGAGGGAGACTTAAGCAATCTAAATGAAATTAATGCAACTAGAGGGAAATCAACTGAAATAGTTGTACTGTACAACTCACTCAACTAGGTTGAAATAGGAAACTACAATGGAAAAGAGGTTGAAATGAATCAATTTAATGTTGAAGTATCAAACACTGCGTGTAAAGAAGTTGAATTACAAGTTTAGAACCTAGGAGATATTGAGGCTAATATAAATCAACTCAATACTGAAATATCAAACACTATGAACAAATAAACTAAAGTATAAGCTAAAAACTTGGGAGAGTATGGGGAATTTAGAATTCAAACTACTAACACTAGAAGAAGATCAACAAGAAAATAAGGGGACACACAATAGTAAAAAGGGGAAATCTCCCTTAGATGGCAGTCTTAGTACGGAACACTAAAAGGCTAAATGACCCTCTCAAAAGTTCTATAGTAAAGGAGGTTGTGAAGGACAAGAAGCCTTGTTTAGTAGGCCTTCTAAAAACTAAAATAAAAGAACCTCAGTTACTTGTTGACCCTAAATTTTTAGGTACAAACTGGTAACTTATCTCAAACCATATTTCACATTACAATGGGAGAATAATTTGCATCTACAACTTAGACATGATTGGACTCTATGCTATTGAAGAAAGTGACCAATATATTCAGCTGAAGTGTCAAAGGAGAGATACAATTTATAATTTTATATGACAATAATCTATGCTTACAATTTTATATTTAAAAGAAATAAACTCTAGTTGGTTCTGCAAAGCTTACAATCGAGAATGTAGAGTCCTTGGCTTATTGCTGGGGATTTCAATTGTACTCTATGCTCTATAGAAGTTGAAGGTGGTAAGAAGTTCACACTAGGAGCAACAAAAAAGCTTACTAATCTACTTACCATCGTGGATCTGATGGACCTCAGCTCAATAGGTAGACTCTTTACCTAGTCAAACAATAAGCAAGGCAGGATGCACATTAGAAAGAAACTAGACAGATCAATGATTAACTCAACCTGGCTAAATTTTTTCCCTTAATCCTGTGTTCATTATGGAGAAAACATGTTCTCAGACCATTCTTACATATTGATTCAAAGAATTACATAAACCAAAAAAGTTGGGGTGCTATTTAGATTCTTTAATGGAATCACTCATATAGAAGGATTCATGGAGTTAATCAGTAAATGTTGGAATCAAGAAGTAGATGGTTTTAAATCTTACAAAATTATGCAGAAACTAAAGTTAGTAAGAGCAACTCTTAATAATTTTATTCTAGTAAAATCACAAAACTTAACTTCCCTCAAGAAAAAATGAACTCTAGCTTAGGAGGATTGCTAAAACTCCCCTCATAATACTAACTTGAGGTTGATAGAATTGAAAAGGATTTAAAAGTATCAAAAGGCATTGAAACTTTATAATTTAATCTTAAAACAAAAAGGTAGACTTAATTGGATGAGAAAAGGGGACTATAACATAAAATTTATCCCCTCCTCTCTACTTTCTAGATGGATTGTAAATAAAATCACAAAATTATATGACAGTAGGGGGCTTGCACACTCAGATCAAGAAAGTTTACAAGAGTTAGTAAGAAATTTCTTTATTCAACTGATTGGATCCAACGAATCTGCTCAACGTAACTACAATATGCAAAGACTATTCGATTGCTCAATAGATCAAATGCTAAAGGAGTCTATGGGTTCCCTATTTTCAGAACAAGATGTTAGAAAAGTTGTATTCCGTTTACATCCATCAGAAGCACCTGGTTTGGATGGTTTTTAAGTGTGATATAAAAACAGATTATTCACTAAAGTTGTATTGGAATTCTTCACCTTTTCCAAAATGCTTCATGAAACAAATCACACTTACATTTGTTTGGTAGAATAAAAACAAAACCCCTTGAACATTGCTGATTTTAGACCAATATCCTGTTGCAACATAATCTACAAATTAATCACCCTAAAAATGTTACCTAAAGTTTGTTTTAAAGATTAAGAGGCTTTTATATTAAAACCAAACAACTTCAATGCCTCTTAATGAATTAAAAGACCTATATAATGAAGAAAAGTGAAATGTTTATGCATAATGAGCCTTTTAGAACATCAAATTAACAAAGTGAGATTTAGAAATAATAATATAAAATGTAAAAAGGCCTTGATGAGGCTTGATCTTCTTTTATTCTTGGTTTAATCTTCATTTCATCAGTTGTAAACTTCAACTTCTTTTTATTAACTTTATAAACTAACTTCTTCAATTTATGGCTTCATTTTGTCCTAATATTGCTTTTCAACAAATTAATAAACTCACTATTACTAATTATGTTATGTTATCAACAAAACATCAATTCAAACCTACTTTGGCTCAATAGTAGCCTACTATTAAATGAAAAGAACTTATTACTCCAATTGCTTGTTATGTTGTTAATGGAATCCATAAGAGATTGAAAATCTCTATGGGTGAGTCTTTATCCAAACATAGGGACTTCAAAGTACTTAAAATGAGGCTTTACATGTTAAAACCCTAAGATATTTGAGATTGAGGCTATAAAACAATTAATACATGCTAAGTATAAATGTTTTTTTTCCTTTTATTGATGATGAGCCTTGATATAGATTCAAAGGTGTTTAAGGAATAAGAAAAAGGTTGATTGTTGGACCCCGTTCCCGAAGCCCAACCAAGGTGTTGGACCACATTCTCGGAGCCCAACGATCCGATTCGAAGCCGAAAAGCGTAAGCGGGTGCCATTGTAGGGTTATCTCAACGAACCCTCACTTGCTTGGAATCAATCCTTTCGAATTCAAAACTAAAAGATAATAATTTTTGTGGAGAGGTAGCTAAACATGCTATAAATCCAATGCTTCAAAAATCACTTAATTCGGAGGTTGGACGAAGGATTTATGATCAAAAGAATCCAATAGGTTTAAACCCTAGCTCCGACTGAACATGTCTTGGCGGGAATGCCATAACTTTTCCTAAAATAGTTGGATTGATTTCATTTTTAGACCATTGAAAAGAAGACATCGAGATCTACAACTCTTATGAAGACTACAAAGTGCGATTCTGCCTCTAAAATAGTCAAAATCACTATTTACTGTAGCTGACCCGAGAATGTCTGTTAAGTGGACATGCATGTCCGTTTAACAGACATGGACTGGCCAAACACGCCAAATCCACCCAAGAAGGTCCGTTAAACGGACATCCATGTCCGTTTAACAGACATACACTGGGCAAAGGGTCCAAATTCACCCAAGAAGGTCCGTTAAACAGACATCCATGTCCGTTTAACGGACATACACTGGGGAAACACTCCAGACCTTCTTCCAAGCCTCTCCAATGCTTCCAACTTCCATCCTAACACCATATACACTCCTAATCTCCCATAATTCAACCCTTCAAGTGTAAAAAAACTTCAATACCATTCAAATGCCAATTTAACACATCAAACTCCCAAATCTCAACTCAAAACTCATACTAAAACATAAACTTCAATCATCCACTATAACTATCAAGTTCAAACTCCCCATTCAACACCATCACTTGTAAAGCTCATAATTCTCAACTTCAACATCCAACACACAAGCTTCCCAACTACAACATGCTATTC
>JAOSBM010000002.1:27296074-27310190 GCA_027568955.1 Erythroxylum tenue | reverse complement strand
AGTGATTTCACTTTTTAAGGCATAAGGAGTTTGATATAGATATAACTTTCAAGAATATTGATGCTGTTGAAGTATTTCACAAATCTGTGTATCTTTCGCAAATGCAATGGCTCTTCCTTAAGTAGACATTTTCTTCAACTAGTCATTGCTTCAATTTAATTTGAAGTTGACTTTGTATCTAACGAATCTTCGATATCATCTTTGCTTGAATCTTCCAATATTTAGATGTTAAGAGAAAAGTATAGTAAAAATTTTCGGAGCTAATTGTTCGAATTAGTAAGATCCTTCCGAATGTTGTGGAGTCGTTTTTAATAAGGTAAGTTCATTAAGAAGATTTTTAAAAGAAAGGAAGCATTTATCCCATGATATCATTTCCTTTTAAGAATTATATCGTTACCTATACAAGGAAATAAATCCAATTTGAATTTTGAAATATTATAGAGTTATCATCAAAATCATTAATAATAAACCTGGAGCTAACAGTCTTCTCCTTTTTGTTGATGACAAGTAACAACAGATATATTTTCAAAATTTAAATTCAAAAAATACTTTTAAACTTTATATATTCTTACTCACAGTTATGATTAGAAGGAGCCTTTCTTAAAACAAGAGCCTATCATTTATGCATATCACAAATTTAAACTTTACAGATTCAGCTCAACAATATTTCAACAGTTAGTAAATATATCACAGAAATATCATCAAAAGCAAATATATCATAAAAAATATTTTATAGATGCAAATATATCATTAACTCTCCCCCTTTGTCATTATAAAAAAGAAATAAACAACCATGAAGCACAAAAAATGCACAAATATGTAAGAGTAAAAATAGGCATTAAAAGATTAGAAGGAGCCTGCTAATATTTGCAAAAAGAAGCAGCATAGACTCTTTATTCAGAGTTAATATCAGATAATCTGCACATGCCAAGCTCTTTTCTTAACATACAAAATTTATCTTCAGACAGTGGCTTAGTAAAGATATCAACTACTTGATTTTCAGTATTAACACGCAAAAGATCAACGGTTCCTTCTAAGACATGATCTTTAAGAAAGTGATGTTTGATTTCTATATGCTTAGTCCTAGAATGATGCACAAGATTTTTAGAGAGATTTATTGCATTTGTATTGTCACATAGTATCGGAATATGATTAAAATTCAAAGAAAAATCATGGAGTTAATGTTTCATCCATAAGATTCGAGCGTAACAACTGGCAGTTGCTATATATTCTGCTTTAGTTGTCAAAAGCGCTGTGCAATTTTGTTTCTTGCAAGACCAAGAAACTGTACATCCTCCAAGAAATTGACAGTAAACATTTGAGCTTTTCCTATCAACTTTATCACCTGCATAATCTGCATCAAAAAAACCAGCTGTGTTAAAAGAATCAGTTTTTGGGTGCCATATCCAAAATCCATAGTTCCACGAAGATAGCGACAAATCCTTTTGAATGCTTGAAGATGGCTTTCTTTTGGATTTGATTGAAAGTGTGCGCAAAGACACACACTAAGCATAATATCTGGTCTTGAGCTTGTGAAATATAATAGTGATCCAATTATTCCTCTACACTTTGTCTCATTCGTAGTCTTGCCTTCTTCATCCTTATCAAGTTTAGTTCTAAAATACATAGGAATACCCATCAGTTTGGTATTCTCAAAATGATGTTTTTTTTGATGAGTTCCTTTGTATATTTGTCTTGACTAATGAAGATTCATTTTTTTGTTTGCCTAAATTGCAACCCAAAATTTCCAAGATTGTCCTTTCCGTTATTTAATATGAAACACTTGCAGCCAAATGCTAAAAAATAAGCAACATTCAGTTTTCTTCCTTTCCACAACTCATAAGGGGGCTTTTTGAGAGTATAGAAACTTCAAGTTGTTCCGAATGGATATTAAAAGTTCATTCTTAAATGGTTACATTAACGAAGAAGTATTGTTAAGCAACCCCCAAGTTTTGAAGATGAAAAGTTATCCAAAGCTCTGTATGGTTTAAAGCAGGCTCCTTAAACATGGTATGAGTGCTACTAATATATCCTTTTATGATAAATTCTCAACATTGATGGAGGGGGAGTTTGAAATGAGCATGATGAAAGAATTATCATTCTTTCTCGAATTACAAATCAGACAAATAAGAAAAGAAATCTTCATTAGCCAAGATAAATACACAAAGTAACTCATCAAGAAATATCATTTTGAGAATGTCAAACTGATGGGTACTCCCATGTACACTAGAACTAAATTTGATAAAGATGAAGAGGGTAAAGCTGCATATGAGAAAAAGTATAGAGAAATGATAGGATCACTACTATATCTTACAGGTTCAAGACCAGACATTATGCTTAGTGTGTGTCTTTGTACACATTTTCAATCAAATCCAAAAGAAACCATCTTCAAGAAGTTAAAAGAATCTTTCGATATCTCTACGAAACTACAACTTTGGACTATGGTATCCAAAAACTGATTCATTTGACATAGTGAGCTATTGTGATACAAATTATGCAGGTGATAAAGTCGATTGAAAAAGCACAAGTGGTCACTGTCAATTTCCTAAAGGATGTTTAGTATTTTGGTCCTGTAAGAAGAAAAATTGCACAACACTTTTGACGACTAAAGTGAAATACATAGCAGCTGTTGTGCTCAAATCTTATGAATGAAGCATCAACTATAGGATTTTTCTCTAAACTTTTCTCATATTCCTATATTATGCGATAATACAAGTGCTATAAATATTTCTAAAAACCATGTGCATCATTCCAAGACTAAGCATATAGAAATCAAACATCATTTTCTTAGAGATCATGTTTTAGAAGGAATCATTGATCTTTTGCTTGTTAGTATTGAAAATCAAGTAACTGACATTTTCACCAAGTCACTCTTGGAAAATAGATTTTGCTTGTTAAGAAAAGGGTTTTGAATGTGCAACCTCTTTGATATTATTTTTGCATGAATATTCTCTACTACTTGTCTTTTCTTTTGATTTTAGCAAGCTCCTTCTATTATGATTCCTTAGAGACTGTCTCTTAGCTTAACAAGCTCCTTCTAGTGTAGAAGGCTCCTTTCAGTTTAATAGAGCAAGATTACACGTGTTCTAAAAATAGGGAGTCATTAATGACGACGTCCTAGCTTTTTCAAAAGCACACGCACAGTCTGACAAATCTAAGTACGCATCTGTCAGAAGATACACAATTGATTACGCTTCCTCGTCTAACCTATACATCTACTCATCCTCTTACTTAGTATACCCTAAGCAAACTTCCCTCGTTTTCTCATCTTGTCATTATCAATCTCTCTGCGCTCTAACTCTTTGCATTCTTATCGTCTTTTGTTTCCTCTCTCAAACTTCACCATGCTCACCTATAATGGCAAGAACAAAATCAAAAGGATAGAAGATATTTTTGGTCTCAACTTCTAGGCATGATGAAAAAACTCATCATGAACAAACCTTTTCTTCTAATTTCTCATCTTTGTCTCCTATAGTAGGCCCTCTGGATATTACTATTGAACCTGTCTCTATCTCTTCAAAGATCCAAACTTCGGAAATACTCAATCAGGAGACCCCAAAAGATAGGAAAAGGAAGATTGTTGCTATGTTGTTTAAGATTATCTCGATTCCTCTTCAGATGACAAAGAAGAAACAATCAAAAAACAATATGCTTTTGACTTAAAAGAAGAAGAAGAAGAAGAAGAAGAAGAAGAAGAAGAAGAAGAAGGAAAAGAAAAAGGGGAATAAAAGAAAGAAGAAAGTGAAGAAGAAGATCTGAGTTTCAGTACGGGCGAGTTACTGAAAAATGTGAGATTCCATTTATGTATTCTCTCCCTACCCAATCCTACTCTAAAAACTTTCAGCAAATCCTAAACTTGGTACCATAGAGAAGAAAGTGATTGAAATGCATTGGGCAATAAATGAGGATGGTTCAGATGAAGAACCATCTCGGTTGGAAAGAAGTCCAAGGACCAAATGAATTGTTATAACAAGCTTCATAAAAAGAAACTGCTGAGGTAGAAGAAAAGAAAAAGAAGAATCAAAGAAAAGAAAATGGGAAGAAATAAGAAAAGGAAAAGAGCCTTTGGCTGAAGAAAATTTTGAGGATGTCATTACAAGGAATGAACTATTCCTCAAAGAGGATTTATTCGAAGAAATCCAAATCCCTAAGGCAAAAAAACAAAATCGAAGAAACTAACAATTCTTCAAAAGGGAGAGGCTTCAATGCCAATGAAGTTATTCCAGCAAATGGAGGCTGAAGCAAGATATAAGATGCACTACAAGAAGAGAAAGTTGGTAGCCGGATGCATTTTCCCTCCCTATCTATTTGATGATATAGGTATTCCCATCACTCCCTATGATAAAAATGTGTGTGATGAACTGGTCAAATGTTCTTACACACAAATGAGAGAGGAAGAAATTGATAGAAAACTAGCAGTCATCTTTTGGGTATGCGATTGCGAGATTTTGGTTTCAGAGGAAATCTTAGGAAACATTCTGAGTGTAATTCCTAAAGGTTGGATAGACCTTCCTTATCATAAGTGGGACATTGCTGATTGATCTAGGAGAAGTAGTGAACTTCATTTGCATGAATACTAAAAATGCCTATGAAGGGAGACCTTGGTGCAGACACTAGGAACTTTCGCCAAGATGCCTTGCATCCATTTCGGCCACCTCCATTTGTCTAAGAAGTAGTTAAGTAGAGAGGTGTAGTCTCCTAGATACATATGTGGTTTACAATTTGTTAAAGGTCAATAACATGAATCTCTTAGCAATGATCCTAAAGTTCTTGGTAGATAAGGGAAATAACAAGAACACAACTGGTGGTCTATCTTATGGAATGTTGTTGACTAAGATTTTTGCATATTTTGGAGTGTCGTTTGATAACCTACATTGGTATGAGCTAGAAAATTTCATTCCTCCATCCCTTATGGTTACAAGATGAAGGAAAAAGTATGGGTTAAAAGAAGTTAGAAAGAGTTACATGCAGCTTGAGTCCAAACCCCACAAAAGTCAGCTCCTGTTCCACTCTAAAGCACGAATGACCTAATCTTACAATAACTGAGGGACATTCGCTCTAATATGGATCAAATGTGTGAACAAATTGACAATCTCCAAAAACCAAGTCCTAGATTTGCAAATTCTCCTTAGTAAATCTCCTCACTGACTGTGTCCATTTTTTCTTATTTCACTTCCTCCCTGTACTCCTTTATAATTTTTGATAATGACAAAGGGGAAGCGTTTATGTGGATATATTTTTGCATATATAATGATATATTTCTCAATGCTGCCTCAATTATATATGTGATTGATTATGCTATTATGAAAATCTGTGATATATAAACGATAGGTTCCTTTCTTAGGAGACATGCTTGTAGCACCCCACTCTCATAAGACACATACCCTACATTCTGAAGGATATCGAGTACGTATCCCACAAGGGTGGCATGCTAGGGCAGTCAGTTGATCATACTCAATTCAAATTTTAGAAATATCACACGCATATCTAGAAAATTGATAATTGAACTATTGACCCATTTTACTCATAATAGTCTTAGTTATAAAGGTCAAAAATGATAAATACATCATCATAAATCCCAGTGATCATCTGGGTCCAATACAAATACAACATATGTTTCATCAGACTGTTATTACAAGCAAAATTCATTTACACTTTAAATAATGCATCGAAATACAATGTTTAATACTAAAAAATAGAAAACATATGTAGACACCAACTGATCCCGACCTTAAACTCTTGTCCGAATGCAATGGTTAGACTCCAGTTAATCTAACTGGGTATCCCCTGAACCTTAAAGACAACGTTGCAAATTTTATGTGAGTTTTGCAAACTCAGTGAGCGGACCATCATCGATGGCTTACTCATATCTCATAACACAAATAGTTCACAGTTCAAATTCAATTCGCAGGTAAATATCAACACATATAGCACATCATTTCATTAATTCACCAATTCAACATGTTGAGTCACATACATTTCATATTCACTTAAATCATATTTCAAATTCAGAAATCATTCAAACTATTTATTTCAACCATTTGAATCATACATATCAAATGCATATGCAATGCTCATGAGACTCATTTTTAATTGTTATTGTTGTGACCAAGTGCTTATAACAGTTCTGTATTCATTGTGGATACCGAGCTCTTTAATAACTGTTCCTTATCCGTTAGGGATATAGGGCTCATTTTACATAGTGAGCTAGAGGCTCGTACCAAATTATGAGCTTTAAGCTCTTTTTCACTTTCTGAGCTTTAAGCTCTTGTTCGGTGGCTACTCCGGTCACAACAACCTTTATGTTATCATGCATTTATGTAATGAAATGCATCACATTCACATATATTCAATCAGTCACTTGATTTCAGTTTCACATTCACATTCACATTTATCGTCGGACCTTAGTCCGAAATTCAACAATAATGTTGAGTATCACTTATTTATTCAAATTCACATCCAAGGAGCACTTCCAATGATTTTTACATGCATCAAACGCCTCGGACATTTATTATCCGGAATCAACACATTGACATCAATCATAGCAGTAGTAATTCAATACAGAAATTTAAATTATAATAAACAATAAAAATGAGACCATCTAGGTCGACTCACAATATGCTCCAGATTAGTATTTGCTTCAAAGATCGAGAAATGTCTAAATGCTAACATTCTATCCTGTGTATCCACATCATGCAATACATACATTTCACACACATTACTAATTGCAAAATCACATAAACATTCAATCGTACACTTTTGTATATGTGTTATGTATAATGCATGCTTAATTTGACTATTCCGGGTATGTTTCCTTTATTCACATCTCAGGATCATTCATACTTCAAAACTCACATATGTCTAATTTGAACTTAGGTTTACACCTCAATGATACAAATTTATTCTAAGTTAATCACTCAATCATGCACTAAGGTTCATAGCTTAATACTCTTGATTATTATAATATCATCAGTCACTCATTCACTAATGTTATTCTAACATTATATGATCACACAATATCCAAACCCTCATTTATTCTTACTTGATACACATTCCTCATCTCCTTACAATCATATTAGCATTTCTAAGAACACTTTTATTATTATAACCCTCGTAAATTTCCAGATTTTATACACTTGATATCAACAATCCTTTAACTATGTTATATCCTCAATTACAACCTATACATATCCAACACTTTATCAACTTATTCAACCTCAAACTAGGTTCATTTCAAGTCCCATTTAAGTCTAAATGCATCATAGGAAAGTAACTTACCATTTGTTGTTTCAAACATCACATAAAATAAGAATAACTCACGCTGATGGCCTTTCCAGTTTTTTTCTCAAGAATGATTTTCGGGTCAATTTTGCATGGCCATTTTGACATAGAAAATGAGGTATTTAGGCAATACATTCTTCAAATCAAATGTTCCCATATGTCTTAAGTTTCTAACGACACCAAGTTCACACAATTTAGTTTATTATTCTGCAAGTTATACACAAAATACTTCATACTATTCTCACATCGTGACAACACACTGCACTCAACTTCAATCCAAAATTTGAAACCCTAAATTCGATTCCTTCATGAAAATTATATCCACATGTCTCTAGTTTAAGCTAAATTAATAATCACCCCATTTAGATAACTATAGCTCAAGATATGGCCAAAATATAGATGCATGTTTAGTGAAAACACTCTATCTAACATATTCCAGCACATATTTAGCTTCATTTTCAACTTTACTTTGTCTGAAAACTATCATCCTACTTCTTCTCATTTCAAGACAATACACTAGCCTTTTATTTGGCTTTAAACTCATTCTAGTTCATCTTTAAAACAACTACCAATAATCTACATGATCACACCTCAAAACAGAACATGAACATATATCATCCTTTTATAAATTTCTGCATTTATTCTACAACATTTAAAACGATCATTCTAGCTAAAAATCACCTCTCTAACAATTTATAAATTATCACTCACAATATAAACAAAAACAAGACATATATAAGCTCATTTTTCTCATCCATGCTTCGATAAGTTTTCATCACCATTTCATGATCTTTCAACATCTAACTATCATCATACATGTTTCACTCATCATATTAAGAAGAATAACATACTACTTGTTTAAGCTTCAAGATCTTCAAATCACTCTTAACCCTAGCTTCCTAACACCATACGATCATCATAATTTATGAGGGTGAGATTAGGTTTTTCTTGTGACATGATGAAGGAGATAACATATTCTTGAAGAAACAAGGTGAAGGACTTGAACAAAATCAATGTGATAAGGTGGGTGAGAAAATGTCGTGAGATGGAGAAGAATGAAGAATGAAATGAAGAAGAGAAGAAAACAAAGCATTTAGCCAAAGGTAAGAAATAAATGAATATTAGTCTTGCAAGGGTAAGTTACGAGAGTGAGATGTGTGGCATGGCAAGTGGCACTTGTCACTTGGCACATGTCACCACCTTGTGATTTTTAGTGGGTCCTCATTAATAACTAGTCCATTTGTCTCCAATTTCTAATACAATTGAATCCTAATTTTCAATTACATATGTTATTAAATCCTAATGTCATTCATCAAAATTTCTACCACCATCTGACACTTATTTCTGCTACTATTTATCAATTGTCTCACCACTTGGCATTTTTTCAAGTCCAAAAATACCCTTAATTGTAGAAAATTTTCAAAATTTACCAAAATTCTAAATCAATATTTTAATTCACCAGATCAATTTTTAAGGAAAAAATATTCACTATCCCTATCATAATCACATTAAAACTATCATTTATATCCGGAAAATGTCAAATGAGTGTATGATCAAATCATTGTAATGTGTGAAAAATTCGTATGTGTGTATGTTAACATTATTCATGAGTATGAAATACATTTTTCTAATCTCTCATTTCTATGTCTCATTTACAGAAATCTAGGGTTCTAACCCTTAATATGGGAAAACGAGATACTACAATTCTCCCACCTTTAAGAAATTTCATCATCGAAATTCTTATTTGATTTATTAAATTGATGGGGGGTATTGTTTTCTCATGTTCTCCTCCATTTTCCCACGTAACTTATTCACTCGAATGATTTCTTCCAACATACTATAACTGATGGGATCACTCGGTTTTTCTTAGTTACTCGCAATTTCACTTCCTGTGTCGATAACACATTTGTCGGATCATACCGATATCTCCTAAACATACTCACATATAACACATTGTGAATCTGAGACATCTTTGTTAGTATCACTAACTAATTATATGTCAATGGTCCTATTCTCTCATTAATTTCATATCTCTTCGATGTTGATCCACCTAACTCATTTGTCTTTCTTGAGTCACTTAATTTCTTCTACAGATCGATTTCTCTTATCAATAGTATCTTAAATCATTTCTGGGCCTTCAACAATCCTTAGGCCCTCTTCATCCCAATATAAAGGCAGATGACTCTTTCTGTCGTATTACACCTTATGCGATGACATACCAATACCACTGTGATAACGATTGTCATAATCAAATTCAATCAGAATTGTATATCGATCCCATACTCCTAGGAACTCCAAAATATAAGCTCTAAGCATATCCCCAACAATGAAGACTGTTGGAAAATCAAACATTCAGTCACACCTTCAACCATTTGCATTCTTTATCCTTGGCTGCTAAATGAAGTTTCGGAGTATTACTACTAGGATTTATAGCATAGGCTGCTATGTGTTGCTTTATCCAAAATCTCTTTTCTTAATCATCTCCATCGGGTACTCATACTCTCTACTTCAATCACAAGGTATCATTTTCTAATTGAAACTCAAAATTCGGATTCACTTTCAATTTCTCAATAGGATTCACAAATTCTGGATCCTTACCTTGGGCTTTTCTAATCCTTTCATGCAAAGCTAGTCTTAAATTCGTTATAACTAATAATACTTCATTTTACCCTAAATTCAACTCAACATTCAATCTTCTTAATTGAACTAGATTGGGTAACCTCGATATCTGAATTTGTGTTACCCTACTATTGGATTTTCTGCTCAACGCATCAGATACAACACTAGCTTTACTGGATAATACTTAATTGTACAATCATAATCTTTAAGTAACTCTATCCATTGTCTCTGTCTTATATTCAATTCTTTCTAACTCAATAATTTTCCTTAAAACTTTTATGATATGAATAATTCTGAAATGTTTCACCCTACATTTAATGTCTCCAAAATTTCAAAGCAATTACTATTATAGCAAGTTTCAAATCATGTACCAACTCATTAACTCATGAGACTTTAATTGTCTCGATGTATATGTAATCACTTTTCTATGTTGAATCGGAATACATCCTAATTTCTTGATGTGAAACATCACTATATACTACATAACTTCTAGATCCATATGAAATAGTGAACACCAGTGTTGTAATTAGTCGGTGTTTTAATTCCTCAAAACTCTTTTTACATTTATCAGTCCATCTGAATGACACATTCTTCCTTATAATTTTTTCAAAAGGTTAAGATCAGTAAAAACCCCTCAACAACTTCTGCTAGTATCTAATATCCAACTAATTTTAGAAAACTCTGGATCTCATATATATAGTCCTCGGAGTTTCTGACTCTTTCATTACCTCTATTTTCTTTTGGTTTCCTAATATTCCATGTTCAGATACTATATGGCTCAACTTATTACTTGATCAAGCCAAACTTCATACTAACTGAACTTGGCATATAATTGTTTCTCACTCATGATATGTAAGACTAACATCAAGTGCTCAAAATGCTCTCTTTACTTTTCGAATATACTCAAAATATCATCTATGATCACAATCACTAATTGATCCAAGCAAAGTTGGGACACTTTATTCTTCAGTACCATAATATTGTTGGGGGAATTTGTTAACTTAACAGATATTGCGAAAACTCAATAGGCCATAATTAGTTCTCGTAATTCCTTAAATAACTAATTCCTCAAATGAGGTAATATTATCTCATGTTATTTTCAGTCTCCCAATTGACTTCTTTTCTCAAATGATTTTCTCCATTCATTCGATTTCCTCTGATTTCTTATTGACTTATTACAATGTCATACCATTCTTACTAGTTTCTCCACACATTTCAGTTTATTCACAAGTTTCATTTTTTTTTGAACACAGAAGTTAAAACTAACTTGTACCTTATGGATATACAAATATAGAATACATTGTGGACCTAAATTCCTTTAGCAATAGCAATAGTGTCATCTCAAATTTAAGAACCCAATAACGTAGTTGGGTTGCTTTACATCAAACAAAACACATATACTCTTTATAGCATATTCAACTTCTTATGCTTGAGTCTTAGTTAAAAAAAATGGGACTCTAATATTTGCTTCTGATTTATTCAATATCCATTCATCCCTAACAATGGAATACTTAACTTACATGATATAATTCAATGAATGTTTCCATCAAAAGAAGATCTCTCTTCCCAATCATCTGTACTCTTTACATACTCTTTATCAATCAACTAAATTCATCATTGCTTTTCAGCCATTCTTAATACCCCAATAAGATCAAATTTCAACTATTCATAATATCTTAGGATCAATTTCTATCATATCTTACATGATCAAAATATTCTTTATAATAAAGTTCAGTTAAGCAGTAAGCAGAGTCCTTTACTCTAATAGCTTGGCATTTTCCATCTAGATCATTACATCTTATCTAGAGATGTTGTTGGGTGCCCCGCCCTAGTAAGACACGTGCCCGACGTCCTACGTGACATCTAGACACGCATCCCATAAGGGTGGCATGCTCACACCAGTCAGTCACCAAAATCATAATTGAATTTTTTAGAAAATTTGTAGCTCTATGTCTCTAATTTATTTAGAAACAAGAACCATCTCATTCGGAGCTCTATAGATTAAGATACGATTAAAAAGCCAAAGTATGTTTAGTAACATAACCAATTCATGCTCTTCCAACCGTTTCCATCACTTTCTTTCCATCAATCTTCTTCAAATCAACACAAAAGGCTACCAGTTTTTATGAAGAGATAGAAAAATGTGTTAGGAATCTACTGGTTTAAGAATCACTTCATTTGGAGGTCGAATGATGAAGTTATGGCCAAAAGAATCAAATATGAATATGTCTTCAATCATATTGTACCTGTTTTAGGACAAAAGGCATAACTTTCACTATAGATATCAAATTAAGGTGCTCTTAGAACAGTTTTGAAGAGAACTTCTAGATCTACAACTTTTGTGAGACTATAAAGAGAGATTTTGTCATTTAGATGGTCAAAAATGCAAATTTCCAAAAGTGTACAGTGTAAATGGACATACACCTCCACCTAATGGACATACACGGGGTCTGGAGTGATTTCCAGTCCCGTGAAGTTCCTTTTAACCGACATAGACAAGGCTAGGGGTCTTTCTAGACTCGAGAAGGTATATTTAATGGACCTATTATCTGTCTAATGGACATATGTGAAACCTAAGCCCCTCCAAAGCCTCTCCAATGATTCCTACATCTATTCTAACATCACTTTCACTCATAATCTTCCCAAATTCACCTCTTATAATGCAATATCTGTTGGACCCGTTTTCGGAGCCCAACATTCAGAGTCATAAACCCAGATCTTCATTACTCCGTATTTTCAAAGTCATAAAATGTGAGTGCATTTCCCCCTAGGGTTATTTGAATGAACCCTCATAATCCATGAACAGGTCATCGTTATTCTCATAACATCCCAAAAGTTCCTCATAATTTGTTCAATGGCATGCCCACACTAAGTCACCATAATCAAACTCATTTCTTACAAATTCAAAGCACATTTTGGGAAGCCTCAAATCGGAATTACAATTTGACTTTTTCAGAACATTTGTTCCCCATTATCTTAAGTTACTAATGACACCAAAAACATTCAATTTGGTTTAGAAATCTGAAAGTTATAGCCCAAATATTTTTGGACTATTATTAAACCAAGACTACACATTATACTCGACTTCCATCCAGAAATTGAAAGCCTTAGAGACTGAATTAAAATTCAATTCCTTGAGATAATTTGTAGCTCCATGTCTCTAGTTTAGTTAGAAATAAGAATCATCTCACTTGAAGCTCCACATACCAAGATATCACCAAAATACTGAAGCATATTCAGTAAAAATATCCAACTCATACTCCTTCAACCGATCCTCTCACTTTGATTCAATCAATCTTTTTTCAAATTAGTACCAAAATCTATAAATTTTTAGGAAGGGATAGAGGAATGTGTTAGGTATCTAATGCTTTAAAAATTAGGTCATTTAGAGGTCGGACGACAAAGTTATGGTCAAAAGGGTGAAACATGTTCAGGTTTGAGGGCTTGGCAGGTCGCGATCCCGACTTTCCACGCGCCCGCACCATGTCGCGGTTGCGACTTTCGCGAAATTTCCACTCGCGATCGCGACTTGTTCCTCTTTTCTTCCTCTGACCTGACTTGGTCAAATGACCATAACTTTCACTACAAATATCGGATTAAGTTCATTCTTGGAACTTTTAAAGAAGACTTCTAGGCCTACAACTTTCATGAAGACTTCAAAAACAAATATTGACTCTATAAAGATTAAAATTTCCAATCTATGTAGCTGTCCCAAAAGTCCATCCTATGTAGCGACACAATCTTCAAATGGTCATAACTTCCAGCTTCGATATTGAAAAATTTCATACTTTATAACGTTAGAAAGCTAGAAAGATGAGCTACAACTTTCATGAAGACAACTTTAGCTAATTCTACATAGATCGATTCAGTTTTTCCTTTAAGTTTCGAACATAACCTCTACACCTATGAAAACTTGCAAAATGCACTATCTCTTTATATCAACCCACTACTAGATACCTTTTCGTAACTCTTGAACCTCACCTCAAGTAATTCATCCTACACAACCTTTCCAATTTCTAACATGCTATTCTAAAACAAACACCCATTTGCAATTTCAACAAGGAAAAATATGCGCATACACATTCCTCATCCACAAATGCCATACTCAACCTATAAAGTAGCATAATCATACACAAAAGGAAATCCTTACATTCTCATTCTCATTACTAAGAAAAGTAAATAATTGAACAAGCTTTATTTACATATCGATATACAC
>JAOSBM010000002.1:27247222-27260606 GCA_027568955.1 Erythroxylum tenue | reverse complement strand
ATGAGACTGATATGGATGTGTCAGTCAAATAAGGCTCAAATCTCACCGGCTTTGTCTACCATTAGTCACTACTCTTCCAAAGATAATACATATCGACCAATCACAAGAGCAAAAGTACATGCTAAAGTTGCTATGAAATTATCTAGTCAACCCATACTCTAATTATGATTATATAATCCCAAAAGCAATAGAAAATGAGAACATGTTTGTTTCATTTGTTTTATTCTTTCTCTCATTTGATTGAAAACTTAAAAACAAGAAAAACAAACAAATTCAAAAACACACAGCATATCAAAAGTAATGCGAAAATGTAAAGAAAAAGAAATTTACTTCCCTTGGGTTGCCTCCCAAGAAGCGCCTTTGTTTAGGGTCGTTGGCTCGACTCCTGATTCTCCTCATGTGACAAAATTGTGATCTTTCGGTATTACAGTTAGCGCCACTTCCACACGAGGTAGTTCCGGATAGGGCCTTAGTTGATTATCATTCCCGTTTAATGTCTTCCCTATCCTCAAACACTCAATTCTGACTGAGTCCATACATTCCAGAAATATTTTGAACGTCTCTTCACTTTTTTCTTTATCATTTAACTCCTCTAATCTGTAATGTAAAGGTAAAGAGTTAGTCTAAAAAATAATCATACACTAAGTACTTACCTCCGAGCTAAAAGATGTGTCCTTTTCGGCGTCGAGCTCCTTCTCAACATCTTCAACACAAAAAATTCGTTGAGGGTTGCCCTCAAAATTCTCAAGCTCCTCATCACTTTGCAAATTTTCCGCACAGACTTCAATTGGATACACCTCGGGTTGATACGGCTACGCCTCTTCTCGTTGCGATTCTAAGTGATCAAGGCTTATTGCCATCTGACCCATTAGGTTTTCCATCCTCTGTTGGTGTGTTTTTGTCTCTTGTCAGAATTCTTACATTTCTTGTTGCATATCCTATTCAAATTGCAAAGTGTTAGCAACAAGTTTGTTAACAATTTCTTCTAAAGATGCACATGAACCAAGTTGGCTCTCCGGATCTTGGACCAAGTGTTTTCTGGAAATTGCCCTCCATCCTTTTGGAATTGTAAAGTATTCTCCTACAATTGCAACATCAACTCTTCCAGAGATGGACCGGAGTTGTGATAGGAAGCTACTAGTCTGTACGAGAATTGTTGTGTGTCCTGCAAACTATCATGGAAGTAATTCCGCTGATTATCCCATCCATAACAAAAGTTAGGTTGATTAGTCCAAACATTGTTATAGGATTGAGAATATGAAATATAAAAGAAATTACTTCCGTCCATATCAAAACAAATTCCGAAACAAAAAAATGAAAAGATCACAAAATAACAGAAAAGAAATCAATCACAAACAAATATATACAAAACACCAATTAAATCAAAAACAAAAACTATAACACCGCACTCCCCGACAACGACGCCAAAATTTGTCCGCGCATCGTTAAGCTAATCAAAAGAAAATAACTAGACTACTACTATAACAGTGGTGAGTCTAGGTTGATCCCACAGAGAGTGTGTATGAAGTTTAAGAAATGAAATTAACCGGTGTTTACACTTAATGGGGGGTTTTAAATTTTTGGAATAAGAAAAATAAAATAAAACTAACTAATAAAAACAAATTAAAGAAAATATGCAATATAATGGTAAATGTAAAGAAAAAATGCAATATAATGACAAATGTAATGCTTCTAACTCACTTTAATTTCTTTGCTCCCAAATTGTACCTAAAATTAAATATGAATTAAAGTGAGTATCTTAAGCATTTTTTTGTCAATAATTGCTTAGTGTAAATGATTAAAAATGTCAACAATTAAACACATATCAGTTTATGTTTTGATTATGATACATGAAAGACTATGATTTATGAGTTATCAATTGAATGATTTTGAGTTCGAATAAGTGATAGAAATTGATGAGGAAATGAAGCATAATTTAGGTAAAATTGAGGTATGATCAATGGATTAGTATGATAGTGTTAAAAATTTGGAAAGAGATTGAAGGAAAGGGATGGTGAACTGTTTGTTCACCCATTCCACGATTGTGGAAAGGCACCCATGATCGTGAGAAATTCCCTGGAGAAGAAAAGTTTCTATTTTGTCTTTAGAAATGCTTGGGAAGTGAAAAACTCTGTTTTGTGTGATTCTTGAGCCAACTAAGGATAAGTTACTCTACTTTGGTGTATTTGGATTTGATTAAGGTTTGAAATGAACCTGGAAGGTTGTTTGATTGGTTGATTAAGGGCTTGATAAGTTTAAGTTGATAAATGATGTTAGAATTTAGGAATGGACTGTTGATATCAATGTATATGAATTTAGAAAGTATGAGTTGTTAAAGAAATGAAGGTGTTTTTATGAATGCAAATGTGATGCAAGGGATATAAGTCATAAATTAGGTATGATTGAATGAGAATTAGGATGTTACGTGAGTATGGAATGTTAGGAAGTGATGGATAAATGTTTGATTGAATGAATTTAAAGTAATCGAGATGTCTTAAGGCATTGATCTAATCACCAATAAGTTATATGCAGACTATAATGAATGAGTGAACAAGATTTATGAATAAAGATACATACCTTGGGAAAATCAAGTGAGCATGCATTGAACATGACACATATGCAATTGTATGATTGAGTATTTATTTGATTAAACAAGTAAGTACTGTATACATATATGTGTATTGCTTGATATATATGCACAAATTGTTCGACTGCATCCAGACATTACCGGATCATTAAGGCAATAGCTATTTGGAGTTCACTGTGAGTCAACCTAGATGTTCTCTCACCATAATCTAGTTGCTTCGTTTAAAATTCAGTCATTGAATTGCTAATCATGTGATTATGGTAATTTTGGACCATCAATTGTCCGAGGAGATTGATATTCGGGAATGTATTGGAAGTGTTTTGTAAATGTATGTGAATATGGAAATGTGAATTCTCAACTAAATGTTGAATGCCGGACTTAGATCCGAAGAATGTGATATATGAATGGAATATATCGAATGTGAAATAATGAATGCATCATATGTGAATTGTTGCATCTCACTACATTGAAGTGCATGAACAGATAAAGGTGTTGTGACCGGAGTGACCCAAGTGAAAAAGAGCTTAAAGCTTATATATTTGCACAACGAGCTCTAGGCTCAGTTATCAGTGAGCCCAATATCCATAATGGGTATAGGATAGTATATAAAATGAGCCCAGTATCCACAAAAGATACGGGACAGTCAAATAGGTGCTCGGTCACAACAAAATAATAATGAAGTGAGTTTTATGTGCATTTGTATCTATATCTTTACATGTGTTTATGAGATTGATTGCAAATAAATGTTGAATTATGTTGATGATATAAAGAATTGAGATAGATGATTGGATTGTTCTGAAATGACTATATGAAGTATGTGTATTCATAATATGCTTGTTGAAATATGGCGAGTAATGTGGAAAATATGGGATTTGATTTTGGATGAGGTGTTATACTAATTGAACTATGTTTAATACATGAGATGTTTATATTCTATTTGAGTTAGCGCATCGATGGTGGTTCACTCATTGAGTTCGCAAAACTCATCAAAATTGCAAATGTTGATTTTCAGGTACTGAACAGACCTAGCTTCTAAAGCGCTCATCGATGATGGTTCATTCATTGAGTTCACAAAACTCATCAAAATTGCAAATGTTGATTTTCAGGTACTGAGGAGACCTAGCATCTAAAGCAATCTAGTAGCACTCTAGTATTACCAATTTTGGAACAAGAAATGACTCAAAGGTCGGTCAGCTAACACTAAAGAGTATAGATAGGATATTTTGGTTTAAGATTCCACTTCATGTAGAACGTCTTGTAAAGAGCAGCAAACTCTTAGATGTTGTTTGTAATGTATATATGTGGATTATGTATTGTAATGCAACAACGTACGTTCATGTTTATGAATAAAATGGGAAGTTTTGATCTTTTTAAATACTTGTGTTATGTATAATGCCATAATAAGTGAATGTTATTGCTCTAACATGCCATTCCCATGGGGTATATTGTTGGATAATCTACGGATGTTCGGGCATATGTACTATGGTAGTGGTGTGTTATAATTTTGGTATCAGAGCATGGTTTGGCATCCCTAGGTATATACAAGAGCAGTTTAGCATGAAATTTAGCGAGAAACTCGTATAGTGATCATGACTATTGGTTGTTATAGGTCATCTGCTATAGCAGACCGAGTCATTGAGTCAGTTGATCTCGAGTCCATAGGAGCCAACAGAGAGTCTTCTATGCCCCAGTCTGAGCCAATGCCTCAAAGAGTACGTCAAAGGAGATAAAGGAGGTATGACAAACTTAAGAAGCAGAAGGTTATGGACTTATATGAAAGTACAGACCCTACTGAGTCAAAAGGTTGGTTAGAAAGGACAATGAGGATATTTGACCATATGGACTACGAGTTTGACAAGAGGTTCAACTATACAGTTTCACTGCTTCAAGGTCCAGCTACCAATGGTGGAAGACTGTTCCTAGTAGCTCAATCCTACAGATTGATATGGGAAGATTTTTTGAGGGTGCTCAAGGAGAATTACAAGCCAAATATTTACTTAGGTAGAAAGATGAAGGAGTTCTTAGATATGAAGCAAGGAAGTCTCACTGTAGCTGAGTACGAAGTGCAGTTTAATGAGTTAATGGGGTATGCTACTGCCTTGATTCCGACTAAGGAGGACAAATGTAAGAGATTTGAAAACGGATTGAATATGGAGATTTGGACAAGGCTAGTAATTACTAATTTGAGTAGTTTCACTGAGCTAAGAGCTGCTTTGTTCATAATCGAATAGCTATTGAAAGATGAGTGAGGAGAGTACAGGCAGGAGTTTAGGCTAAAAAGACAAGGTGAGTCTAAAGCTGATTCTGGCAGAAGGTTCAGTAAATGCCATAGTAGACCATTACGATCACAACAGAGATCGAGACAGTCAGGATTTAGGCCGAGTGGTATTTTTGTAGGCTGAGAGGTAGTTTTGTTTATTCTGGTGGTAAAGGACTGGCTTCAGGGGGACAGTCATATGCCAGACAAACACAACAAAACCCCAGTTGTGAATATTATGGGAAAAGTTATAGTGGGATATGCTGGAAGATATCGGGAGCTTGTTTGCATTGTGGCTCTTTTAATCATCAAATCAAAGATTGTCTTGCCATTGTAGGAGCTCAATCTGGAGTGAGAGGAGGATTGATAATTAAAGCGGCTATTTAGCAGAATAGAGCGAGTGGAATAAGACAGAGAGGTTCTGAGACACAGAGTAACCAGCTGAGTTCCAGGCTAGGATATATGCCATCACCAGATAGAAGGCTCAGGACTCCCTAGATGCTGTAGCTGGTGTGTTATATGTCTTTAATTTTGAGGCATATGCATTATTAGATCTAGGATCAACACATTTTGAGGAATATGCATTATTAGATCCAAAATCAAGGCATTCTTTTATTACTCCTCATTTGACATCTAAATTACATTGTGAAAAAGATATATCGAAATGTGAATTAGAGTTGAGTACTCCAATAGGTAGTACTACCACGATTGGGGAGGTTTGTAGAAGTTGTATTATTCGAGTTAATCAGGTAGAGTTAAAAGCCGACTTGATAGTATTACAGTTAAAAGAGATAGATCTTATCTTAGGTATGGACTGAGTTACTGCACATAGGGTAATTATGAGGTATTTCATTTATGAATTTCTTTTGGAATTTATAGAGTATTATGGAAAATAGGAAAAAGAAATCAAAAGATATTTGGGGATAATTGGATTGTAAAGATGGGAGTTAAAAAGTTTATTTCAAAAGAAACTTGGTTAGAGCTTAGACCATAGGAAAGTGACAAATGTCAAGTGCTTGTTGTACTTTTAGCTAGAAGTAGGTTACTGTTCTCTGGGGGTTGAAAGGTTAGGTTTTGTCCCGATAACTTCTTCATAAATACCTTATTCGAATTTCCTCCCATTACACAAAGTTTTTCATTAAACACCTTCTAAGAAATTCTTTGCTTTTCCTTCCTCTACCACATTGCTATTTGTCTTTTCTACCTTAAGAAAAACTAGAAGATGGTTAATGTTCACAGTGGATTACATATTCTGTATAGAGTTAGGGCTTGAAGATAGTTGAAGCTTTTGGAGTCTTCAACAAGTAAGTAGTGAATAAAATTGTTAGAGTTGTGGATTTTTGAAATAAAGTTGATGAATTTATTGTCAGTGCATGATCATGGAATTTACGTATATTTATATTCTTAAACACAGTGTTAAGGGGATGAAAATTGTGGATATGGTGTTACTTGGTTTTTGATGGATTATTAGTTATCAAATGTGTGGAAATGGTTCTTGGAGTTGAAGTAGCATTGAAATGGTGTATAGGGTTAGTGTAGAAGATTAAAGTTTGGAAAGTTGGAACATGCTCTGTTTCTTCACTATGTTTATATGTATGAATACATAGGTGTTTAAATGTGAGTTGATGAAAACTCAGAGATGTTCAAGAAAACGATTTTTGAGTTGAGGAGTATACATTTATCGTCTGTAAGGATGTATCGTCTGCAGAGACGTATAGTCTTAGGTTGACTTTTGCTTCATCTTAAGTTGACCGTCTGTATCGTCTTAGATTGACTTTTGTTTTGTCTTAAGTTAACCTTCTGTATCGTCTGTGATGACGTCATACCATCTTAAGAGTCGCATTTGTCTGCTTTTCCCATTTGTCTGCTGCTTGCATTCGTTTGCTTCTCGCATTCGTCTGCTTTTCACACATTCATCTGCTTCTTGCATTCGTCTGCTTCTCGCATTCATCTTCTTTTTGCTTTGTCTACTATCTGCTTCGTCTTAAGTGGACAGAACCTTGCTTGATTCTTTCAGCCATAACTTTGTCGTCTAACCTCCAAATGACCTGATTTTTGAAGCATTGGATTCATAACACATTCCTCTATCTCTCCATAGAAATTCTAGTTTTTTGTTTTGACTCGAAAAAGATTTAATCAAATCAAGGTAAGGGTATCAGTTGGAAGAGCATAAATTGGATATTTTACTGAACAAGTTCTTGTATTTTGATGATATCTTGATTTGTTCAATTACAAATGCGATGATTTTTAATTTGAAGTAAACTAGAGATATAGGTCTACAAATTGTCTCAAGAAGTTGAATGCTGATTCAGTCTCTAAGATGTTGAAGTTTTGGATGGAAACTATGCATAGCACATTGTTTTGGACATGAACAACCTGATAATGGTTAAGGCATATCTTTCAAATTACTAAACCAAATTGAGTGATTTTAGTGTCAATGGAATCATAAGACATAGAGGAACATTATTCTAGAAGAGAATATGACCAAATTGCCTCATTTTCACCTTTTGATTGAATGTGAATAGTAAACCCAAAAGTATGCTTGGAAAAAAACTGAAGTGAGTCAATAAGAAAGGAATAGAGATTTTAATGGTTTTAGTGAAGTATAAATTATACTTAGATGATTTTTGGATATGAGAATGAGTTTATGATGGGAATTGATAGTAAAACACCCAGGATTGTCATGAACATGCATTGTACATAATTCATTTCATTCATGTGCATTATTAAACACTTATGATTGTACAAATTATGATATTTGTGTATGTTGTTTGATATAGAGGAGCAACTGGAACGTCAACCTCTAGACATTGCCGATCCATCCAGGTAATAGAATATTGGAGCGTACTGTGAGTCAACCTAGATGATTTCCTAGGATTGATTTGTTTTGAATTGATTTGATTTATTAAACTTCCATATTTCTGAATTGTTTGTGAATAGTTTCTGAATTCCGGACTTGAAGTCTGAGGAGTTTAATAGTTGGGCATGTATTGGAAGTACTTTGATTTGATATGAATTTCTAAATGACATCTGATTTCTCAACGAAAGTTGAATACCGGACTTTGGTCCGATGATTATGAGCTTTGTTTTAGCATCATATATGATTGTGATATATGATATATATGTATTTTGATGCATTTCATAAAATGCATGTTCAGATAAAGGTGTAGTGACTTGAGTTGCTAGTATGAAGCTCTTCCACATAGAGCCTTGCTTCGTGATGTCTGATTCTGCACATAGAGCTATGCTCTGTGATTCTGTTCTGACTAAGCCCTTTAGGCCAGTATTTGTATAAGTTTGTGATAGGCACTCGGTCACAACAATAAGAACGAATGAGAGTCTCATGCATATAGCATTCATATAAGATTGAAATTCATGAATGTTTTGCAAAGCTGTATTGAATGACTATATGATATGCCCTGTTATGTGAGTATATGAATTATAAATGTATGTTTAGAATGATTATTGTGCAATATATGATGTGTGTATGTGATCCGGTGAAATCATCAATAATGGTTCGCTCATTGAGTTCGCAAAACTCATCAAAAATTACAATATGTCTTTTCAGGTAAGAGATAGGAGACCTAGTGCTTTAGACAGGACAAAAAGGCCCTTTTAGAGAAGTCATGGCTCAAAGGTCGGTTAGTTGGGATTTTCGAACGGATTAGTTAGATTTTGAGTATTTTCCTCTTTCACATAGCACTTTTGTATTAGGTTTTGATGATGTACATGTAAGGAGTGTTGAAGGACACAATGTAGCCTTTCGGTTTTTATGCAATGAAATGAGGAAAAAGTTGGTTTTAAAATATTGTGGTTTTTCTTATGACGCTTCATAAGTGAATTATGATACCATGCCATATGAAGTGAATGTAGTGATAGATCGTAGCTGGCCCTTATCATAGGATATGTACCGAAATACCCTCCGGGCATCCCAGTGCGTACCCTGCGATAAGGGGGTGCTACAAAGGAGGTAATTATTGAATCTCTTAATCAGCCGAGAATAATATTTCGAGGTGTTAGTCAAGCAGTGCCAGCTAGGCTAATTTCATCAATGAGTACTCTTAGGTTGATTCAAGGGAGATGTGAGGCTTTCTTAGCCTACGTAACTAATACTCGAACTGACCAGATAATTCAAGATATTCCCGTTGTCAGGGAATTCCTAGATATGTTTCCCACTGAATTACTGAAATTACCCCCAGATAGGGAAACGAAGTTTACTATCGACCTTGTTCTAGGTACTGCTCCTATATCTATTCCTCCGTATAGGATGACACCTGTGGAACTTAAAAAACTCAAGAATTAGTTCCAGGAGTTATTGGATAAGGGTTTCATTAGACCTAGTATGTCAACTTATGGGGCTCCAGTTTTGTTTATGAAGAAGAAAAATGGAACCTTGAGATTATGTATTGATTATAGACAGCTGAATAGAGTGACAGTGAAAAATAAGTACCCATTACTGAAAATAGATGATCTACTTAATCAACTACAAGGAGATCAGGTGTTCACTAAATTGGATCTGAGATCAGGTTACTATCAGTTGAAGATAGCAGAAGCTGACATACCAAAGAGTGCATTCCAAGTTAGATATGGGCATTTTGTGTTTTTGGTGATGCCTTTGGATTGACAAATGCTCCAGTAGCTTTTATGGTGTTGATGAACAAGGCATTTCAACCTTACCTAGATCACTTTGTGATTGTATTTATTGATGATATTTTTGTGTATTCAAAGAGCAGAGAGGAACATTCTAAACACTTGAGGTTAGTTATACAAATTATAAGGGAGAAGCAATTATATGCCAAATTTAGTAAATGTGAATTTTGGCTCAATCAAGTAGTATTATTGGGTCATATAATATCTGCAAAAAGGCATTCAGGTAGACCCAAAGAAAATTCAAGTAGTGACGAAGTGGGAAGCCTGAGAAATGTATCTGAGATTCGGAGTTTCCTCGGATTAGCTGGTTATTACAAAAGGTTTGTCGAGGGTTTTTCTTTGATCTAAGCCCCTTTGACAAAGCTTCTGAAAAAGAATGTATCTTTCTAATAGATTGATGAATGTTAGAGGAGTTTTGAGGAATTAAAACATTGATTGACTATGGCACCGATGTTAGCTATTCCATCGAGGTCTGGAAGATATATAGTATATAGTGATCACTCACACCAAGGATTAGGGTGTGTAAAGTGATGGCCTATGCATCAAGACAGTTGAGGTCTCATGAGTTTAACTATCCGGTTCATGATCTAAAGTTAGCTGCAGTAGTTTTTGCCTTGAAAATTTGGAGACATTATCTGTATGGTAAAACATTTCAGATATTAACTGATCATAAAAGTCTGAAATATGTTTTGAGTCAGAAGGAGTTGAATACGAGACAAAGGAGATGGATTGAGTTGCTTAAAGATTATGAATGCATGATTGAATACCATCCTGGTAAAGCTAATGTGGTAGCTAATGCATTAAATAGGAAATCCAATAGCAGTGTGGCACAGATTCAGATATCGAGGTTACCACACCTAGTACAACTAAAATTATTGGATGTTGAGTTGAATTTAGGTCAGAATGAAGTGTTAATAGCTACATTGAAACTTAGACCATTATTGCATGAGAAATTAGAAAGGCTCAAAGTAAGGATCCAGAGTTTATGAAGCTTATTGATAGGTTGATACAGGACCTAAATTCTGGATTTGAGTTGAGAGATAATACATTATGGTTAAAGCAAAGATTGTGTGTTCCGGAGGTGGATGATCTAAGAAAGGAAATTTTAGAGGAAGCACATATAGCGACTTATGCTATGCATCCTAGTACTAAAAAGATGTATAATACGCTGAAACAACATTTTTGGTGGCTAGGAATGAAGAAGCAAGTAGCTGAGTATGTTACTAAATGTTTGAAATGCCAGTAGATTAAGGCTGAGCATTAGGCTCCAGTTGGAAGGTTACAATCATTACCTATTCTGAAGTGGAAATGGGGGAGGATCACAATGGATTTCATCATAGGATTGCCGAGGATGCTGAGGCAACATAATACCATATGGGTCATTATTGATAGATTGATGAAGTCTACTCATTTCTTACCTATGGGGGAGAACAATACATTAGATCAACTAGTTCGAAGATACATCAATGAGATAGTAAGTTATATGGAGTCCCTGTGTCTATTGTATCGGATTGGGATCCCAGATTTACCTCTAGATTATGGGGTAATTTACAGACAACTTTAGGCACAAAGTTAAATTTTAGCATAACATTTCATCCTCAGACAGATGGACAAAGTGAGAGGACTATTAAGACTGTTAAGGATATGCTTAGAGCTTGTGTATTGGAATTCCAAGGAGCATGGGATCACTATGTAGCTCTTATTCAATTTTCATACAATAATCACTATCATAGTAGTATCGGTATGGCTCCTTATGAAGCCTTATATGGCAGGAAATGGCAGCCACCACTTTATTGGGATGAAGATGGTAGTTAGCCCCCTTGGAGAGCTAGTATAAAATGGATTTTGAGCTGAATTGTTAGCCTAATAAGTAAGTAACAATCTAAGTTTTATGGCATGTCAAATGATATAAGAATCATGCTTGAATTGGAATGAAATGCATGTAATAGTTTCTAGTTTGATTTTTGATGCATGAAAGACTAGGATTTGTGAGCTGTCAATTGAATAATTTTGAACTGAAATAGGAGAGGTTGTTGATGAAGAATTGGATTATGATTCAAGCCTAATAGAGGTACAATTGATGAAATATAAAGAGGTTGTTTTAACTTTGGTATAAAGTGTTAAAAAAATCTAAAAAGTGAAAGAACAATTGTTGGAATATGTTAGCTGTAGTGTTTTCACTGAACATGCATATGTATTTTAGCCATATCTTATTTTGTAGACATCTAAATGGGATTATTTTATTTTAATATTAAACTAGAGATATATAGCTATATTGTTTATGAAGGAATCGATTTTTAATTATGTGTCTAAGAGTTTTAAAATTTGGCTTAAAGTTGAGTTTTTAGATTTTGTCACTGTTTGAGAATAGTCTGTAGAATTTTGGGTATAACTATAATAATAATGAACCAAATTGTATAAATTTTAGTTCATTATAAACTTAAGACATATGAAAACATTTGTTTAGAAGAATGTATTGCCTAAATACTTCATTTTCGTTATCAAAATGGCCATACAAAATTGACCCAAAAATCAGTTTTGAGAAAAGCTGGAATGAAGCTTGAATAAGAGATAATACACAATCGTGCATGAGCACGATCATGATAGAAAGGGGAAATTAGGGAGTTTCAAAATCATGCTTGTGCATGATCATGATAGAGAGGAAACATCAGAAAGTGTGCAATTGTGCATAAGCACGATCGTGACAGGGAAGGTGCACAATGTTTGACAGCTTTTGACACCCTTCACTCTTTTGACCATAACTTCTTCTTTGGACCTCCAATTGACTTGAAATTTGAACCATAAGCTCCTCACACATTATCCTTCCTATCTACCAAAATTTATTGTCTTCTTAATAGACTAGGAAAGGATTAGTAAATTATTGATTGATGATGTTATAATAATCAAGTGTATTTAGCTATGAACCTTAGCATATGACTGAGTGATGAACTTAGAATAAGTTTGTATTATTGAGGTGTAAACCTAAGTGTTAATTCAAAATGACTTTATGTAAATGATTTTGGTGAAGAAAAAATAATCATAAAAGAAGCAAGTAAGACGGAAGCAGAAGAAAATGAGACGGAAGGAGCAAAGCCAATAATCAGACGATGGAAAATCAGACGAAAGCGCAAAGCCAAAAGACAGACGAAAGCGCAAAGCCAAAAGATAGACGAAAGCGTAAAGCCAAAAGACAGACGAAAGAACGAAAACAAAAGACAGATGGAAGCGCAAAAGTAAAAATGAGACGGAAGGCGTAAAAGAAAAAAATCAGACGGAAGCGCAAACTAAGAAATCAGACAGAAGAAAAATCAGACGGAAGAAAGTGAGACGGAAGATCCGATACCACGTCGAATTTCTAATCAGCTTGAGTTAGTTACAAAACTCAACTGAATAACTAATTCTTGAAAGATCAAGAAACAAGAAGAAAGAAGCAGTTGAAGACAAAGGCTATAAATACGAGTTGAAGTCGAAGACTGCAGAAGATTAGCAATATATTTGAAAGCTTAGTGATTTGAGAAATATTATTGTGCGAAACACTTAGAGCTATCTCTATTTGTAACAAAGATCAAAATACTTTTCAATTGAAAGAAGAGCAAATAGCCTGAAGAGGCTAAGAGTGAAAGAATACTTATTGTAAGAGATCTGAAGAGGCTCAGTATCAAAGAATACTTGTAACGTTTTGTGAGATAGTGAAATCTTAGAAAGATATTTGAGGACTTGACGTAGCCCACTGTTTGGGGTGAACTAGGATAAATCTGTTGTGTCAACATCTCTCAACTCTAGACTCTTTTAACTTTAAATTTTCGATCTTATTATTTTCATACGTGAATTTCGAAAATATTTTACAACATTGATTTTCAGTAGTTTCTGAAAAAGGACAAGTTTCTTTT
>JAOSBM010000002.1:27130810-27147186 GCA_027568955.1 Erythroxylum tenue | reverse complement strand
CTTTTTACATGGACATCTAATCTTTGGGCCATCCATATATGCAGGTTGAGAACATGCATAATGAATAAAAGCTTCAAGATCTATCAGGATTAATGAAACCATCTGGTGTTAATCATCTATACATCCAAGATCTATCAACATTACTCATTTATGCAAAACTGTTAATTTAAAACAGGGATTCCATAGTTAGTATCATTCATGTTCGCCAAATACAAAACATATAAACCTTACATAAGATTCCCTAAGTATTAATCAATTGAATTAATATAAAAAGATTACACTTATGAATCAAGAAAACAAGTTCTCATTGTGACTCCTAAGCTCGTGGTATTTTTCACCGATAAGCCTCATGGGAGTTGCATCACGGGTTATAGGTTAAGGTTTATAGGTTAAGATCAAAATTATTTATTAACTGCAAATCATTTTTTTTTTGTAATCATATATGTTAGAAGACAATTAAAGTGTAGAAGTTTGATATTTAACCTAAATAGTATATGTACTAGTGCCAAATAAAATAAGCATTCATAAAAATATGAATACTTATTTTAATAAATTATTGTAACATATACAAATTATCTAATATGTTTAGAATAAAATTAGTATTATATTAAAAAGATGTGTGTAAAGATTCACACTGGAAAGTAAACAGAACCTAATCATTTTAGAGAGCATCAATGAAATAATGAATTGACATAATTAAAATATTTGTAACTATAAGCCAAACCCATCCTATATTAATTCATTGATAAACCGAAGTTCATATCAAAAAAAAAATTAGTTGGTATAGGCCATTTACATTAAAAATGCAGGAAGTTCAAATCGCAAAAAAATACACAAATTAAACCAAGCACACAAAAACCTAGTAAATAACAAAATCACTTACCTCAATCGACATGTAGAAGGATCTTCCTGAAGTATGTGAAGGAAGATGATGAAGGAGCAACTACCGAAAGTTGACAACCAAATATGATAACCAAAACAAAGCAAAGAAGACAATGAATTTCAAAGTAGTACACAAATTGATATAAATTCATGTTCAGAAGTCTTAGTTATAGCATTTGATTGCAGCCATGTCATGCAAGAAAATCCAGCCATTTGCCTTTTAAAACATAAAAAGGATGATAAAAGTTTTATATTCAATCAAGTAAAAAGAAGCAAAATGACTACGCTACAAAATATAGAAACAGATACAAATTCGATTAAACTTTGTAAAACCATAAAGGAGTCTATTATCTTTTACCCTAAATAAATATAGTACTTTTTGCATATTTGATATCATTGTGATTCCGATATCATTACGAAATGACCACTTATACTAATTTTAGGTCTTCACATCTTTTAAGTTGAAGCTTGACTGATGAGGATTTATATTAAAAATAGTTTCCTTAATTTCTTTGATAGTGAGTGAGAAATAAAGGAGCATTTTTATATCATTAGTGATTGAGTGATGATGAAGGAGATGGGAGAGGAATGGAGGATTTACTAGTCGTTAAGAGGCTCAAGTGGAAGGAAAGTTGGTACCCAAAATTGTTATTAATTTAAGAAAAATATGAGTGAAATAATATTGGGAAGCAATAAGGAAGTAGAGGAACTAGAAAAAGGCAATCCTAAATGGTGAGGTAGAATTTATAGAGAACAAGAGACTGCAATTGTGCCTAAAAGTAAGTTATCTTTTTTTTTTAAGAAAATAAAAACTGTTTCATCCCTTTCCTTGTACGTCAGCAAGGGAAAAGAAAAAAAAAGATAATGAGATCATAAAAAGATTTAAAAAAGTGAAAGTCAACATATCCCTCTATCAAATGCCATCAAGCACATACCAAAGTATACAAAATTTTTATAGAAGTTATATCCTA
Organism: Erythroxylum tenue; assembly: GCA_027568955.1. NCBI lineage: Eukaryota > Viridiplantae > Streptophyta > Magnoliopsida > Malpighiales > Erythroxylaceae > Erythroxylum > Erythroxylum tenue. The sequence goes on along the minus strand of JAOSBM010000002.1, from coordinate 27,145,333 downwards.
ACAAAAGAAAACTAAATAGCGATAAGAAGATAAGAATAGGTGAGAGTGTCTGGGTAGTATTTGAATGAAAAAATCCTCTTAAGTGCAAGGAACGATATATGTTCACCATTCTTTATAAAATAGGCAACACCACTATTAGAAAACCTATGCTAGATTTAGAAGCATCCATTAACGTTGTGTTGTTATCTATGTATACTTTGTTAAATTTATAAATTTCCAACGCAACTGATGTTATTATTTAATTGGATGATCATTCTAATAGATACTGTAAAATGATGGTTTTGGATGTTGTTATATATGTAAATGAGTAAATGAAAAACTTATTATTCTGCCAACAATTCCCGCCTTATTTACTGACAGGCATTTGTTACTGTTGCTAAATTACGTTGCATATTCATTTCCCTCCGTATTTAGCGACGGATATTGCTACCGCCGCTAAACAAAATTTTTCTAGTCAATTTTACCAATGGAATTGGGGTGACGATTTGATGATACAAGAGGGAAGTTCATCGGTAATTTGCAATGGTTTTTTACCGTCGGTAATTTTCTGTCACTAGGTCATGCTTTTGTTGTAGTGTAAGGATTCAGTGAAATTTGGAATGAACTACCTGTAAAACTATTGAGCTACAAGATAATTTAATATAATTTTTAACTAATTGAAATAAAATAAAATAAGCCAATAAATTCAACTAAATATATACATTTTAGTATTACCATATAACTTAATAGATCATATATTTTATTTAAAGGTGATAGGAAAAAAGTTATAAGCCTATATATTTTGTTATTTTAGGGGGACAACAACCAGAGGAAATCTTGTGAAAAACTAGAATCAAGAGAGACTTATAAACAGAGCGCGTACATTGAGGAAGTAGAATTCATGGACATCCCAGCCGGGGATGGTCAGTTCAGACGTCTGTGCGGTCAAGAGGACTTCTCTCCAATGTAAACAAGAGGACCGCCAAAGCTTATGCTTATATTAACGTTGTTAGGCCTATCTTGCTTTTTTTGTACCAATTTCGTCCTATTTGCTCCCACGTCACGTTTCTCTGCAAACAAATACCAGGTAATTTCTCCAAGTTCTGAATGCTGAGTTTCTTTGCACAATTATGATTGACATTGTCTTCTCTTCAATCTCCAAGAATTTACCATGAACCAATTTAACTGATCTAGAGTACAAGGATCGAAATTTTTTATTATTTTCCTCTGTTACATGCAAGATTTTCATTTTCCATGCAGTCGACGGAATCGTTTGGTTAATATCACTTATCCTGGTTATAGTAGTGGCTGATAGTATCTCCGAGCATTTCACTTCAACTGGTGAGAAGAAGTTTCATGTCTGACCTCGACGTACAAGTTCCTAGTGCCTTTGGTACGTCTTTCTTTTTCTTCTTTTGATGCATAGGAAAGAATCAAGATGGTTACATCTATTCTTCTTAATGTGACCAACTTAGGCACTTCTCCCTTTGTTTGCTTCCACACCACATTGATATCGCCACATTACCATAATTTCACTCCTGCTTTCTGATCACATTAGGATACGATTGTTAGCAACTAAGATAATCGAACATTAATATGGATACCCAATTACAAACTGAACAAAAAGTTCCGCAACATCTCTGACTGAAGATTTGCGCGTCAACTTTTTGCAAATAGTGAATGAAGTGCTCTTGTTTTGTGTATGATTTTGTAAAATGATGATAAGCAGATCCATTCGCTGAGGCAAATGAAGGTAATTCTGGTGCTGGAGCCTTGGATTATGTGCATATACGCATACAGCAGCGAAATGGTAGGAAAAGCCTGACAACCGTCCAGGGGTTAAAGAAGGAATACAGCTATAACAAGATTCTCAAAGACCTTAAAAAGGAATTTTGCTGCAATGGTACTGTGGTCCAAGATCCCGAGTTGGGTCAGGTATTCATTAGTCACATCAATTCTGCTACAACTAATTATCCTTTTCAATACCTTATTGCTTTAAAATTGTTCCTCTATGCAAGGTTATTCAACTTCAAGGTGATCAAAGGAAGAACGTTTCACTCTTTCTTGTTCAGGTAAGTCAGATTTCATTTGTACAAGTCCTCTTTTCTCAAAGTTCCCTTAATAGAATTGTCATAATGAAATTTGGCAAGCAGGAAGGCATAGTGAAGAAAGAATACATTAAGATTCATGGATTTTAAGAACTGACGACTGCTCAGCAACTTGGTCACCATCTTATTGCAGTTAATGTTGTACTTAGGTGGTTATATGTACCAGCTAGACATATTTTGTATCTTGTTTGCCTAGTATATCTAAGCGTACTACCTGTGTTTCTATTCTCCTGTATATAACGTGGATAGTTTCTGAAGTTCAAATGGAATTGGTTTTATTATTGGATTCAGTTTTATATTTTGCTTCTATAACATTAGCGTACATCTTTCCTCATTCCCAGTCGTGCATTGAAGAGCGTACGTACATCTTTCCTTATTCCCAGTCGTGCATTGAAGTGCTTGAATTCATGACAAGATGGGGAAAGTGGGTAGTTTTGGAAGAGATAACCTGGATACTAGACCATAATATTTTGTCAAACCACAATCTATAAGGCCTTGATGAAATCCTTTGAACAGCTGACTTAATGCATTCAGTTCTTAACCCAAGAAGCACCGGAAATCTCATAGAAAGACACTATCGAAGTTTTGAACTTATTGACTAATTGTACTTGTTAGGAATCTTAGCAGTCTTGTACGTATTAAATACCCATTTATTCTAAAATACTAATAGCTTTATCAGCTTTAATAACTAAAACTTCGAAAAGTATTTATCTATTAAATTACCTTAAATACTATATTTCCTTGCCTTTGAAAGGTCCTTCTGTAAGATACATCGCTGAGATAGACTTAGAAGAGATAGGAATTCCTAGATATGTGATTACCAATTCATTTCTATTAAAGCCTATAATAGCTAGTATCATTGCTTCTTATTCTGTTGCTTTACTTGAAATGTAAAATGAGCTTTTGATTGATTTCACCTCAAGTTCAGACATCCTAAAAACTTTCAGATTACATTCATTAAAGCAAATTCAAAAACATTGTTAGCTCTAGATAATAGCAGTCGGTCATCAGCAAATACCAAAGTTATTATGCCTAGCTTTTGACATTTAGATTGAAATCTGAACTACTTAGTTCTCTTTACTTCTCTCTTGAGTGTTCTGCTAAATAAGGAGCCCTTACAACTTGTAAGTAATTAGAGGTGGCAATGGCCTAACCCAAGCTTGTCTAAAAAATAGTTGTAAAGATCCAGGTCCAGGACTTGAGCCTAAACTCGAGCTCAATCAAGCTTTGAGATTCAAGATAAGGACACATAACTCAATGACGACCAATCAGGCTCAAGCCAACTCTGATTTTTATTTAATTATCTAATTTAACAATTATTTAATTTAATTTTAAAATGAAATAATTCTTAATTAAAGATTTTATCCAAAATTAAAAATTAAATAATACTAATTTTTTAAATGATTTAGAAATAATATGGATGTTTTCACTAGTTATTTTTTTTTATATTAATGAACTTCTCCATATAAATTTACAATATACAATAAAAGTACACCGTGTCAATTAGTAAATATGTTTGTTAAGAGAAAAAAGTTTATTTATAAATGCTATCTTATACTATACTTTGCTATTCAAGTTCTACTTTCCAAAAGTTTTTTTTAATATACATCATTTTACATCGAGAAAATCTAACTCATCTATTTTTTAAATATAGTCTTGAATAACCTTCAGTTTTTAATTTTGTCAAGTTGTCTTAATTCTAATAAGAAATCCATTTTTTTGTTAAATAAATATTGAAGACCAACCTCTTATAATAAACAAAAAATAATCAAAATACATTTGCATAATTTCTTTAAAATTAATATCACTTTAAACTATTATCTCTTCTTTGTCACTATTGGCTTGTCTAATAATAAAATGGTCTTCCGTTTAGAATTTGTATCTTCAATCTACAAAATCTTTATATTTTAGTCTTTTCTCATTCATTATGCCTAAGCCAAATAAATTTAATAGCTTAAAGACACTTACCTAACTCAAAACATGGACTAACATTTAAATAAATAAGATACGATAATTACTAGTTTTTTATTTTGTTATGGATTCTAGAACTTTTGACTTTTACCTAAGTGACTAGTAATTTTCTATCTTTAAGGTTTTTTTCACCTTTCCCTTTAATATTAGGTAATGTGAAAATTCTATAATAATAATAATAATAATAATAATAATAATAATAATAATAATAATAATAATAATAATAATAATAAATTATTATTATTATTATTATTTAATAATAATATTATTTAATAATAATAATAATAATAATTTATTATTATTATTATTATTATTATTATTATTCCTAGCACTATTATAGCGTTAAATAAAAAATTAAAGACACAGCTCTTTCCCTATGGTGCTTTGTAATAGAAAAATATCAAATCCTTATGCTTGGTCCATTCAAAATATGACATATTAATATCAATCACAATTGTTCCTATGCTAGGAATATCATAGTGCAATTATCAAAATCTTTTTATTTTCAAAAGTAATGAGTATTGTGGCCTTGTTATCCAATTGAAAAAAGATATAAAAATATCAATTAAAGTTCAGGAGTCTAAAGTTGAGCTAATAAGGAAAGGCAACATTGTGGAGTTTTCTTTGTTAATTGCATAAAACGACACAAGAAAAGAGTATATCTTTAATACTAAAAACATAAAGCAATCACATGAAAATAATAGTAAATTGAGAAGTAAAGATTAGAAAAACAACATAAGCTCATTAATCAATATAATGGGATTATCAACAGTTTGCACCGCTTCATTTACATATAGAAACGTTTATATCTAAGTTATACTCGATTATGTAATAATTGTATTAAAAAATATTCAATACATGATAATTAACAAATAAATATACTTTCATCATCAAATATTTGTTTGAAAAACTTTTAGTTAGAAGAAAGGTTTTCGTATTTTTATCAATACAAAAAAGACAATATAAGATAATATAATATATGATTATTAAAATTATTAAATTAAAATTTTTTACATATCATAAGAAAACAATTTATCTTGAATATCTTCATCACCAAGCCAACGTTAGGCACACATATAGGGTTTTCACAATATTAGAATAAAGTTTGGCATGATGAGGACTAACTATCTAACCACTAATACTAGAAGTAGATTTTGAAGCAATAGTAGATACTAAAATTACTAATATGCAATTACTTGCATAACTAGATAAGTACCTCTATATGTCTTCCGTCGTAATAATAAATTAAATTTCACCTTTAAAATCAAGGTCACAATACCTGCCTCTAAATAATTGTCCAATTCCATCTTGTTGTAAAAAGTCAAAGCCTTCTTTTCCTTGATGAATTCTTCAAATTCAAGACACACAACAATTAAATCAACAACAGAAGAAGATAAAGCTAAATCTGATTTTGAATTATTGCGATCCTGATCTTTGTCCACTCTTAGTTGATAATCTTAAATAATTCACACAAAAATTGCTCAATGATATCAATATGTGCTTGTGCCTGATTACCATAAAACTTTTAATAATAAAAATATAGCCCCTCCATCTTATAATTTGGGTCCAATATAGAAATGATTGCCATAGTTTGTCATATTATAGACTTGTAAAAATCAATTTTCTCCATCATCTACAATGTTATAACCTAGATCACCTCATTGGAATAAAAAATCCAACCTGATAAAGCTCGCTTGATCTCTCACATATGACTAAAGAAAATGTGTGAAGTAGGATTTTTTTCCCTATAATAACTCAAAAGCATTATGCTATGGGTCCCTCTTAAAAAAAGAAAAGTTTAAAGGAAATGTGATGTTAGTACTAACATGGCACTTAATAGATGGAATCCCATTAAGGATTTCTTTAGTTTAGAATTAAAAGTAAATGATTTTGAAATATTAGAACAATTTTGAAATACTATAAAATATTAAGGCCTAATTTATATTTTGATATAAATTTTAGAATTAAAAATGCACCTTTTACCTTTTTTCTTAAATTGAAGTTTATTAAGCCTTTAAGCCATACAAAATGTACAAGAGAGATTGCAACAACAAACTAAACATACTACTTTAATTGGAGTTATTAAGATTAGCTACTATAACGAGATACATAGTGATCTTATTGCCACCATACATAGATAAGATTCATAAGTTCTATGTATTGTGGATGTAGTTGTCACCACCAAAAGATGCTTAAATGAAGCCTAATTTTTTTGTATGAGTTCCTTGTGAAACAAATATTTTCCAAAATGATGTCATGAAATTTTATCCTATTTTTCTTATCTCAAATGGTTGAGATAATACATGAAAGTGCTAATTAGAAACACCATTTCATAGTACTACTTTTATGCTTAATGGTAGCACACCATTCAATTATCCCATTCTAATCCACTGGATCATAAAAATATGGCACAAGTGTAATAAGCTATTGCAACAGTCATTGATGAAATCACACTATAAGACTATATGTTGTACATTTTCCTCAGCGCTCCTTCAAAGTATGCACCAAATAGGAATTTACAAGTACTTAGATAGACTATTAATTGCGGGAAGCTTACATTTCATGGCTAGCATAAGATAGTGGAAGCGTGAGGATTTAGATGTTTATTCCATACAAATTTGGTCCATGGGATAGTAATTGAGTTGCCTCTCAAAAACTTCTTGCAATATAAGTTTGTTAACTCTCATGAATCAGTATGTTTCCATATTGTAATATCTTCCTCATAATTGAGATAGGTGTGCATAAGTTTAGCCTTAACGTGATTTGGTATAGGATAATAATTAAATAATTGCCTATTAGAGAGTACCAATATAATTATGGCATCTCTGTGTATCAGTAGTTTTAAACTATTTAAGGAATCTAGCTTCTCTAGTGGACTATTAGAAAACCAATAGTCTTACTAGAATTTGGTTGTCTTACCATTGCCTATAAGATTAACTGTCACTAATCTAACCATGTCTCTTGTTTTTAGGATAGCTTACATCATATAAAAAACACTAGTGGAGGGGTTATAGGTTTAGATTCTTTTATGCTTGAGGTAAAATTCATGTATCCACTTAGACCACCAAGATTGTCTATTCTTGCACAATCTCCTTAACCTCTTGATCAGTAGGATTGTATTCAAGGTTCCACAAGGTAATAGGTTTAAACCACCCTCATTCCCTGGAGTGCACACATTAGGCCATTTGATCTTGACTTTACCTCTAGAAGTATTAGACCCTGACCATGAGAAAGCTTTAAAGATCTTATTAATATTCTTTATTATAATGTTGGAAAGGCCATACGAGTAGCCCATTAAACATTATTGGAATTGAGAATAAAAAATGGGTTTCTCTTTACCAATAAGGGACAAATTTATGTTGCTTCAGTTTGATATTCTAGATTTAATTTTATCAATAAAGAAATGATACTCCTTACTTGCCAACCTTGAGTTAGAAATAGGAATGCCAAGATAAATCAAAAGGAGATACTACATTCTAAAACCTATGATTGTTCTGATATGGAGTTTCTAATCCCTAGCACTTTTAGAGAGATATATGACACTTTTGGTGCAGTTGACTTCATGTCTTGATATCCTGTTGAAGACTTTGAGTGTTGTTATAAAAGCCATGATTGAATTTGTATCGACATTAGACACGAGTATCAAGTAATCTACAAAACACATATTGGATATGCCAATTATTTTTCATTTTGAGGGATATCAATTGCTTAGACTTCTCTACTACTATTTTTGGAAGCCTATTGAAGACTTCTGTAACTAGAGCAAAAATATAAGTTGATATGTGATCACCTTGTCAAATACCCTTCAAGCTTTTGATTATTTTGGTGGGCTAACCATTGATTAAGATGTTGGATTTTTTAGTAGTGATGCACTGTCTAATCCACTAGATAAAATGCTGAGGGAATTCCATGACAGTGAGTGTGTTAATGATGAAATCCTAACTTACAATGTCATATGCTTTCCTTGTATCAATTTTAAGGATGCAATTCTTCCAGCTCCTCTTCTTGAAGTAGTTTCTTATCAAATCTTACAACAATAAGATGTTGTCTCCTATGATTATGCCTAGCGTATAAGAACTTTATTATTTATCAATGTATTTGTGGAGTATTCTCTTCCTTCTATTAGCTAGGATCTTTGTAATTAGCTTGAAAATGGAGTTACAACATGTAATTAGTCTAATTTCTGAATAGGTTTCTACTCACCACCTTTAGGAATAAGAGTAATGAAGCTCCTATTGAGCTCAGTCAGAAGGACTCCTTTCCTAAAAAACTTAAAAAAAATTTAGCAACCATTGATTTAGTTATTATCCAGGTCTTCACAAAGAAGTTTTTATAAATGATTATTTGACTATATTTATATACCCATAGTTAATATGTTTTTCTTGTTATTTAAGAGTTTTATAGTATTTTTGGTAGTTAATTTACTTCAAGTGTGTTTGTAGGTAATAATTGCCTTTATGAACCAAAAGAAGAAGAATTTGAAAAAAATCATGACATAAAACGAAGATTTGAAGCAATTATGGACTTATACGTTCGTGTATATGAGACTTCGTAAGTCTCTATAAATGTGTGAAACTTTAACAAAACATTTCTTGCCTGTGTAGAGCTACATGCCCATATGTGTTGACATATACGGCTATGTATATTGCTCATATAAGTCACTAAGCCCATGTAAAATCATAAATTCGGGTGTTTTTGGAGATACAAGGTCATTTACACGACCATGTAAGAGGCAGTGTATATCCTAGAAATCTTAGTAAATCTCCGTATTTCATATTTACTTGAATGATTTTCATATTTTTATCTGTAAATTATCAAAATATAATCTTTAGTAGTAATTTATTCTATTATCATTAAAATATGGGTTATAGTGTCTCCTATTTCAATAGTTAAATTTTAAATTTTTGTTTATAATATACTATTTTTAATTTAATTGTTAAAAATATTGAGAATTAATTTATGCATTCAAATTGTTACTTCAACATCTTTGTTAGGTTTTAATAAATAGGAGTTACTGGATTTTTTAAAATGCACATTGCTGAATATATGTAGTCTCTCCTTTGTTGACGATCTTCTTCTCTTACAAGGAGGTTATTCTGTTTAGTGAATTGCCTAATTGACTCACTAAATTCATTCAGTTTGCTCTCCAGTTTGAGTATGAATAAGGATAAAAGTGTCCTTCTACTATTAGCTAATGCTACTCATTTATTAGTTAAATGATCTATAATTGTAAAACTCAACATAAACCTCTTATGTTCTATTACTTGGAGACGGCAATTACCTCTAAAAGATTAACTTGTAATGATTGTTGACCCCTCTTTGATATGGTGAAAATGAGAATTGGACATTAGTTTAATAAAAGTCTCTTATTTGTGAGAAGAATGCAAGTAATTATATCAGTTCGCAACACTCTCCAAATATATTAGACCTCCTATTTAATGTTGCCTAGGAAAATAATCAAACATATGGAGAAGCTATTAAGAAACTTCCTTTGTTCTAGGAATCTTTCAAGGAGGCCCCATGCTAAGGTCAATTAGGAACATGTTTGCATGCTAAGGCTTAAGGGTGGATCGAGAATATAATTTATTTTGATGAAGAATAGTGTCCTATTTGCAAAGAGACTTTACAATATTATTTTTAATCATGAATATTTATTGGTTAAATGAGTTCATGAAAATTACTTGAGGGACAAGAATATATGTAGCTTTAATACAATAAGTGGTTCCCCATATTCCATATTACAACTATTAAACTCAGAGACATCATGAAAAATGAAGTTAAAATCAAGATTAGCAATAGTGAGTCTTTTCAGCTTTGATATGACAAATGGAGTGAAGTTGATCTTCTCTATCTTCTCCCTTCCTTTAATAATATTATACTAACATTCCTAAAGAATGCTAAGGTCAAAGTCCTCATAAATGGTGAAGAATGAATATGTAATAAAAGGGGAAGTAACACAATTCATAGTTACGTTCTTGGTTACTATCCTTGCACTAATATAAAGGAAAACATATATGTTTAAAGCATCCTTCTATTAACTTTACCAATAAGCCTTGCTAACAACTTCTAATGCCATTATCGCTCAAGATTAGTTAGTATGAACTTATTTGGAACAAGTTTTAAGCCCCAGGATTTCCTTTATCTCTTGACTTGCTATTTTAAACAAGTTGAACACCTTAAATTTCTTAAAGGTATTACCAATCTTGATCTATGATGTTGCATATGCCTATAATCTATAGAATCCATAAACCATATATTCTTTAGTAGCTTGTACTCTAATAAGCTTTGGTTAAGTGTTTAGTAATTGTGTGATCATATCTGCAATGAAATTTAGTAGGAGAGAATCATTGCTTAGACCTCTGATCCTTGATGTCTAATAAGGATGACCATTCCCTATTCATGATAGCTTTCAAATTTATAGTTTAGTCACTTCAGAAGGAGAGAAATATGTGATTATTTGGAAATCTTAGGAGATTCAAATCCTAAAGCAAAAGAACAATACTTGGATTAGAGAGCTTATTTTGTTTAAGGATAAGGATCTCAAATTATCCTTGCATCTCATCCATAACTTCAATCTCTAAAAGTTTCAATGTATGCAGTAGTTAAAAGACTTAAGTCTTATATATGTGTAGTGAAGTAGTTGTTATTTCTTTTCTAATTAATTACTTTTCCAATTCATATTTAGTATTTCTTATGTTTTGTTCAATCTACTCTAGTAACATATAGAAGACTACATTAGTACTAATCCTTTTATAAGGCTTTGCCTTTTCCTTTAGAAGTTCAATATTCTTTAATTTTACAAAAATTACATTAAATATGAATTTTAATTACTTTAAATTATTATACATTATAAACCTATTTTAAATGATTATAATGGACCATATAAAACATATAATATAAGTTATATAGAATATAAGTAGATGACAATAAAAAGATCAATGGATTTTTCAAATATCGTGCTTTTAGAGTTCTAATGGAACCAACCTTATATATAGTAAACTTATAATATAAAATCTCTAATTTTGAAAATTACTTCATAAACTTTTAGAAATGTATATGAAATATTTAATCTATGTCATTTAGAATATAAAATGAGGAAAATATAACAAGATCTACTTCTGTTTTTTAAAGCTCATTTAGCCTCAATCAAAACTCTAATAGAATCCCTTCATCTTTTTAAAAGAATTTTAGGTTTAGAGTTGAGCTTCAACAAGAGTCACTTCTTGATCTCTAAAGGAGCCTCAGGTATGGAATCTTGCATCTCTAGAATTACTGGAATGAGTAGAAAGCTTCCTCCTCTTTTGTATCTATATCTTTGTATATCCACAAGAAGGTTGGGTTTCTCATAATGCTTTACTCTGATTGAAAAAGTCCAGAAAATACTCTCTTATTGGTTTAATAAATCACTTTGTTATATAGGAAAACTTCAATTGATTAAGTCTATTCTCTCTTCATTACACATTTATTGGAGTTCCCATATTTTTCCTTAAAAAAATTTAATTAAAGTATTAGAAAGATTGTTCACAATTTTTTTATGGAGTCACCATAATGGGATGAAGGTGTTTGCTAAAGTCAAGTAGTCAGATATTTGCTCTCCTGAAGAAAAGGAGGTATGGGGTTTAATGATATTAAGGTAACCAATTCAGCCTTAATTATGAAAAGATTACGGCGATCTGAGAGGACAAAACTTCACTTTGGATGAAATGGATGCATATTTATTTCTTAAAAGGCAAAAACATTTGAAAGGTGCAAAAGAGTCCTTCAAATTCTTGGTTTCTTGGTCAACTCCTACAATTTAGAGATCTTGTTAAAGCTGATATTAGTGCATCATAGCACTACACAAAGTAACTAGACCTACAATTATAGTAGTGTGAGTCTAAGTTGATCTTACAAAGAGTGTGTGTAAAACTTTTGAAAAGAAGATAATTGGTGTTCAGGTTTTTTAGGGCTGGGTTTTGGTTTGGTTTGCGAATAAGAAAATCAAACAAAACAAAACTAATAAATAAAAATTAAAGAAAACATTTAAAAGTGATGAATATATGTGAAACTTGGTTCCTTATTTAATCTCGGCCAACACACAATTTCACATATGTCAATGTATTATCATATTTACACCTCTCTTTAGATTATTGATCATGAATTAACAATAAGCTCTGTTAATCCCGAGTTTTTCTTAGGTCATAGTTAATTAAGAAGAGTTCGTTAATTAACCCTAACTATTGGATAACCAAGAAATAACTCTCTAAGTTTAATCGGACAGCTGTGTTATGAATGGGAAAAAATAGACCAATCTAAGTAATAATCACATAAGCTCAAACTATTTAACTCATGCTACGTTATCACTAACTATTTAATATCGTTAATTGCCACCTATGACTTCAAACATGACTATTATGTATCATATTCAAGTTCTAGCAATGGGTTTTCATAGAAAACAGTTCAATAGAGAAAAAAAATCATTCTTACACAATACCCAATCATTAAGAACAAGATAATGTAAACGACCCGAAAGGAGGGAAAGAAAACGATACATAATGATGTATACTTAAATGTGCTCCTCAGTGTCAAATTCACCTCTGAATCAACGTCAGTAAGGTTAGTCCTCCATCTTCTCTATAAATCTCCAAGAATTAGCTCCTGTAGCCTCCATTCTTGTTGAAAAACTAAGAGAAAATGATGAAGATTTGCACCTGTCCGTTGCTATCCAAGTTCTCTTAGTTGTTCACTTCCAGCGGCCACACACATTCCATATCCAAGAAGAATGGTTGTCGATTCTTCCCCTTTTTTTGTCCAAGCTATCACCCCTTCTCTGTATATTCAAAAGCTAGGTTCAAAGGGAGTGGGATAGCTGGTAAGAACCGAAGAGAAGAAGCTACTCCACTCTCTTGGTTCTTCACTCTTTCTTTTTCTCCAAGTGCAGCTGACACTCCCTCTTTATTGTCCAAAGGCTAGGTTAATTTGAATGGACAGGTGGCCTCAAACTGATGGGAGCTTGATGATTCAGCTACTGTCCAATTTTACCCTCCTTCAGCCTCACATCTCACCTCCATTTCATCTTCACCAAAACTACGTTATAATGGGATATCTAGGTTAAATGGACAGGGTTGGATTAAATGGACAGTTGTCCATTTTCACCTCCATTAATTGAATTGTTGTTAAATATAGGCTAAAAACTAAGAACAAATTGCATGGTGAATTACAAGAATGCTTGTAACCACAAATGTAACATTTTAATTGTTACAGTTGTGGTCTTACGGTTGTAACAATTTAATTGTTACAGCCATGGTCTCAAGTTCTATATTTTTACGCTCTATTTTGTTTCTTCTTCTTCTTCTTGCTCCATGAAGACAATAAGGAATGAACATTAAGAAGATGACTGAATGAGTATGCTTTCAGGTCACTTTAGCTCATTCATTTCCGAAATGTACCTCAAATCAAATATGAGCAAAAGTGAGTATCCTAAGCATTTTAAAAGATTACTCACTAAGTGTAATGGATTAAATGTATCAAAAATTAAGCACATATTAGCTGATATGTTTTGTAGAGTGGGAAATGGTGAGAATTGTTCAGTTTGGTCTGATAATTGGACAAGTTATAGTCAATTGATCCAATAGTTTGAAACCTTAGCAGCTATAACACTAGGTTCCTTGGATGATAAGGTCTCTAAACTAATAGAGATCAATAATTGGGCTCTATCCCAAGCTTTATTAAGATACAAACCTGCATACTTACCTGATATTCATAGTCCTAATAGTTTCTTTTGGAAAGGAAAGCCAGTTTCTGATACTACCAACAAGGTACTAGAAGTTTGTTACAACCTCTAGGTTCCAATGTATCTTGGCATAACATTTTATGGAACAAGTATTTGTTCCTAAAGAGTTTACTGTTGTTAATAAAAAATAGACTAAGCATAATGGACAAATTGCATTTTCTGGCAGTAGATATGAGTTGTTCTTTATGCAAGGATTATGATGAAACCAAGGATCACTTGTTTTTTGAGTGTCACTTTGCTTTTGGTGTTTGGAATGAGATCTAAAGACATTGCCAATGGGACCTCATAGGAAATTCATTCTTAGATACCATACAATGGCTGATGGATCATTCTTACAATCTTAAAGATACTTTAAAGACTTATCTTTTTGCTTTGGGGATTTGTATCCACAGGATATAGAATAAAAGGGATAGTAGGAGATGCAAAAACAAATTTGCTACTGTGAAAGAGACAACAACTGTGATTCTATAAACCATCAAGGTGAACCTGTTTTTTAAGAACTAAGTCATTGATTCCTTTGGAAGTTTAAGCTGATAGCCTCTTAGTTTGCTTGCTTGTATTTTTGTTATTTTAGTAGGGAGATTGTTCACTCTCCTTATTAGTGCTTAGGATTTTCCCAATGGACTATGTGTAATCTTCTTTTGTGTCTTTTAATACATTCCTTTAATTTTTTTAAAAAATATTTCATCCATT
>JAOSBM010000002.1:27119979-27130710 GCA_027568955.1 Erythroxylum tenue | reverse complement strand
CTTATGTGTTAAATATGTTAAATATATAATTTTGAAAAGAAATTTGAAGTACATAAACTAAAATATGTTGGCTATTACTTTTATTACTTTCAAGAAACTAAAAAATCCATTCTTATGTGTTAAATATGTTAAATATATAATTTTGAAAAGAAATTTGAAGTACATAAACTAAAATATGTTGGCTATTAGTTTTATTACTTTCAAGAAACTGACTTGTTGATTATAAATTTTTATAATCAATTTAATATATGATTGAAGTTTATAGTCCAATATTATCTTTAGGTTCTTAAGGCCTTTGACTTATAAATAGTATATATGCGTCAAACAAAAACTAGTTAAGAGAAAATAAGGAAATTGCTCATGTACGAAAACAAGGGATGGCAGTGGGTTTTCAACCCGATTAATATCCGCACTACCCAACCAAAAAAAAATAGATATGGAGGCTAAAAAATAGATTTTAAATGAATTTTAAATAGATGTTAAAAAATGGATGTGGATATGGGTCTAGTGATAACCCGAACCGATGAATACCCATACCGCCTACTCGTTTTTTATTAAGTCTATTTTTCTATTTTTTCTTAAATATTTATGGTTAAATATAATAAAATATTAATATTTTCTGAGAAGAAACAACTTTAAAATCTCCACTTTACTCCTTAGTCCTCACCTTTTTCATCATATTTTATTTTCTTATAGGATGATAATAATGCAAATGATATAGAGATAGAGTTTTGAATGTTGTGGAGTTCACGCAAAGACAATTTGAAGCTTTGGATATTTCAGTTCTTGTTATAGTTCTAGATTGTGAAAAATATATGTTGTATTTGCACTAGACATTATGATTTTTATTATTCCAATTTTATAATTTTTTTAAGACATACAAATCAAAATCTTGACTTATTATTATTAAAGTAATTTTGATTAAGAGCGTTTGCATAAATTTGCTCTTTATATTTTATATTTAAAAGTTATATTTTTATGTGCTATACAATCCGATGGATATCCAAAAATTCGAACAATCCAATGGATTTGGATATGGGTAGTAAATCGCAAAAACCGATGGATATGGATATGGATATGAGTTGAGTCATAAAAAATGGATATGGATACGGGTAGAGTAATACCCGAACCGAACCCTACCCATTGCCATCCCTAACGAAAACTGACGGATATCTTACTATGACTTTTTCACAAAATTGATACGACGAGTTCACTTTTGGAGTCAGTATAATTTCGTTAGATATAGGCTGAAGCCCTCAACGAACCTACAAATGAACCAAACTCCTACAACATCGTGGACAATAATGCTCAGAATTCAGTTTTATTTTTTCGATTCATTGCAAAGCAGGAAGGATTCTATCATAATTCAAATAACCTTGATGGATGAGAATGTCATGATATTTTCTTGGAATGAGACACAAGGTCCAACATATTTTCTGAATAATGAACATATTGAGTACAAGATATCCAAGTTTATAAATGAAGTACTAAAGAACCTAGATGGCCAGTTTTGGGGATAATGGATATTTGCTCAAGTTAATATCCACTGTACTTTTAGTTACTTTTATGTCACATAACAAGTTCATAAGTCGAATGAAAGCAATATTGACTTTATTTAAAACAGAGACCAACGTCAAAATATTGAAGTCAGCAATCCATTGTTCCATCTGTCAATCAATTCTGGCAATCTAAATCCGTGGTTATAACTTACATTTATTTTATTACGAGTTTCGACTTGCAATCTGACTGAGTTTGCTGTGCTGTGATAAAGATGGTAATGTTGCAGTTGGTTGAACTTTTGGCTTCCTTCTTGAAGATCTTCAACGCGGTGGCTTTTCCTTGCACGTTTGATGAAGAAGAAAAAGTTACCACCCCACTCAGAAAATCATTGAAAAAGTTTTGGTTATCCAATATCTCGTTCGCAGAAACAGTCACAGATAGGCTCACATTGTACTTTGATCGAGCAGGAATTTCAGCTGCTGTGATCGGAGCATCACCTATAACGTCGCTGTGATACCGAACATAAGCTGTACTGTCCTTGTACTTGAAGCTACCGTAGTTCCGATTGTCGATGTTGATTACTATACCTAACGTGACATTAAGAAATGGCACAGGAATGAACGACCAGTTGATGTGTTTGAGGGTGGCGGGATAAGCATAGATTTTAGGTTCTCTAGGCTTTAAGATAGTAAAATAGAGGACAACAAGGATAATAGCTGTGATGATTATGAGTATGGCAGCAGTTGCGCAGAAGATTATCAACCCTTTTCTAGGCATTATTTTTCTTTCTTCCACTTGAGGGATTGGGAATTGGTACGAGTGTTTACGGGATCATGAATGTGCGATAAATTGAACACGGAGATTGATTCAAGGAAGAGTAAAAGTTAGTATCTCTGCCGAAACAGATTTTCATCTCAATATTTATTTTAGTATTTTCTACTTCTAACGACTGCAACGCAAGAGTATTTAATTAGATTTGAAACTATCGTTCTTAACGTTTGACTTCATTGTAGTTGCTGTGGTGATATATACGACAGTCGATTGCGTTTTTGGCTAGTAGCAGCATTACAGAAGAGATCTTAAAATTTTGGATTTGTGCCATTATGCTCTTCTTGGATTTTGACAAAATTTCTGAATTGTCTGTCAGGGCGTTGAGCAGATGTTCGATCACGATGGACTCCTCGGGAAAAGATCAATTGAGACAGTCGTCGTTTCTAAAACAGACGAAACAAGAGTATGGGCTTTCGAATATGCAATAATCTTTGTACATACAATCCATATTGAAGGCATGAAATAGGCCAATGTCAAAGGCCAATTAGGAATTACAGCCCTACATACAAGGTCATGACCTTCTTGAGTTTGGGAAACAAAATATAAAAGCGTTTTGCTGTGATGAGTTTTCTAAACATATTAGCAAAATAAGAGTTGGATACACTTATCTCTTCTTTTGTTTTTTTTGAAAAAGATAATAGTGTTAATAGAGATAAATAATGGAAATAATACAAGGTAGACAAAAAGTTAATGGATATACCCTTTACATTCCTTACATAAATATGTAAGGAATAAAGACAAAGTAGAAGTCAGAAAATAATAGAGCAAGCACACTGTTTAGATGTTCAAATAATATAATATATCATTTATGCATTGTTGGTTGAGATTCTTCACCATCAGCAGCTCACAGATATGTTGTATGATGTCTGACAAAATGGATTCTCCTATTGAACTTTGATATATGTGCAAACCTTCTGAGATTACGTTCTCTCCATAATGTGTACACACAAGTCCCCAAAGTAAGAATAAAGATGAGTTGAGTGTGTTTTGAATGACTTATCCTGATTGATAAGCTTTGCATGATGTCCAGTATGGTGTAACTAAGAGCAATCCATCGACATTTTTTCTTAATTCTCTGCCATATGTTGAAGTTAAAAGAGATGTGAAGAAAAGATGGTCTCAAGTTTCTGTATGAAGTTGACATATAGGACATATTTTATCAACTTGCAAATATGGCAAACTATCTAAAATATTGAGCTTATTTTGGATAGCAAGCCAAAGAATGAAGGATAACCGAGTGCTTTCTTCCACATAATTTTGTACCAATCAACTTCGGGGCATCTTCTTCTCAAGAGATTCTTAGTGATTTTATTGCTTAGAGTGTCGATCAGGTAGCCTTTCCTATAGATTATATAGAATTTGGATCATTCCCAGCTCTGCTTGTGACATCATCATGCACCATGTCTCTCAAAGTAAATAGTTTATTCAAGAAGTGAGAATGAGAGGAGCTTTTGCATATTTTCCACATACTTCTATCGTGAAGAAAATAAAAGTGTATCCATCTTATCCATAGTGTGTGATGTTATCAAGAAAAATCCATCAAAGTCGCTTGATAATCAAAGCCTGGTTTTTAGTTTTGATGGATGAGATATGCAGGTCACCTTCTTCCTTAAGAAGGCATATATCATTCATTAGAACTATCTAGATGACTCCATAAGAAATTTTTGGGAGAGGAATATGTAGGAACTCCAATATATATGTAAAGAATTAAATACAGATTTTATGAGTTATAATTTGCCCGTATAGGATAGAGTTTTATTCACCCATAAGTTATTTCTTCTCTGAATTTGTTCAATGAGGGGGTAAGCATTCCTAGTAATTGAGGTGTTTGATAGTTACTGGAAGTCTCATATATATTATTGAAGGGCTAGTGGGCTACATACAAGTAGCTTGTGTAACAGGCGGTTAGAGATCAAAGGCAGTTTTGAAGAGAATAAAGAGGCTCGTACTGATATTGATGTGCAACCTAGAGTAGCTTTTAAATATGTCAAGTTCCTTCATGAAGGTGTTGATGGAACTCATCTGAGCTCTACAAAAGAGAAGGAGGTCATTAATAAACCCAAGGTTAGTTAAAACAATCTTCTTACATTTGGAATGGTATCTAAAATTTGAATTGAGTTGCACTGCTTATTTGAAAATTGAGCTAAAGATTTCCGTACATATAATGAAGAGATAAGGGGATAAAGGATCCCCTGTCAAAGACCCTTGGCAGCCTTAAAAAATTTTATTGGACTACCATTTATAAGCATAGATAAAGTAGCAGAGGTGATGCATTGCCTTAACCAGTTGATGAAGATATCTGGAAATCCAAAGGCTTGGAACATGATCCATGTGAAATCCTAGCTAATGTTATCAAAGGCTTTATGAAAGTGGATTTTCATTATACAAATAGGAGCATAAATGGAATAAGAGTAGCCCTTAGGTATTTCTTGGACTATAAGAATGTTATCTCTAATATTGCGACCATTCATGTAAGCACACTGGTTCTCACTTATCAAAAGAGATATTTCCCTCTACTCTGATATCTAGGATCTTAGAAATGATCTTGCATAGAAAATTGGTGCATGTTATAGGTCTAAAGTCTCCAAATGTAGAACGGTTAGGACTTTTAGGGATCAAACAAAGAAAAGTAATATTTATTTCCTTAAGAAGTACCCAATTTGTGAAGAATTCATGAACTGCCTTTTTCACAAAGTTACCAATAATATGCTTTGATTTTTGTAAGAAGTAGCTGTTGAGGCCCGGGGCATTCATACCATCTATGTCAAAAACTACTCTCTTAATTTCATTATCCTTAACAGGTTTTATTAAAAGATCCAAATCATGAGGAGATACTTGCTTTAAAGTGAGTGATCTTGGCTTAGAGAGGGAAGTAGTTGAAATACTTGGTGAGCCAAGAAGGGAACTAAAGTACCTTATAGCTTCTTCTTGTATGTATTGAGAATTCAGGGGTGGTGAACCTGCTGAGGATATGATAGATTGAACTTTGATGTTCCTTACTAGGATGGATTTGAAGAAGAAGCTTGTACAGTGGTCACCATCTTTGAGCCAGTTTACTTTTGCTCTTTGTTGAAATAGAGAATGATGGTTTTTCACAGCATGCATATATTTTGTAATTGTTAACTTCTCCCTGTCCAGTAGCTGCTAATTAGTTGGTTTCAAAGCAAACAGTGATTGAGTAGCTTCCAGTTATGATCTGATAGAGTGTATAGCAGATGTGGTGGAGCCTTTTACAGAGTTTAAAAACTTAAGCTAATGCTTGATGGGTTTCAACTTCTGTACACAACAGAATTTTTCGGTTCCTACACATTGGAATTTAGCACCCTTCCTTTATGCTTTGGGGAAACCAAGATCATGCATAAGGTACTTATTGAATCTGAAAGGATAATGAGTAATATGTTTATGAAACAAGTTGTCAACTATAATGGGGGTGTGATCCGAGAATAAAAGGTCCTTGAAGTGTGCAAAACTATTTGGAAATGTGTGTGTGATTAATAAGTACATGATTTTTTTTTTCTGAATATGCCAATATGAGGTTTGTTTATTTGACCAAGCAAAGGTGTGCCCTATGAATTTCTGATCAGTCACACCTATATCCTGAACATAATCTTTGAAGTCATCCGAATGGTTCTTGAGAATGCAATGGCCTTGAGCTTCTGAAGTGAAGAGGGTTGAATTAAAATCACCACATTTGAACTACAGTTTAGCAATGCAACTGTTTATTGTTCTAAGATTATTCCAAAGGCTTCTTATCTGAAAAGAATGATTACTCGTATAGATAAAAGAGATATTTATATCAACATTCTCCGACAGAAAAGTCACACTGTCATGCTTCTTATTGTGTGTGCAAAAAAAAGATCTAATGGGGTGTAGGCCTCATGCCCACAAACTTTTCCTACATAAGAATAAAATGTTATAAGCCAACTAGAGTTTATAAAAATTTCGACAAAATTTTCTCTATTTTTATGATATTTACCCCTTGTTAAACAAAGAAATTTACTTAACAACATAGCCGTATATGGCCCTAGATATTTATAACATTATCATTCTCTATAATACAAATATTTTCATGCCAAAATTCACACATAAATTAAATTGATATACAATAAAGTAAAAACATCATAATATAAATGTAAAGTGTAAATACTTACAAGTCTCTCTGCATGCTCATGGTGAGTAATAGATCCTCCCGTATGTACGAGAAGACTCTATTCCCCCGGTCCTCCATTTTTGTTGGTAGAATTATGCTCTGAAATAGGCATTGTCTCAAGCGATATCCAATATCGCTGCCAACGACTCTATATTTGTTTATAAATATAAGGCGGTAGTACACCAGCCTTGTGTATCGCACCAACAAAGTCCCAATAATATGTACGTGCTCGTCTCTCCCATACTTTATTAATAACCGCATCAAATTCAGAATTCCAAAAGATTTTTTCTAAAATAAAAGGAAAAACATTTGGTAAATACTTATAATGTAATAATATTTATTTAATTAATGTATAAAAATCAATTAAAAATAAAATATTATTTTTTATTGCACCTTAAACTCCTGATAGTAAAATTCCTTTGTGGCCTGAGAAATATTCTTGCATACTTAACCTTTAAGGTCAATCTTCTCCTTACATTTGGATGTCATGTTTTTTTAGCACGGTCTAGACGGAATCAACCTAATATAAAAACAAATAATTTTATACCATTTTTAAAATTTAAACCTATAACTTAATTATAAACATATAGTGTTTCATGTATTTTCACTTACAAATTATTGATAATTGTGATGTAAGGTCTTTCATCAGGTCCCTCAGATTCAGGCTGGCGGCCGCCTCCTTCATCTTCATCATTTACCCCTGATATCTCTGTCGCTATATGGTTAATGGATGATGTAGGGGTGGTGGATGGTGTAGAAGCAAGTACGGAAGGTGATGCCTTATCTGCAAAGTGTAGTAGCTGGAGGGAGAGGAGGTGATTCAGTTGCAGCTGTAGAATGTGATGGTTCACCTGGACAGTAAGTACCTCTGAATCGTTGTCTGAACCTGGGTCGCACTATATCATGTTTTCTCTTTGGTGGTATATTTCAACCTGAAATTCATATTTGATTGAATTTTCTAGAAATATAAGAATTTGAATTCAATATTTTACACAATATATTGAAAAGGAAATAATTGATTTGTTGAATATAATATTCAATTATAAACACAAATTAATCGCTATCATCACTTAATTGTAAATTAAAATCATCTTCTTTTTTTGAAGAATAAGAATCAAACTCAGGCTCCTCTTCAGATCTCTGACCCTCATTATCCTCTCCAGATAAAATTTTAACATATTTATTAGATTAATCGTTCTAAGGTTCATTATCGTCATATGTGACAGATGCATTTATTTCATTAACACCTGAAACGCTTCACTTTCAATTTTCTGTTCTCTTTTTCCACGTAATTCAAAAGCACCTCTAAATTTACGTTTTATTACATACGTTACAGTCGAAGCAAACGATGACGTTTAACTTTCAACTTTACCGACGGAATACACTTTTGTCGATAAACAAAGACACTTATTTTGTCGCCTATCATTCTCGCCTCTTTTACTGACGGTAATTCCTATTCTATCACTATATTCTATCACCAATATCAGCGAAATAACTTCCTATTCAGCTGTACCGACGGATATTTTGTCCATCGCTAATACGACAATTTTACCAACAGAATGTGATTTTCTGTTGCTAATTTTGAACGGTATTATTTCCATCGGTAATTGTCCGTCGGCAATCGGTAATTTTCTTGTAGTGACTCATCACCAAACATATTCAACAATCCTTGAAATATATAATTAATATCAAACTCTTGCCATAAACAACAATTAAACAAAGAAACCAACAAAAACATTTGTGAGAACTTAAATCTAAGTCTTAAACACGTGATTATCATCTAAGAGAACACTAAAAACACACTCTAGTACCTACAAAACATACTAATTTTTACACCTATCATGATTGAGAGACCTAAGAAAACTGAGCCCAACCTAATTATAAGTGGATGGATGACTTTATTTGTTAAAGGATTATGTTTTTTGATTTTTTTCTAACCAATTTGTTTAGTTGTGGTAGGAATATTTAGTATATCTAAATAATGTTTGTAGATTATAACACGTGATTATATCCTTATTTTATCAAATCCTCCTTTTGTATTTAAAATTATATGAACGTTTGATTAAAGGGAAGATATTTGTCTTAAATTTTTCTTTTCTTGTTCTGTCTTAAGGAGTTTCCTCTCTCCAAGTGGAATATCCTGCGATCGTAACCATCCTCCTATCATTTACTAGATGTTTTATTCTAAGTCTTTTAATCTTATAATGTTGTTTATTTTATACAAACTAGCCAGCAAAAATTTTGGGATTTGAAACTTAACACCAAGGATAAAGTGTGAGGAGGCAAAAATCTTAGGAATATGATTTAGTTTAAGAGGGAAAGAGGGAATGAAGAGGATGCAGATGGGTAAGATCTAGTTTGGTCGAGTTGAATCAATTTTAACTACAAAAAAGAATTTGGGTTACTTGAGATTTAATTAAATTTGAGATTGGACTATATAAATCAACTTACATATTATTATTATTATTATTATTATTATTATTATTAATTTCATAGTGCTCTTTAGAAGGACAAATCCAATTTCGGCCGACAAAAATCGATCACAGAAATGATGGTGTGAGAAGTGTAAGTTCCTAGGATAAACCTTGGTTATTTTCTCATCTGATTTATGAATGAGCTTTGTTGCAGACAAAAATCGATCACAGAAATGATGGTGTGAGAAGTGTAAGTTCCTAGGATAAACCTTGGTTATTTTCTCGTCTGATTTATGAATGAGCTTTGTTGCAGGCAGGAAGAATCTTACAAAGGTAGTTGTTCCAAAAAAGTGGAAGGAAAGAGATAGCAACACCTACGAAAGTGATGGTCGGAAGATCAACGAGAATAAACTACTCTCTAAGAAAAACAGTTTCTTCTTTTTTTTCTTTCCATTAAAGTGTTCCAATTACATTATTTGCAATTGGGCATCAGTACAATTTGGAATCTTAATGGAGTCTGATGGAATTTTTAATAGGTTTGCTTGAAATAAGAGAACTATGCTTGTGAGTTAATAGGGAAAGACCCCTAAGTTGGTTCTTTTGTTATTATGAGATTGTTACTTTCTTTGGTGTTGTGTTAAGAATAGGGTAGGGAACAAATTTGCAAATTAATTGTGTATTCCTAATGGCATCTCATTAAGGGATTGAAAGTTTCGTTTATGACCAAGACAATTTTGATTTAATCCTAGTTTTCCTCGTGAAATTTTGTAGTTTTTATGTGGGCATTCATACTTTGGATCTCAGAAGACTTTTAAGAATGCAAAGTAGGTAGCTTTATAGTTGATGTCATAATTTACTAGTTAGGTTTGTGATCATTGACCATGATGATAAATCACCCTATTTAAGTATCCATTTTGTTAATATAATTATAAAGAGAACATATTTAAAAGTTTGTAACTTTTTAAGTTTTTTTCAATTAAGTGCCAAAATTTTTAAAATTTTCAATTGAACGACCAATTTAGTTTTAAAATGTTATTTTTGATAATGTAGCATGTCTTCTAAATGTCAAGTAGATGTCTATCTATTAATCAAATCAATAAAAACCAACATTTTGGATTGAATTTTCAAGCTTTTAAAAAGCTAGTCATTGATTGAAAATTTAAAACCTTAAGTACTGAATTTCAAAAAGTCAAGCATTTAATTAAGATTAATTATCTCAATTTTAAACGTTAAAAACTTTTATGGAACTTAGTTTAGTTCAAGTATATTCTGTTATTCAAGAAATTTACGGGCTAGAGGGGGATTTTGTTTATGTTCTAGTCTGATGGATTTTGTTTATGTTCTAGTCACACTTGTGCATATTCAAAAGGTATTACTTATGAATGAGCTGGTGTTTTTTGTCCCTTGTCTGATTGATGCTTTAAATCTTATAGAACGATAATTATTTAATCAATCTGTGTATTTAGCAGGAGTTTGTGCTACGTGAGGTAAGCAAGTACTTGACACCAAGTTCTACAAACAAAGCAATGTATAACTCAAGCTGAAATATAATTGATATGTTAGACATCATGATTAATTGACTCTTAAGACTGTTTAGCATGTAGACTGATTTTCCTTTTCGGCTTGCGAATCCGAAGTCGATGCTGTAGAAATCTAAGGTCACTGACTGTAAAGGCGTTTTTATGTTCTTATGTTGTAGTATTAAGCTTCCATATTGATCAGTTTTGGGCCAGAGAAACATAGTAAAGATTTTTTTTACTGGATTTCAAGATCATATGAGATCTCGACTGAGTTTAAAAAGTTGAGAGGTTCCCAGGAAACTGTGGTGTCTTGACT
>JAOSBM010000002.1:27078698-27100744 GCA_027568955.1 Erythroxylum tenue | reverse complement strand
GGACATGCCTTAAAAGTACTGTTCATTTTTGATTTTTGAGAAAATCAGTATGTTTTGAAAATCTTCAGAAGGGTCCTAAATTTCAAAGTGCTAATTAATAAAATGGAAAAGGGTTCAATTGAACAGATAACTTACGATTAAGTCTAATTCACAGTTAGGTCCCAAACCCGTCGGGCCTCGGAAACGGGGTCCGACAGAGATTGTTCCCTTATACAGAATTTTCCATCAAATTTTCACCGAGGAAAAACCTTGTTCTCATCTGTCCATTTGCTACTCCCAATTTCAATTTCCTTCTCTTTGCCTTGAGAAAAACCGAAGCTTGCCAACCCCTTAAGTGGTGTACGTAAATTGCATGGGAACTAGGGTTTCTTGAATTTTTGCAGATTTTGGGAATTATATCAAGTAAGTATTGTGTAAATCCTTTAGAGTTGTAGTTTTATGAAAACAAAATGGTGATTTAATTGTCATTGCATGATCATGAAGAAAAGTGGATGTCTTCCATGAACACCGAGGGTTTATGATATGAAAATTTTTGATGTGTGATTTTCGAATAATTGATGATCTAGATGTCTTAAGATAGTGTAGAAATGACTTTTTAAGTTGAAAGATCGTAAGAAACGTGTATGATTAAGTGTAGAAAAAAATTTTGAAGAGAAGAACAAGTAAATGCTCTGTTTATGGTTAGGTATTCACTATATACGTGGGTTTTGAGAATTTTTTGTGTTAAAACAAACCCCACTATCATCCAGACGAACCCCGCTAGTATTCAGACGAACCTCGCTATTGCCTAGACAATCCTCGTTATCGTCCAGACGAACCCCACTAGTGTTTAGACAGACCCCGCTATTGGTCCTCATCCCGATCGTGACTTCGCAAGTTGGGCAACCAACTCCGGATCGTGCACATGCACGATCGCAATTTTGAAAGTTGAAGGCTGATGCAACATCCTTCGATCTTTTGGCTATATCTCCTTCGTCCGACCTCCAAATGACATGGAACTTGAACCATTGGACTCGTAACACATGGATCTCATCTCCACAAAAAAATTATAGCAATCTGAAATCATTTCAGAGATTGAGCGAAAAGTGTGGGATGGTCTGATGAGCATGCAAACTTGTGACTTTTTCTCACACCTGTGACTCGTGCACAGGCGTTACTCACTCACAGTTGTGACTTTTCTCCCTCACCCCCATGAATTTAATTGCTAGACTCATGTTTATTTGTCACATCAAGTCACTTTGCTCTCCAATAGTAACCGTGACTAAATTTTGTTCTGAACACCCGAGAGAAATTACAAACTGAATAGTCTTGTTTCTTTTGACCATAACGTCTCGTCTAGACATCCAAATAAGATGATCTTTGATTTGGAGTAAACTAGAGACATAGGGTTACAAATCATCTGAAGATATCAAATTCTAATTCAGTCTTTAAGACTTCCAATTTTTGGATGGAAGTTGAGGATGGTGCTCTGTTTTAGGATGAGAACAATCCAAAAATATTTAGAGAATAAATTTCAAAATATTGAACCAAATTGAATGATTTTGGTGTCATTAGAAACTTAAGACTATGGGGAACACTTTCTTAGAAGAAATTGTTACCAAATTACTTCATTTTCCTAATCATAATGTTCATGGAATATAGACCCGAAGGTTTGGAATTTTGAGAGATGTTGTAAGAAAGAATGAGAGTTTGGATATTGTATGATCATATAATGTTAAAATAACATTAGTGAATGAATGGTTGGTATTAAAGTACCAAAGACCTGTGTATAATGTAAATGGATCGGTTCATATGATTATAGTTGTGATTCAAAGAAAATGAGTAATTGGTATTAAATAAAAGTGAATGAGATTAGGATACTATGAGAGCTAATAATGCTAGAATTGAAATAATGAGTAATTGAATTATGAATTTTTGATTCTAATAGTTTTATTGAGGTGTAAACCTAAGTACAACTTATACTTAGGTGAGTTTTGAAATATGATTGATAATGTGAAGGAAAAAATGGAAAGATACCCAGGATTGTTATTGAGCATGCATTGTACATGTTCTATTTTTGTACATAAACGCATACTTATAATTGTGCAATTATTAATGTGTGTGCAACATGTGTATTGCATAATTTTGGATATGCAGGATAAACGTCCGCAATCAGACGCTTCTAGAATTGGAAGTAAATGCTAATTTATAGCATAATGTGAGTAGACCTAAATGGTCTTACTTTATTATTTGTTTGTTTATATTATGAATTTTGTGATTATGAATGTGATTGTTCTGATTCCAGACAATGAATGTCCGAGGAGTTTGCTAAACATGAAGATATCGAAGTGCTACTTGTATATGAATTGATGAAATAAGTGATACATGATTTGATTGTTAAACTTTCGCATATGAAAGAAAAGTGATTCTCAACTTTAATGTTGAATGTTGGACTAAGGTCCGATGATATGTGAAAGGGAATAATTGATCATATGTGATTGATACTTCATTACATGAATGCAGAAAAGATAAAGACAGTTGCGACCGGAGTAGCCACCGAAAAAGAGCTTAAAGCTCAGATTGTGAAAAAGAGCTTGGAGCTTAGAAAGTGATTAAGAGCTAAAGGCTCACTATATAAAATGAGCCCGGTATCTCCAACGGATATGGGACAGTTATTAATGAGGCCGGTATCCACAATAGATACGGGACAATTATAAGCACTCGGTCATAACAAAGTAATAACTAAAAGTGAGTCTTATGAGCACTGCATATGCGTATGATTTGCTTGATTCAAATCGTTTGAATGACTACTGAATGTAATATGTGTTATGTGATTGAGTGAGCCATCGAGGATGGTCACTCAATGAGTTTGCAAAATTCACCCAAAATTTGCAATATTTTCAGACACCTCCAGTTAAGCAGATTGGAGTCTGGCCACTGCATTCGAGTAAGAGGTAGAGGTCAGGATCAGCTCACGTCTGCATAATTATTTTCATTAATTTTTGTATCAAAGAATGTATTCTGAAATTTTTGTATCATGTATATTGATCAATTCTATTTTGTAATAACTTTCCAAAATGGAAAGGTTGTAAATGAAATTGATCTTGAGTGCAATTATTTTTAAATGTGATTGACAAAGTTTATGAATAAAACGAGCCGATTTGATTATTCATTTTTCGCAAAAGTGTGCATTGTTTTATAATGTTAAGAAAAAAATTTTGTAATGAGATTTTACTAACTAAGTGTACTAGCATGCCACCCTCGTGGGGCACGAACCTGAATATCACTCAGGATGTCGGGTACATGTCTTGCAAGAGTGGGGTGCTACATTGGATAGTATCAGAGCCCATAATTAGTATCTTATATGGGTGTTTTCGAAATATATGGCAAGTTACATGCATTTTAGTCATGTCATAGCAGACAACGGCAACCGATCCCCAGTCTGAGTCACATTTATATGAGTCATATGCATGAGCATTCCCTAAGAGTTTGAGCTGTTAGAAGCGCTGAGAAGAATGATGATCTGTCAGAATGTGAGGAAATGAAGGTTTATGGACATTTAGAAATGAGAAATAGTATATGGTTCTGTATAATAAAGGTTCACTACATTTGTATATGTGGTTGTATCATTGAATATGATATTCATATTGTACTGTGATGGTATACCCTTGAATGTGATATATATATGAATATATATACTATTGTGGATTGATTGAGGAGGTGCATGTGGAAGATGAAATAAATCACAATTGGAAGATAAGATAGAATTGAGGAAAGAATAAAAGGGGAATGAAGTAGACAAAATTGACTTTACATGAGATGAATGATGTGTAATATGGAGAAACTTAGAAATGCATATAAGAGAGGATTTTATGTCCACATGAAAAAAAAATATGAATCAAATGGGAAGAGTGAATGCACTCCATATGGTAGTTGAATTATTATGAAATCATGTAACACTAGAAAAGGTAAATGCTGGAAAATTGAACTAAAGTTGATGTTAGCATATGTCAATGCGAGGAAACCCCGATCGTGGCAAGGATGAAGAGAGAAATATTGTTTAGGATCATTTGAAATCAAAGTATTACTATTGCGAGATAATTGGTGATCTGTCAAAAATAAATCTCTGGATAGAGTGGGATGACCTTTATGATACACACCTAAGCATATGCAATTGTGTCTACTATATCATTGAGTTTTGATGAATAAAACATTATGATTGTGTACGAAACGATAGAAATTGATCTTCTTGAGGTACTAAGAATGATCGATAAGCGATGATAACGACAATTGATTGATAAAGATTATATGAATAGTATTGATGGTAATAGCAAGAAATCTTCTTTCAAAGAAGAATTTCCCTGAATTAGGTTAAGTTGGTTAGAGGATTCAATTTAAGAATGATCAAAGAAGAAACAAATCAGAAATGAATAAGTAATGAATCAAAAGTGAATATTGGAGTCATATCCCTAGCAGAGACTCAAGCATAAGAGGTAGAATATGCTACTAAGAATATATGCATTTTGTTTGAGGTAAAGTATCCAACTGTGTGATTGGATTATTGAATTTGAGGAGACATTAATTGCTAATATGAGGAGAATATAGGTCCACATTATATTCTATATAAATATGTTCGAGAGATACAAATTTGATATGATGAATGTGTTACAAACACAGGAAGTTAAGATTGCAAATAAACTGAAATGTGTGGAGAAACTAGTAAGAATGAACAGACGATAGAACAAGTCAATATGAAATAAAAGGAAATAGAATGAATTGGGAAAATCATTTAAGTGAAGAAGTCAATTGGAAGAAAAAAAAAAGGATAATACTACCTCATTGAGGAATTAGATACTTAAAGACTTACGAGAACAAATCATGGGCATAAAGAAATTTAGGTTATATTTGTTAGAGTTAACAGTGCCCCAATAGTATTATGGTATTGACGATTAAAGTAATCCAAGCAAACTTGGATCAATTAGTGATTGTGATCATAGAGGATATTTAGAGTGTATTTGAAAAGTGAAGAGAATATTTTTCAACATTTGAGATTAATCTTACATATCATGGAGATAGAAACAATTATATGCCAAGTTTAATGAATGTGAATCTTAGCCTAATCAAATGAATTGTGGGTGGTATAGTATTTGAACATGGCATATTGGGAGGCTCAAAGAAGATAGAGGTGATAATAAAGTGAGAAACTATGAGGAATATACGCGAGATTCGGAGTTTTTTAGAGTTAACCGCATGCTGGATACTACCCGAGACTATTAAGGGGTTTTACTGATCTTGGTCTTCTGAAGAAAATGTCTTAAGGAAACATGTAAAATGTATGGACTAATGAATGTAAAAGAATCCTTGATGAATCATAACACCGATGTAATGAAGTTTGGTTTTGGATATTATGTCAATATGTAATGAAGTTTCACCTCATAAATTATGATGAAATCTAATGCAATATAATCAAATGATTTCTTATGCATGGAGACATTATATGTATAGTGAAACATTTAAGATCTATATGTAAATATACAAATCATTAAAGTCTGAGGTAATTATGGAATTAGAAAGAACTGAATATAAGGTTGAGACAATGAATAAAGTTACTTGAAGGTTTTGATTGTGCAAATGAATATTTGCCAGTAAAGCCAATGTTGTAATTGGATGCATTGAATAGGAAATCTAATAACAGTGTACTACAATTAAGATAATGAGTTTACCAAACTGAGTGTAATAGAGGGCATAAAATGCCGAGTTGAATTTGGGGCAAAATGGAGTATTATGAGGAATTGAAAATGAATATGAATTTTGAGTTTGAATTGGAAAATGAGACCTTGTGATTGAAATAAGAAGAATGTGTGCTCAATAAAGATGATTGAACAAAGAGACTACTAGAGAAAGCAAGTAACAACCTAAGCTAGACATCCTAGTAGGAATACGTCGAAACCTTCATTTACTAAATTTGTCAATTCAACATATGTGATACTCCTTTTTTTTTTCCTTAAAAAATCAATGTATATAATATTATTAATCCTTTTTGTAGTCCATTTCATTACTTTATTGTTCGCATGGATGCATCTACTCATACTATCATGTTTCTTCACTTTCAACACTAAACACTACTTTTACCAAACTTCTTTTTCATATACTAACAAAGTATTTTAAACTCGATAATACTATTGAATTTGCTACAGATCATTTAATGATTATTATATGTACATTAGGATATATTTTGATTGTCATATTGCTTATGTTCACACTCAAAATGGTCTAGCATAGTCTAGCATAGTGATTTGTTAAAAGGTTACAAGTACTAGTTAAGCCAATGCTTATGAAATTTTTCTTATTTCCTGGGAATATGCTATTTTACATATTGCAAATTTAATTAGGCGTAGACCAACTGCTTACAACCAATAAACTTTAGAATAATGGCGATATTAACATATTTTTTCAAATATGTAATTATTATCAATAATAAAAATACAACTATATTAACATTAACAAATATACATATTTTTGTTTATTTACAAAATAAAAATTAAAACTAAAAACTAAAAACTAAAAATTACAACAGAAAAACAAAATTATAATCAAATAAAATTCACGGTTTTTATTTTAATCATTCCTTTATTCAAAAGGTAATAATGTAATTTACTATTATTCCCTCTCGTTGGCCTTGGATAGATACTTCATAACTTCTTGATATCCGACAATGGAGTTACCCCGCACCATGCAAAAGATTGTACATGCAATGCTCATGACTCAAACTAGTTACCAACATCGTTAATAATACAAAATGCCTGCAAACACACTAAAATGTAGGGCTCAATTCTTAACTGTTAAGTGCAATTTATAACTGACAAACAGTGCATATAATTACATTATGCAAATTTTCAAAAATAAAAATATACATTTGACTGTATATGAGCCATATTAAAATCAAATACAACCAACGTATAGTGTGTAGTGTACCTAAAAAGGAAGGTCAACAGGACACTCACCAAGAGAAAGAATACCAAGGTATTTGCTTTAGATTATATTGAAAAGTATTTAAGTTGTAAGTATTTGCTTTAGATTATATTGCAAAGTATTTAAGTTGTACAATTGTTGATACTTGTAGCCCTCAAATCCTCTGTACCCCTTATTCTGTGCCCATTACATCCGAGTCATTTATTTATGTGAGACCCACATAAATAGATAGTTTAGATATAATGGGCACACAGTAGGTACAGAGTAAGGGTACAAGGGTACAAGGGTACAGAGGATCACGTCCCATACTTGAAGGACCCACATAAATAGATGGTTTAGATGTAATGGGCACAGAGTAAGTACAGAGTAAAGGTACAGAGGATCACGTCCTATACTTATAGGACCCACATAAATAAATGGTTTAGATGTTATGGACACAAAGTAGGTACAAAGTAAGGGTACATAGGATCGCGTCCCGTACTTGTAGCATTTGAAGTAAGGCGTTAGAATTATTGGGGAAGTTTACGCCTTACCCAGAACTTAAATAAGTAATAAATAATCAATGAATGTTCACAATTTGATTGGACATGAGCATTGATAACGAGTTTTTTGCAATATGACCTGAATAGATCTTCTTCATATTGCATCGTGAGCCCAGTTTTTCAACTTAGCAAGTCTAGCAAAATAAAATGGAGCCTCTCAAAGCAACTATAAATGACACTGACATTGGAATGACGTAGCTTTATTCGCCTAGATCATTCAGAACATGGACAGCTAGACCGTCGCTCATTGATTTAAAATTATTAAATGGTTAACAGAAAGTCAAGTTAAATGCATTCAGCCAAGGAATCAGGCAAAGGACAAATGCTGGCCAGTCCAAATTTCCAAAAGCTCTTATGCCATGGATAGATCAAAACCCCAAATAACTACAAGGCAAACCAATTGGCTTAGAACTTGAAAAGGCTGCGTTACAAAGATGATCGTACTAAAACCTTGTTAAAAACGAAAATAAACGCATGACTCATTCAGAGGCAAAATTTTGTCTAGATACTCATCAAGTCAAATGACAATCTGTTATATCATCTAAATTTAACAGACAAAATCTTACAAAGAGAGCAGTATCTCACCATATGCTATTGAGACAAACCAGCTTCAATGTCATCCCACAAACTAACATTCTTTTTAAACTTCTCTTTCATCTGTCCAACAATCTCTTTCGCCTTATCCACCTTCCCGGAGCTTGCAAGCCCGCTCACCAGAGACTTCATGGTTGTTACATTAGGCACCCACCCTTTTTCTATACTCTGCTGTACAATCTTCAATGCAGCCTCATAATCACCATCTCGACACAAGTAATGAGCCAAAGTAAAATAACAAGAACTATCAGGCACATATCCACTGTTCACCATCCCCCTAAACAGCCTGATGGCTTCCTCCAACTCCCCTTGGCTACAAAACCCATGAATCAAATTCGTATAAGTATTTGAATTCGGCTTTATTCCCTTATTCACCATCCCATCAAACAATGCTCTCGCCTCACTCGATCTCTTCAACTTACACAAACTCTGAATTCTAATGTTATAGATACTAACACCATGACTAATTCTATACTTCTCCTTCATCAAGTTCAAAACTTTCCCCACATCTTCAAGCTTATCCTCACTATAGAACCCAGCAAGCAAATGCCCAAAACTAGTCTTGTTCGGCTCCACACCTTTTCGATCCATCTCAGCCAGCACAGAGTACACTGAACTCGAGCTACCCGATTCGCAGAACGCCTTGATAACTGTATTGTAAGTTTCCAAATTCGGAGAAATGTTATACCTTCTAGGAAATTCAATGAAAATCCTCTTCACCTCACCATAATTATTGGCCAAAATGCACGCGAAAAGCAGAGCATTCAACGCCTTCACGGAACCCGACCCAGGAAGATCGTCGTGAAATTCCTGGAAAGTTCGGACGGCGTGATCGAGCATGTTGGCCTGGCCGTAGAGGACGATGGCGTGGGAGGCGAAGCGCTCGGTCTGGAGGTCGGAGCGGGAGCGGCGAAGGTCATCGAGGAAGGCCTGGATATAGGAGAAGTTGTTTGATTGGGAGAGCTTGGAGATTGCTATGGAGAAGGCGATGCGGTCGAGGTGGGTTTCAGGGGTCAATGTGGCGGCACGGCAGATCTCGACGATCTTTTCTGGGTTCGATTCGGATTTGAGGAGAGACAGGGCGGCTCGGGTTTTGTCTTTGGCGGAAAGCGGGGATTTTGAGTCCAGTGAGAGAAGCGTCGAGAAACTGCGGCTGCGGAGGCGGGAAAACAGGGCCAGGGCCATTGTTGACTGAGTGATATTTGGGTTTAGGGTTTCTTTTTAGGAATGGAAGAGTATAGGGAAGGAGGAAAATCTGGGAGGAGGGGCTCGGACTGTGAATTAAAGGGAGCAGTTCAGTTCCATTATTTTTCTACTGGTTTTTTGTTTTTATTTTCTTTTTTTTTTAAAAATAAAAACATATTTAATTAAAATTTGTAATAAAAATAAATATAAAATTTTGTTTGGCTGTGATTTATAATAAAAATCTAAAAATATAATATTCCTTCTGTTTTTATTTTTTAATTATACTACTAAATGTTAATATGAAATTTTAATTAAATTATTTTAATATATCAAATTGTGTGGCTAAATTTAATAATTTTCATTATATTTATGAGTATTTTTATAATTAAATAAATTTACACATTAATTATAGATAATAAAATTCTACAAACAATAAATATTATATTAAGTTGTTTTAATCAATAATAAATATTCATCGTAGTATAATGCTTTAAAACATGAGTAGTGTCATTTACAAAAGAAAACATATATTACTTAGAACTAATATAATCATTTCACAATTGTTTAACAATTTCAGTCCACTTTTGCAAAGTTATGTTGGAGTATATTATATTCTACTTAAAAACTTGTATCTTTATTTTCAATTTCTCTAATTTGTTCTTCATTTTAACATAACTGTCAAATAATTAATTGCTTTGTCCATGCATTCTAAAATAATTATGTATAACACAATAAATAATAATTACGAATTTTTGTTTCTTCATATCTTGACTTGGCATGTTTGAGAGTACATAAAATCTTACTTTTAGAACGTTAAAAATATCTTTTAATAACATTTCTTAATAAAGAATGCATGTAGTTAAACAATTCTTATGGACTTTGAGGTTTTCCTTTCTTTTATAATCTCATAAATGATATCTCTCACTTAGATATGGTGAAAGAAATCCAAGCATATTAATATAACCTAAAACACCTAATATATAAAAGAAAATGTAATATTAATAAGAAGTTACTAAAAATAATTGTAACTACTATGATTATTTAAAATAATGTTACACCTTGTAAAGGCATAAGAAATTGGTTCATTAGATTTGCTACTATTTTTAAAAAAACTTATAATCATTTGCGATACTTTTCTATCCAGCTATTACATATGTTTAGAATCATTTGCAATACTTTTCTATCTAGCCATTACATATGTGAAACATATGTCAAATGAGCAACAACAAATAATGTTTTGGGTTGGATCAATTTTTTTAACCCCTATATGGTATTTGTTTATCGATAGGAACATGTGTATCATATATTGCTCCTATACAATCTTTTAAAAAAATACTGCTAGAATAATTATTAATCATAAGGTGATTGCGCATCATAACGCTAGTCAAATTAAACTATACTACTATTATAGTAGTGATGAGTCTAGGTTAATCTCTCAGAGAGTGTGTAAAGTTATTGAAATGAAATTAATCGATATTTAGATTTAGGGAGATTTTGGTTTATCAAACAAGAAAATAAATGAAACTAAACTAATAAAAATAAATTAAAGAAAATATGCAAAAATGATAAAAATGATAAATGCGTTAAGGACCCAGTTCTTTGGTTCAATCTCGGCCTACACCATAAATAAACATATTTAATTGATTTGTTGTTCTCAAACCTCTCCTAACAACTATTAATTGTGGGTTAATAATTAACCCAATTTCTCCTTAAGTATTGTAAGATACGATCATTAATTAAACCTAACTACCGAATAACCTGGGATACAATCTCTATATTCAAATGGGTAGTAACATTTAAATTATGAAAATCGATTAATCAAGGTAACAACCACATACAATACGTCATTTAACCTAGGTTATATTACCCTTAATGATTATGAAGCATTAGTCGCTACAAGTAAATTTCAAATATAACATTTACGGATTATATTGAAATTCTAGCAATGGGTTTGTAAGAAAACAATCCAATGAACGTATTCAAATCATCTTTTTACAATCCCCAATGGGTTCATACGCAAATAATCGAACTATAATGATAACACAATCATTCATACACAAAACCCAAATCCATACGTATAGGATAACTCAATCAATTTCTAAAGAGAGAAAGAAAAATAAACTCAATAAGAAATACGATTAATTGGGTTCGTCGGCGTCGATGTCACCTTCGAACCAGCGTCGGGAAGCTACCCCTCCATAGGTCTCCAAAAGAATAAAGCTTTGCTGCTCCTCTTCATTAAAACCAAGAGCTCCCAAGAAAATTGCTTCAGCCCCCCAAGAATGTCCCATGAAGAACCCCTTGTTCTATCTTAAAACCTTTTGTTCTTTTTTCTAAAACCCACGCCTTTGTTATTTTTTTCTTAAAACTGAAAACATTATGCAAAACTCTCTCTTACTTCTTTCTACATCTACGTTTTATTCGACTGTGCATCGTCGTTTGCTCCTTCCCAGCTTAGTTGCGTGATGTCATTTTGTTGGTCTCCTCACTTAGCTTATGCGTTGTTGATAAGTCTGAATTACATCGTATTTTAGGGCTTAGTTTGATATGTATTTAATTGTTAATTCAATTGTTTAGTATATGTTTAGGTTAGAATTGTGTTAGATTGTTAATTATTTATGTTTCAAGTGTTTTATGAGTTAGTACAAGTCTTTGAGCTTAATTATTATGCTTTTTAGGTATCTTGTTGTGTTTGTTATTGTTTCAGGATTAACATCGAAAAACATAGAAGTTTTGAAGACACTAGGGCCGAAACAATTTGAAATATGTGTTTTTAGGTGAAGGGAAAACATATCTGGCCATTCTTGCATCTACTTTGGATGTTGATCAAGAAGAAAGAACTCTGAGTGCAGTGAAAAGATTGAAAAAGGCCATAGGATGGTTTTGTGTGACTTTGGATGTTGATCAAGAAGAAAGAACTCGGAATGCGATGAAAAGATTGAAAAAGGCCATAGGATGGTTTTGAGTGACATTAAGGAGATTAGTGCCTCCATGTGCATACATAGGATTACCCTAGAAGAGGAGGCTAAACCAGCGAGAGAGACCCAAAGAAGACTCAATCCTAATATGTGGGAGGTGGTTAAGAAGGAAGTTTTGAAATTGCTTGATGAGGGAGTGATTTATCCAATTGTGGATAGTGAGTGGGTAAGTCCAGTGCATGTGGTTCCAAAAAAATCCGGCATTACTATTGTTCGAAATGATAAGAATGAGTTAGTACCTACTAGGACCACCATTGGATAGAGAACGTGTATTGATTGTAGGAAGAAGAATTCGACGACCAAAAAGGACCATTTTTCTGTCCCTTTTATTGATCAAATGTTGGATACTTTTTAGACATAAGTTTTATTGTTTTCTTAATGGTCTTTCAGGTTATTACCAGATACTGATTGCTCCCGAGGACCAAGCAAAGACAACATTCACTTGTCTATTTAGGACATTCGCCTTTAGGAGGATGTCATTCGGGCTGTGTAATGCACCTTGAACATTTCAAAGGTGCATGTTTTCCACTTTCTCAGACATAATCGAGGCCTTTATCAAGGTATTTATGGATGATTTCTCAATCTTTGGTACCGCTTTTGATGATTGCCTAAATAAGCTGACTTGTGTGCTTGAAAGATGTATTGAATGCAACTTGACTTTAAGTTAGGAAAAGAGTCATTTTATGGTGAAACAAGGAACAGTCCTAGGTCATGTTGTATCAAAAAGGGGAATCAAGGTTGATAAGGCTAAAACTGAAGTTATAAAAAAAGCTTCTTCCACCCACTTCTGTCACGGGTATTAGAAGTTTTCTAGGACATGCTGGATTTTATAGGAGGTTTATCAAAGATTTTTCTAAGATAAGTTGTCCTTTATGCGAACTCTTAGTAAAAGATGTCCATTTTGATTTTAATGAGCAATGCCTTAATGCCTTTAATGTTCTTAAAGAAAAATTGACCTCTGCACCGATTATTGCGGCTCCTGAATGGTGTTTACCTTTTGAAATTATGTGTGATACTTCTGATTTTGTTGTGGGAGTTGTTTTGGGCGAAAAAGTTGATAAATCTTTGCGTGTGATTTATTATGCTAGCTTAACTTTGAGTAATGTACAACTAAATTACACAACCACTAAGATAGAATTGTTAGCTGTGATTTTTGCATTGGAAAAATTTAGACCTTATTTGTTAGGGTCAAAGATCATAATCCATTCTGATCATGCAGGTCTTATATATCTTTTGACAAAAACGTATGCAAAATCACGGTTAATTAGATGGATTTTGTTGTTACAAGAGTTTGATGTGGAAGTTAAAGATAAAAGAGGGAGTGACAATGTTGTCGCGGATCATTTGTCTAGAATAGCTCCTAACTTGGAAGCTCTTAAACAAGAAAAGAATTATGCAATTGATGAGAACTTTGCTGATGAGTAGTTATTTGTTGTGAGTAAAGTGCCTTGGTATGCTGACTATGTGAATTATCTTGCATGTGGCATTTTGAGACCTAATATGACTTCTCAGGAAAGGAAAAGGTTCCTTCATTTAAGCAAGTACTACTTTTAGGGTGATCCATACCTCTGCTGGATCTGTAAGGATGAAATCATTTGGAGGTGCGTTCCAGAGGATGAGCAGGTAAGTGTCTTGACCTTTTGTCATGAATTCCACTGTGGAGGCCATTTTGAGGGGAGGAAATTTGCTTTTAAAATTCTACAAATTGGATTGTAATGGCCCACCTTGTTTAAGGATGCTCATTTCTTCTACTTAAAATGTGATAAATGATAACGAACTGGAAATACAAGTAGAAGAAATGAATTACTTGATGATTGGGGTATTGATTTTATGGGTTTGTTTCCTAAATCTTGAATATATACTTGTTATTGTTGATTACTTGTCTAACTGGGTAGAAACAATACCCACCTAAGCTAATGATGCTAATGTTTTTGTTAAATTTGTGAAGGAAATTATTTTTAGTAAGTTCGGGATTTCGTGTGCAATCATAAGCGATGGAGGAAGTCATTTATGCAATAAGCTTTTTGAGAAGCTCATGAAGAAATATGTCGTAACTCACAAAGTGGTGACTCTGTACCATCCATAAACTTCTGGACAAGTGGAAACAAGTAAAAAATAGATTAAGGGGATTTTGGAAGGAGCAATTGAAAAGAAAACCGTAGAATCCATCAGTGTGATTGATCCACTTCAAGAATGACTATTTGAGGTGTCCAGCTAAAAGACATTAAAGAAACGCTAAATGGGAGGCAACCCATATCATTTTGTTTTGTCTTTCAATTTATTTTTTTGTTATTTCTTTTAGTGAAACTCAACTTAATCTATTTGCTTTGTGTGCACAGGCCTTCTTTTCAATCTGTTCTATTTGTCTTCCTCGTAGCTGTCTCCATTCCTCAATTTCGGACACCATGCTTATTGACATGCTTCATACCGCATCGACGCAGCTTCCACCACACTTTCGTATCATATTCCTTTCCCTATTCTTTTTATTGTATGTTTTGCATGCAGTTTAATTTCTTTTAGTCTTTAATATTTGTCCTCATTCGTGTTAATTTTTGTCTTTTGCGAAGACTAAAACAATGTTTTTACAAGAGAGAAAATTCTAATTGTACAATACTTAGAGAAATTCTGTATTCAAAGTGCAAAACAAGAGAGCGAATACAACTGTAACGTAAAGCTCAAAAAAACTATATTTACAACTTCTGCCCAGAAATACTTAGGAAGATTCATTTCACATAGCATGGTCCTTACTATTTCCAGGATCGTCATGTTCTTTCTTTCTACAACTCCATTCTGTTGTGGAGTTCTAGGAGCAGAGAAATTATGGAAAATTCCATTTTCTTCACAAAATATTCTAAATTTTTCATGCTAATTACGCTGGAGATAGGATTGACAAGAAGAGTACAAGTGGAGGTTGTCACTTTCTTGATTATAATCTAATTTCTTAGTCAAGCAAGAGGCAAAGTTCAATTGCTCTATCTACTGCAAAAGCTGAATATATGTCAGCTGCAAGCTGTTGTTCATAGATGTTATGGATTAAGTATCAGTTAGAAGATTACTCCATACAAGAAGAACAAATTCCAATCTTCTGTGACAACACAGGTGAGTAGTCTTTTCTAAGACTAAGGTTTTCAGGAATATCTTTTACCTTATCAAGTGGAACATCTGATGGTGACATGTCTATGTTATCAACTAAGGGAGTAGATAGAGTTTCATCATCAGAAGCGTTTCTTCTATCTGGATGTGAATCATCATCAAACTTGACATGCATAGATTTGAAACAGATTTAGAGAAGTGTTACACCTTCTTGGGCAACCAGTTCCTAAACTACCTAGATCTGATGATCTTGATCTCCCAGAAGGAAAACAAACCTTCAGACCCCCCATAATCAAAACCATAGATTTAGACGTTTTGCCTTCAGAACCATTTGTTGTTGAAAACCTCCATCCACCTAGTGAAATACAACAAGATCCTACTGTAAATTCGGAGTTCTTGAAGCATTTTATGAGTTGGACGGATGCAAGTCACAAACAGAAGGAAATTTAGGGAGGCTTAGCAAAAGAAATTGAGGAAATTCATACTAAGTTTATGGACCTGAGTGACTCAGTGGGTGATCTTCATGAGGAAGTAGCATTTCTACGGGTTACTATTGAACAAGACCTCAAGACGATCCACATTGACATGCAACATATGTTTTCTGAAATTTTGAAGCATCTTCATTGAATTTTTTTTATTAATAACAAATAGGCAGAGAAGAAGAAAAGAGAACAGTAGAAAGAAAATGAGGAGAACAAGAAGAGAAGATAGAAAGCCTTGTATAGCTTTGCATCTCATATACGCATTTGCTATCATATACACATTTGCATTTCTTATGATTTTTGTCTCGTTATTCGTCTGAATACTATTCGTCTATTCATTTGAATATCATTTTACTTTCTAAAATTATGATTATTTGTTATCATCAAAAAGGGAGAGATTGTTAAGTCAAGAAGACTTCACTTCTATTAATTTTGGTGACAATCAAATAATAATAATCTTAGAAATGTATGAACTGTTTTAATAAGTTTGTTAAATGTGTAGAAAATTGTAAGTAACACTTAGTCATCTCAGACAATACGTTAGCAATAGACGATACACGTCATTATAGACGATACATCAACAATAGACGAAGCATAATACCAGACGAAGCGACAATATTAAACGATACAAAAAGGAAGATACTCTAAAACGTCAGACAGTTAGTTAGTTGGAGTTAGTTACAGAGCTCAATGAAATAACAGTTTCTAGAAGATTCAAAAAGCAGTTTCTCAAGAAGACAGTTGGAGACTTAGGCTATAAATACTAGTTGTAGTCGAAGACTAAAACAACGTTTTTACAAGAGAGAAAATTATGATTGTATAATACTTAGAGAAATTCTGTATTCAAAGTGCAAAACAAGAGAGCGAATACAACTGTAATGTAAAGCTCAAAACCATCTTTCTTAGAGAGAGAAAGAAAGGCTAGAGCCTGGAGAGGCTAAGATAGTAGAAAGAATACTTGTAAAGTTGAAGAGTATAGTGAAATCTCAGAGAAACTCTGAGGACTGGACGTAGCCCAAGGTTTGGGGCAAACCAATATAAAATTGCGGGGTCTATTCTCTAACCTTTACATTTTAATTTTCTTGTTGTTAGACGAGTAGATAAAATTACTTGCGATTCCAATACTTATCAACTTTAGTAAAGTGATTTTGTATTCATCTGATATTTGCAAAGATATTCAAGAAATCTCAAAAGATTAGTTTTTGTGAAAAGATTACACAATTCAAACTCCTCCTTCTTGTGTATTTTATATACTTTATGTGATTCCTATAATAACAAGTGATTTACTTCAAGTATCTTACGCAATCCATGTCATTAATCGTTAAGTGTTATGAAATAATTATACAATCAATTAAGCACATGTCAATTTCCCTCACACTTAGCTTTTGGTTGTCTTCGGGCAAAACATCAAAATTAAGCTCATAGACCCAAAAACATTTACTCAATTCCTATATTTCCCAAGATATATTTA
Organism: Erythroxylum tenue; assembly: GCA_027568955.1. Classification (NCBI taxonomy): domain Eukaryota; kingdom Viridiplantae; phylum Streptophyta; class Magnoliopsida; order Malpighiales; family Erythroxylaceae; genus Erythroxylum; species Erythroxylum tenue. The sequence continues at coordinate 27,083,448 of JAOSBM010000002.1, read as the reverse complement.
CACATGGAAATTTAGGATGACTAAGCCTATGAAATAAGTTACACATGGCAATAGAATTGAGTGACTTTTGGTATAGGAAATTAAGTGACAAATGGCAGTAGTGATTGAGTGACAAATGGCCTAGGATATTGGTGACGTTTGGCAGCTTATATATGGGATAAATGGAATGCATGCATAAGTGACAAATGTTATTATGAAATGGTGACACCTAGCACCTAATGAGTTAAGCTACTACAGGGATAGTTTCTACTGGGTTCAGTCTTCTACTCCTTTTCTCTCACCACCGAAACACCATACCCTCACATCCCTGTGTTTTGTTTAAGTTGTGTCCAATTTCCACACCAAAAATCCATACTTTCACCCTTCACAAGATAGCTATAGAACTAGAACATTGTTGTTTTTTCTATTATCTTTTATCCTTGCTGAAAACCCATCCAATTCCCACCTTGTATTTGAGATGATCTTGCATGTATATAAGGCAAAGTAGACTTGATGAATTGAGGTGGAACTTGAGCTAAACAAGTAAGTAAAGTACTGATCTTTGTGGCATGTTGTAATAGAAAGTTTATGATGATTGAATTGGTATGGATTGCATGTGATGTTGATGATGAAGTGTGCTGGAAAATGATACATGAATTGGATACTTTTTTGTTATGTTTTTGTTGCATGAGAACCGTAGGTTATAGGTTGCTATATGGATGATTTAGATTGAGATTTGAAGTTTAAGTGAAGGTTAATTTATGCTAAAAAAAGGTGCTAGTGAAGTGTTCTTGAATTTGGAAAAAAAAAACTAGGACTACATATATGATGAGATTACGTGAATGAAAGTTTCTGTTTTGTTTTTGTAAGCATGAAAGATAAAAAGTTTATGAGCTACCAATTGAATGATTTTGAGTTGGAACTGGAGATGAAATTGATAAGGAATTGAAGTATAATTAAGGTATAATTGAGATATAATTAATGAACTAATATGAAGATGTTTTGAATTTGGAACGAAGGTGTTATAGTGCATTTCGGGGCACTTATCCCACGATCGTGGCCAAAGCTTTATCATTTTGGTTTTGTGAATTTGTTGAACCAAATGAGGATAAGTCACTCTATATTGGTGTATTTGGACTTGATTCAGGCTTGAAATGAACCTAGATTGTAGCTTGATTAATTGGTTAAGGGTTTGATAAGTTTAGGTTGTTAATTGATGTCATTACTTAAGGAATGGATTGTCTTGATATCAATATATTAAATATGGAAATTATGAGTTGTTAAAGGAATAAAGATATTCTTATGAATGAAAATATGATCCAAAGGATATGAGTAATGTTCATTAGGTATAAATGAATGAGAATTGGGAAAAAAATTGCGTGAATATATTGCTAGAAAAGATAGTAAATGTATGAATGATGAATTTAGAGTAATCAAGTTTACTTAAGGTATAAACCTAATTGTAACTAGTTACATACAAGTTATGATGTTTGAATGGTCAAAATTTGTGAATAAGGGCACATACCCGGAAAGTCAATTATGCATACATTAAACATGACATATATATATGTGCATGATTGAATATTCACTTGATTGAACAACTTAATAATATGTGAACTATGCGTGTATTGCATGACTTTAGACGCACAAGTCGATTGCCAAGATCCAGAAATTGCCAGATCATCAAGGCAATAGCTTATTTGGAGCATACTGTGAGTTAACCTAGATGTTTCTCATTATGATTGAATTGTTTGTGGTTAATTTTCCGTTATTGAACGATTACTTATATGATTGCTATGATTCCAGACATTGTTGGTCCGAGGAGTTTGGTACTTGGGACTGTATATGGAATTGTTTTCAAATTGTATGTGTAATATGGAATGTGTACTCAACTGAATGTTGAATGCCGGACTCAGGTCCGAAGAATGTGATAAATGACATGAACACATTGAATGAAAAGTATTAATAGCATATTATGTGAATTGATGCATTCCATTACATTGATATGCATGATTAGATAAACAAGTTATGACCGGAGTGACTAATATGAAAAAGAGCTTTACGCTTAGGAATTCTGCACAAAGAGCCACAAGCTCAGTTAATAATGAGCCCAGTATCCACAACGGATACAGGACATTAAATAGATGCTCGGTCATAACAAACTAAAATGAAAATGGAGTCATGTGTGCATTTGCATATATATAACTTTACCTTTATCATATGAATGATTGAGATGAATTAATGGATTGTTCTGAAATAGTGTCAAGAAATGTTTGTATACATGTTGTAGTTACACTTGATGAAATATGACAAAATGTGATGTGGGATTTAATACTGGATGATGTGTTAAACTTCTTGAAATTGGTTATATACTTGACTTTGTGTTCTAACTGGAGTGAGCACATCGATGATGGTTCACTCACTGAGTTTGCAAACTCTTCAAAATTACGTTGATTTTCAGGTGCAAGGGAATTGTAGCTTCTAAGGCAACCAAGTAGAATTCTAGTACTGTCATTTTGAGAACAAGAATGACTCAAAAGTCTTGTCAGCTAATATTTAAGGAGTCTAGTTAGGATGCGTTTGTTTAGGTTCTCATTTCATGTTAACATTTTGTATGGAGTTGTCAACTCTCAAAAGTTCCGTAATGTAAATACATGGATATGAATTGTAATGATACAATGTAACTAAGTTTATTTTGTGAATGAAATGAGGAGATTTGATCATTTTAAATACTTGTGTTATGTGTGATGCCATAATAAGTTAATGTGACTGTTCTAACGTGCCAGTCTCACAGGGTATATTCTCGAATATCCTCTGGATGTTGGAGCATATGCTCTATGGAAGTGGTATGTTACAACTTACCTCTCAACAAACGCTTTTGTTTAGTGTCGTTGGCTCGACTCCATACTTCTCTTCACGTGACAAAATTATGATCATCTGGTGGCACATACGGTTCATCCATGTGAGGTTCTTTAGGATTAGGTCTTAGTTGATAATCATTCCTATTTAGCATCTTTCCTATCTTCAGACTCTTAATCTCTATTGAGTCCATATACTTTGGAAATATCTCAAATGTCTCATCACCTTTTTTTCCTTGTTTAATTCCTCTAACTTGCTAGGTAAAAGTAAAGAATCATTCTCAAAAATAAAATGGAACTCAGTATTTACCTCCGAGCTAAAAGATATATACGTTTCTGCTTCGAGCTCCTCCTCCACTTCTTCCACACAAACAATTCCTTGAGTATTGCTCTCAAAATTCTCAAGCTCCTCATCACTCTATAAGGTCTCTGCACTAACGTTCATTGGGTATACCTCGGGTTGATATGGCTGCTCCTCTTTGCTTTACACTTCTAGACGTTTGATCCTTGTTGCCATCTCACCCATTTGGCTTGCCACATTCTGGAGACTAGATATTGCATCTTGATGGACTTGTATCATTTTTTGCTGGAATTGTTGGAACTATTGCTGTACATCCTGTTCAAATTGGAAAGTATTAACATTCATAATATTAATTAATTCTTCCAGAGATGTACCTGAATCTTGTTGGCTCTCCACATCTTGAACGCTAGACCTTGTATCCTGTCAATATTGCCTTTCATCCTGTTGAAATTACAAAATGATAACAGTTACAACATCAACTAATTCTTCCAATGATGTACTTGAGTTTTGCTGGCTCTCCTAATTTTGAAAACTAGACGAAAATTGCCTTTCATCTTGCTGGAATTGTAGGATATTCTATTGAGTTTGTTGTATACCCTCTTGAAGATGCTGCATACCCTACTGATATTGAAGATTGTTAACATTACGGGTCTTAATATAGTCATCTAGAGATATACTTGAGTCGTAATAAGAAGCTTTTGGTTTATATGGGAATTATTGTTCATCCTACAAACTATCATAAAAATAATTCTATTGATTATTCCATCCATAACTAAATTTAGGTTGATTAGTCCATTCTTGTTTATAGGATTGAGAATAAGAGCCATAAAAGAAATTACTTCCGTCTATGTCAAATTTTTTTTAAAATTGGGATAAAATTATTTATAGCTAAAACATGATAGAAGTGTTAGAGTTTACTATTGATTAAAGCCAAAGCCTTGAAAGCTAGATATATGTCGTATATAATTATTACAAATTGGTACGTTTAGAATATTTTAATGTAATTATTCTTTAAATTTTATCATTATTAAAGCAATAGCGTCTAAATTAATCCTATCAAAAATCAACAACATTCCAATCAATTGTCATAATTTTATTTTTGACCAATCGTGTTTTATCTTTAAGTTTAAGAGTAAATTAATTAAATTTGATTTATTAAAGAATTACTAAAAAATAGATAAAAATGAAAATGGTGCTCATATAAATTTTAAGAATATATGTCATTTGTTTAATGTGGTATGTACTAAGAATTATTTTAGCAAGTTAAATTTAAATTGATTAATTTTTAAAATAATTAAATTTTAATTGATAAAATATAAAGATTTAGGATCTCATTGCAATAAAGGTCAAAAGTAATTGGAGTTTTTGTTTCTTATTTGGTTCTGCCGGATTCTGCTGAGGTTGAACGTCGCTGTTTTGATCCATGACCTGTGCGATTATGGCTGCGAGATACCTGCAAAACAGACAACGGCGGGCCGGGAATTGTTTCCCGGGAGGCCCCTCCGACACTCAAGTCAATATTTGTGAGAGATTTTGGGTGAACAACTAGGGTTACAGTCCATACCTGAATCATGGTGGAATAGTACCTTATATATGCTGTGGATGCTAGGTT
>JAOSBM010000002.1:27043727-27058421 GCA_027568955.1 Erythroxylum tenue | reverse complement strand
GGTTACACTGCATCTCCCACTTTCAGCTCAATATTCCTCACCTTCACAACCTCCCAGCTGTTATCCATTGGTTCTGCCAGCCCCAAGGCCACAGGAACATTGACCTTAATATTTTCCTCATTCTCCTCGCTGTTATTGTTTATAGCTTATGGTCTGAACAAAACCTTAGAACTTTCAAAAATGCAGCTTTGAAAGAGGGGAGCATTATTACTAACGTGATCTTCCAAGTACGGGAACAACTCAGCTTAAACATCGAGAGTAGGTAATGGGAGGTTGTTGTTCTTCCTTTCCTTGTTTCTTCTTCTTTCTTTTTGCGGGTACCTCTTTCGTTGATCGACTGTATTTGTGTTGTCATCTCCATCTCCTCTTGGATACCGCCCCAGTGTGATTCCTGCGGTTGTGATGGTGTCTTCAAAATCCATACCTTTGTCACTCTCTCCACTGGAGAACCTCTTCTTACTGTTTTGTTGTAACTAGTGTATTTGATTGCTTAATCTGGTGTTTGCGTGTTTTCCTGTTTTGGGTGTGTTGCTGGTAATCTTGTCGTCTTGTTGGGAGCTGTAGTTGTTGGCTATTTTCAGTCTTGTGTGTGTTGCTTGGTGAGGGACAGTCTTGGTCCTTCATGTTACTGCCAGTTCCTTTAGTTGGGCTTAGAAACTGTTGCTTTGACATTTTTTGATGTACATATTTTTTCATTAATTTAATCTTACTGATTTATCCACAAAAAAATCCATATAGGTTTGTTTTCCTTTTTAATCTCCTCTAATTTCAACCCATGCCTCCATAATTGAAGTAACAGTGGCTTGTTATGTACATGCCATGGTTTAAAGCTTGCAAATTTGAAGAGGAAAACGTCCCCATTGTTCACAAACACTTCTTGTAAACCATGTTGCTTCCAGTTATTCAAAACTCCTTGTTTCGTAATTGGGAAGACTATCCTCTTGTCCAAAAAAAAAAGAAAAAAACCAATAATGGTGGACTTCATCTATCAGCTCTAGTTTTAAGAAGCTCCAAAGGTGAAGAGACAATCCTTTGCTTGATGCTTTACTAGGAGGACAATAGGTTAGCTTCAAATCAGGTCTAGGATCACCGACCACCTACACGCGTGATTTTCGATTTTGTTGAGGATTCGTCTTAGTGGCCTAAACATTGTTTAGTGAAGATCCAGGAAGTTCCTTCCTAGTAGGTGACTCAGACTGCAGAGCAGGATAGTTTGAGTTTAAGGGCGGGAAAGCATTAGTATCCGTGGGATCAAACTAATGACTGATTGTTAAAGGGAAATCTGTAGGTTAAAGAAAGTACACAGAGCTACAGAACCCTCTAGACAGAAGAAGGATCGCAAGTATCAAATAGAAGAAGGAAGTAGACAGTAGAAGATAGGTAGAGTTTTGGAGTGATATCAGGGCAGTATTTTGGAGAGTAGTAGAGAAATAAACAAGTAAAGGGGTCGAGAGAGAGGAGTCAAGCATCAGTGTGAAATCCAACTTAGAAGGGAATAAAAGGAACTGCATAGGATCAACCATGCAGTGAGAAGTGTATGCACCGTAACCTGCAAGGAGGAGCTGCTGAGAGATAAACAGGTGTTAAAACCAGAGGGGTGACATCTAAAAGGTGATATCAACTAAAATTAGTATCATATTTTCTCTTGATTTAGGTTCCAAATTTAAGCATAAAATGTAATTAATTTACCACGTATTAATGATGTAGGAATATCATCAGAACTTAAATATATCCAAGGCTGCCGCCTAAGGAAATGGCCTTATCACATTTTTTTCTGACATTTCTATTTATAGACGACAACAACAACAACTAATTATGGTGATTATTCTTAAAAGCTTATAAAATGTTGTTGACTCCCACCTTGCGTTATCGGGAAAACCTGTAATTTTCCCAAGAAAGATTATCAGTCTATTGCTTGCAACTTCTGACCGGTAATCTTCGTTCAAATGCATGCTTGATGCAAATCAGCTTTCGGAGCCAGAAATGGTGTTTGTTAAAACGCAACTCTACTAGTTATGAATACAATCATTGAGGAACCTGAAGGTAGGACTCGAAGCCTCTAGGCCAAAAAATACAAGGAAAATCCAAAACCTGGAATAGCAAAAATAAAGGAATTACGGAAGGGAGAGTGGAGATGAATTTCCTTTCTTGTTGTAAATTGGAAAGCAATCATTCCTTCAAGGAGAATAATTCCTTTAAGGAGAGCGTAGCAGATACTAGCAAGGCATTTAATAGAAATGGCAACAGATTTTCCTTCTTCATCAAGAGTATGTCACATAAAACAGGTACAATTGTTGAGACAGATCTGGATTTTGAAAGGACAAAGCGATGCTCTCTCTAACTTATGAAGATTTTATTTTTACGCTTTATTTTGCATGGAACCAATGATGATATGCCATGCATCCTGATTTTAAGGTTTAGCAGCCGAGAAATGTTTGCCGAGAAACACTCGATCCTTTCATAATGTTTCTCAGAGAAGGTTTTCCTGATCTGTCTGACATCATTAAATGTGCAGGAAGCAGCAGGCATAGGAGGATATCAGAGGAGGTAATGAAAGTTGGAAATGCAAAAGTATCTGCTAGAGTTTTCTCGTATCAAGAACTAGCAGCTGCAACCAACAACTTTAACGACGATTGTCTGGTGGGAGAAGGTGGATTTGGGAAAGTGTATAAAGGACGCGTTCAAAGTACTGATCAAGTCTGTCTCTGTCTCTGCCTCTTTTTTTCTGTGGTGTTCCTATTACGCTTTGTGCTCGTTTGTTCACTTGTTCATCTCTTTTCTGCAGGATGTGGCTATCAAGCAACTTGACAAGAATGGACGACAAGGAAACAGAGAATTCCTCTCAGAGGTTCTTATGTTAAATCTTGTTCAACACCAAAGCCTTGTCAAACTGATTGGTTACTGTATTGAAGACGAACACAGAATGTTAATTTACGAATTCCTGATCAATGGGTCTTTGGAAGATCACCTTCTTGGTATATATATGCTCAACCTTAATTTTCTTAGCTGAATGTAATAAAATAAAAGTAACAGTAGTAACATGTTGTCTTATAGAGAAAGCCCTAGAAGCATTCCTTGTGCCTGCATTCTAACAGCACTTTCTCTCGCAGACTTGCCTCCTGGAAAGGAGCCCTTGGATTGGAATACAAGGATGAAGATAGCAGTCGGAGCAGCAAAGGGGTTGGAGTACTTGCATCATGTTGCCAAACCACCGATCATTTACCGTGACTTCAAAGCGTCCAACATATTACTTGATGCGGACTTTAATCCAAAGCTATCGGATTTCGGACTTGCTAAGTTGGCTCCTTCAGGAGAGCAGGAACTTGTTTCTACGAGGGTTATGGGTACCTATGGTTATTGCGCCCCAGAATATCAGCGCAATTGTCAGCTGACAACGAAATCTGATGTCTACGGCTTTGGTGTTGTGTTTCTTGAGTTGATAACCGGAAGGAGAGTGATTGATGTGAAAAGACCAACTGAGGAGCAGAACCTAATTTACTGGGTATGCTGATGATACAAGAGACATAATTGCTGTTTATATTAATCACGAGAATCTATGTTTGGACATGTCTATTTAACCAGACAATTTATACTATAAGCAAATATAAGCCTATCTACACTTACTTTTTCTTATCCTGAAATTAATTCTAGTTGGAATCTTTATATTGCAGGCGGAGCCTTTGTTTAAGGATAAAAGTCATTTTACAAAAATGGCAGATCCATTGCTTCAAGAAAACTATCCAAAGAAGGGTCTGTATCAAGCTCTTGCAATAGCAGCCACTTGTCTGCAAGAGGAACCTGACACAAGACCATTTATGTCTGATGTTGTGAGTGCACTCCAGTTTCTGGTTAAGCCGAAAGCTGAGGAACAAGTTGACAGGATTTCATTCAAATGCAGTTCTCGGTATGTTGACTCAGTAATAGAAGGAAATGCAAGCGAAAACCAAGTAGTTTAGAACTTATCACACAAGTTGAAAACTGAGCCATACAAAACCTACCAAAACTGTAAAAGCTGTTTGTTTCACGAGTCTTAGCGCTCTATCAGCTTTTATTACACGTCCTGAGTCTCGTGAAATTTGTACGTGTCCCTATTCTTAGTTCCATAATTTTGCATACCGATTGGTAAGTTTGCTTCGTAAGTTGCAGTATTTTCATCGAATGTGGGCTTCACATTTCTTTTCTGTTTTGTTTAATACAATGACAGCTTTGTATTCTGTACCCATGTCTCTTACAGTAGTAAAGTCTGTCTCATTCTCTCAATCTTCTTATTTCGCTTATAGATTCACGCCCTCTAAGTACGCTTTATAAGCTCTAATTGACTTCTTAGCATTTTAAGCCTGTTAAAGACCAAAATACATCACATTGTTTCAACAAACTCTTAACAGAGTCTTCTGATTTGTCGGACATCCTGCACAAACAATTACAACTTGAAACCTTGAGCTTTTTAAGCAAAGTATAGACTATAGAGTATGCATCGTCTTAATCACAAAAGGAACTACAACTATAAAACTGTAACCTTTCTGTGCCAAATAGTTATCCTTGAAAAGCTAGTGCTTATACATTAGAGCATTGAATTGTCAAAACTACTGAACCATGGAAGTCGTTTCTGTGCCAAATAGTTATCCTTGAAAAGCTAGTGTTTGAAGCCTTACCTTGGTTTCAATTCAGAATCAAAATGACCCCAGTTACCAAAAGATCAAGCCACAACATCCGACCACAGATCCCAGAGAGATTGTATCTGACGACTGACAACATTCCTTTGTAGATGTACAGACGAGCTTACAAATCTGTGATTGATAGAATCTGGATGAAGCATAACATGTGTATCAGTTTGAAGGACAAGAAAACGTGTGAGCTCTTCATGTATGCATATTCTTCATATCATCCTTGAGGTTTATATAACTGAACCCGGGAATTCCATTGAGCTGGTTGGTATCAGCAACTTCTACAACTGAACAAATGTTTCGAAGGAATCCACAGTTGCGACTTGTTTTCTTCCTTTTCCAACTCATCTTCAAGGACCAAAAACCTGCAGGCTTTGAACGGCCACCGTTGGAGCCCACCTCAACAACCTGTTCTTGAATTTTCCTAGAACTTCCAAATCGGTCTAATTCGAACATAGTGAAATACTCAATCTCTTTTCTAACCAGTGATCCAACAGTGCCCCGCGTGCCTATGGCAACTGGAGCTGTTGAAGTCATTTTTTCAGGGATCTTGGGGGTTATAGTGCTGGCTTTATAATGCATCAGTTCAGTGAGAGTGGAGTAACGGAGGTGGCTTCAGGTTGAAGAAAGTTGGGGGTTAGGTGCAGGGAATCTCATATTTGGTGCTTAATATGGTCCTCATATACCGCTTTATTAGTTGAAGTGGACAACATGAGTTTGTGCACCATTGGAGGGACGGTCATCATATTCAGCTTGTGGGTTGCATTGAAAGCTTTTTACTGTTGCTGGTTCTTTTACTTTGACAATAATAACTTTTTTTTTCTCCATTGCTAGTAAAAAAGTTGGCCTATACCAGCAGATAAAGTTTCATAAGCCCTATAAGCTCTTCTGTACATATGGTATCTGATAGGTCAACTGTCTTTTCTCATGTGCCCTTTCAAGGAACGAAAGGAGAGGAGAGTTACTACAATGATTATTGCTTGTGAAATCACTTGAGCGCTTCCTAGTCAACGCGGGGAGGGTGCTTAACTGGTTATGATTGTCTTGATTTCTCACCTTTGATTTGCTTTTGTGTGAATGCATTATTCGGTTTCCAAAGTAGACATGCACTAATATAAGGTCACCATTTGCGCCTAAGTTTGTGGCAGAGTTTGTATTTCATTATTTCGGATTTGCCAGTCATAAAGAAATATATCTTAGCTGTAAGTGAGTAAACTTTATCTAGCCCACCATCCTGTGCTTGATGGTGTCTTATAAAGGAGTCTAGATATACCGTCCAATTTTATGATATCTTATTTTTTCTTATAAATTTTAGTTATTTATTTATACGAGTTTCACATAAAAATGACTTATATTTATGAGATAGAATAAGACACTATAAAAATTAGACAGAGAATCTTGCCCCCTTATAAAATAAGTCCTATGGAGTTTTCTTTGCCACAATTATTCAATTTAACATAGATTCTTGTAATATTATAAGGTACTGTTTGGTTATATCCTCTTTGTAATTTTTAGTTTTTGTTTCTTATTTTCCACTTTTGATTTGATTTTGATTTTGATTTAAAAAACTTATTTAGTTGAGATTTGTAATGAAAATATTAAAAACAAAATATATTAATTGAGATTTGTTATTTATTTATTTTCATATCCTATTTTATTTTATTTGTGTTATGCTGTTAGAGATCTTATTCCAAAAAACTAATTTTACTTTTAGATTTTTATTTTAGTTTAATTTTTGTTTTGAAATATTTTAATATAAAATCTTATAATGATTACAATTTTATTAGTTATTTATAAATAATTATATAAATTATTAAAAAATCGAAAATAGAATCCTTCATAAATTATAAAATTAGAAAGAAAACAAAATTAATATAAAAATAATAACTTAAATATATTCACTTTTGTAAAATTTGAACATTAAAACTAAAAGGCAATCAAGACAGTTTGGAAGATAAATAAATAAATATCATTGAACGTACTAAAAGGCAATCAAGACAGTTACAAGACATAGGAGTAATAATTATGAAACTATGAGGTTAGGCACTAGTCCTTATAGCAAAGCTAGAATTAATCAAAAATAGATAAGACTTGATATTGATATTTAATTATATTTTGCGCATAAATGAATGGGGATCTAATTATTATCTTGAAATTGAAAGTTGTTTATGTTCTCAATTTTATTATTACTCTCTAATATTACAAATGTTTTATCATCGTCAAAATGGAGGAGATTTTTGAACCAAGGGAGATTCCGATTGATATTTTGATGATAATAAAGCATAAGTATTACTAATGAGGTTATTATTTTAATAAGCAATAATATAAGAACAAGATGTAGCCATACATAACTTAAGAAGATACCTTATATAGATAGTAATGAAAACTTAAAGTGAAACCTTTAAAATGAAGATCAAGTTAAGAATAAAATTATCATCTCATTTCATTACTTTGATTAGCTTAAAGGCATATGATCCTTTATATTCATCAAGAGTAACTAAAACTTTTGTTTTCAAAATAAAAGCCTCTTAATCTTTTAAACACTCTTTAGGGGACATTTTAAAAGTTCCTTTAATTATAATTGTATTAAAAAAATTAAGTTTGAGCATTAAATTTGTAAAATCATGTTTATAAGAGGATTGGTCAACCAATATAAGTTAGTGGCATCAACCAAAGTTAATAATTCTAGAGTGAGAGGCTCTTTCTTTTTACTACAACATCCCTCAACTAGGCTACATTCTTTCTCTTGCTCTTTTACATCATTGGTAACCACCTTTCCTGCCAGATCCCTTTAGGTGGTCCCTTACCAAATTGGTATGGCTATAGCTTATAAGCTACTAAGCAATAACCCTTCTTCTCTATCCTAGCTCACATCACTACTAACCTTATAGCTAGTTTGCTTCCATCCAGGCATTCTTAGGAGAAGATGAACGCCTCTCAATCCCTCCAAACCTTCTTACCAATCCCCTTCCTCTACCACTCATTTCTCCATCCCACTTTCCAACACTTCTACTAAAGATCCCTATCACCTGAATCCCAACTTTAGCCCCTCCTACTTCTTCTATCCCCTCTCTAATACAACCCTCAAACTCATTTATCCCCATGGTCCCTACTATGACTCTCCTAACTACCTCACCTCCACTAGTTACTAGAATAACTTATTCTTCAAAGATAGTAGCCTCCCCAACATATCAACTAACCATCCCAAAAGCTTAGAATCTTGTGGTGAATGACAAAGAACCCACCATACTTAAGTTGATTCTTGAAGCAAGGAATGCTCTAATAATATCACCCCCAACAAAAATTTTAAAAGTAGGAGTTGCCAAATGGAAGACAATAGTGGTATGCTTTTTCATGGATAAGTCTCAATAAAAACATGGGAAAAATCAATATGGGCTAAGAATGGTTTATAGCATATTCTAGTTACATAAGAGCATTATTTTTTGTTTAAGTTTAAAGACATGTCCAGGATAAAGCATTGGAAAGGAAAGTTAATGTTCATTAAGAAATGGATCATAGGTATGTTACTAGACAAGCCCTTACTAAATATTATCCCTTTATGGATATGTTTTCACAACATTCCATTAGAGTATTGGACAACAATTGGCTTGAGTTGCAAAAATCTATATGGAAGCAGATAAGAATATGATTTTGTTAGATCAAATAAAGTTGATATATCTATAACCGACCCCTAAAAGCTAGAACAAACTACTAACAAAGTTCATAAACCTAAAAAAGGACCTCTAGCACTCATCTAGATAGCCCCATTTAAGATAACCCTATATAGGCAAACAAATAACTAGGTCCCTCTATAATACAAAAAGCAATTATCCCCACTCCAATAGTCACTAACACCCCTCACAACCTCCATAATTTTTTACCACCTATGGACAAAAGCCCTGATGACTGCTCCTTTGACAAGATCATAACAAAAACCAAAAAGTTATCTATGTCCAACTCAAATGTCATTCTTTATATCACACTATAGGAGCAAGCAGATGCACAAGAAATTCTAGCACCTACATAGAGATGTTAATTAAAAAAAACCCCAATTTATATCCAAAATCAAAAGACAATAAAGGTCTAAATAATTTCGAAGTCAAAAGGAAGGAAACTCCATTCATTCAGGCAACAACAATAAAATTGAGCAGAAAATAAAAAGGAAAAGACTTATTAAGCCCCTCCAATCAATTATAATAGCCTAGAATACTAGCAACTTGAATTGCCTAAAAAACAAAAAGTAATGAAGGAATTCTTAAAGGAAAGATAACCATTCTTAATTGGCTCGCTAGAAACTAAAATCGAGGAAGCAACACTAAACAAAGGACTTTGGTTTGTAGAAAAACAATGGAAAACTCTATCAAATCATGCTTCACAAAGATTAGGAGGAATAATAGTTTCTTAAAACATAATATACATAGAAATAAGCAACTTAGAGCAAACTTACCAGTACCTCCATATGGAGGTTAACTCCCCCACTCTCCTTTCAAGAAAAAATCCATGTCACTTTTATCTATGTTGTTATCCACACTTTTCAAAGGAGAAATCTTTATAGGAACATAGAAGTATTAGCTAAGAGAATAAAAGGGGCATAGATTGTTCTAGGACATTTCAACTAAATCCTATATTATTAAAGGACCAGGGAGCAAATAAGGGAAAGTAGATACAGAATTTAGAGAATTCTTGAACAACTTAGGGTTAGTGGATTTCAATCACTGAGGGAACCTCTTCATATGTACGAATAAACAAGTACGATATTACCACATTAGGAAAAGGCTAGATAAAGGATTAGTGAACAAAGAATGGATGATTAAATTCCCTAACAGATTGTGACTATTTAGTATACCAAGAATCTCATATCATACATCGGTTGAAGTTATAGTTGATCCATATATAAGTAAACTGCAAACCCCTTCAATTTTTTTCAACTTTTTCATAAACCTAGAAGAATATGAGAAACTAATAACTAGAGCTTTGAACCATCTAGTAGAAGGATTTGAAGCCTTTAAACTAGTAACAAATTTGTAGCTAATAAAGGAAGAGTTAAAGAAGCTATATAAAGATCTTTATAATAATGGGCTGAAAAAAGAAGTGGAAAAGACCATAGAGGAACTCAATAGTATACAGAAAGATCTTTATAAGGATCCACTAAATGAGGAGATTAAAGTAAAGGAAAAATCCATAATGAACACGTACGTCTTGTAGCTACATCTCCTTACTAAAATAAAAGTCAAAGTCTTCATGGATAAAGGATGGGGATGCCAACACAGCTAACTTCCACAAAAACATTCAAAAAAGAAGGAACACTAATAAAATTTTTAGGAATCGTAGACCACAATTAGATCCCCTATTATGATCAAGATCGATTGAAAACCATAGCTTTCACCTACTTTACATCTAACATAGGAACAACCTAAAACTCTATAAGTTCCCTTAATACTCTATCCAACTTTATCACTCCCTCCCTGAACTTATCACAAGCTAACACTCTGGAACAACTAGTCGTAAACAAAGAAATCAAAGAGGCCCTAGAATTTTGATAATAGCCAAAAACATTATAAAAAACTATGTAATGAGTTTATAACTAGAGTCAAAACTATAAATAAAAGAAATGAACTTATCAATGCAATCGAAAAAAAGACTAGATTGTGTAGTAATGAAAGTAAGAAAGAATACTTACCTAAATTATATGATCCTTTATTGAGTGGGTCATACTGATAGGTGATTAATTGATTATAAAACTATTTTATAACACTTAGCGATTATTGACATGAAATTGCTTAAGATACTCACTTTGACTCATATGTGATTTTAGGCACAATTCGAAAGCAAAGAAGTTAAAGCGAGTCGAAAGCACGACATTTGAGCTATTTTTTGAAGATTAATTTTTACTTGTCTTTATGGAGCAAGAAGAAGAAAATTGGAGGAAGAGAAGACAAGATAAAGAATAAAAGAATGAGATAAGGCATAAAACCCATAGAAGAGGGCTGCTGGAAATGAACACTCATGGTGTATGTTTTTGCATGGATGAATGTGAATTTAATGGAGTGATGGCTGGATGATGAAAGGTGGACATAAAGAATAAAACAACATAGCAAGGAGCTAAATGGCAACGTACAAGGAGCAGTCCACACTAGAATAAAATGACGTAGAATAAGAAGGTAGCTGTAAGGATAAATCACCAAAACGACATCACATGTGTGACGTGAAGGAGAAGTGCAATACGACATCAACATATGAAGAAAATGTAAGGCTGCAAGGTGGATCAAACTGCAAAATGCAGACACTATCTACATTTGACACAGAAGTTTGCATTAAACATAGACACCCAGGCATTAAAAGTAGCTCGTGTGTTTTACATAAATGCACAGTGACAAGGGCGTAAAAACACTGTGGATGGACCAAATGTTTAATTATCACTTCAATGAATAGTGAGAAGAGAACAGTAGGGCGATAGAAATAGAAAGTAGGGATGCGCAACAATAAAGAAATAACCTAGGGGGTTTTGGCTAGGGTTATTTGAGTGGGCCTAAAGCATTTTCTTTGGAGAGACCCATGGAAGGCTAAGTTCTCGACACCAGTTCAGAGATGACATCGACGCTGACGACTTGTGTTATCTGTATTTCACAGTCTTTGTTGTTTCTTTCTCTCATTAGAAATTGATTGTGTTATCATATGTCAATTGTTTTGGGTTTTATGTATGGATAATCGAATTTTTGTTATTGTTCAATTATTTGTGTATAAACTCATTGGGTATTGTGAAAAGATGATTTTAATGCATTCATTGAATCGTTTATTTGCAAACCCATTGCTAGAATTTCAATATAATCCGTAATTGTTATGTTAAAATTCATATGTAGCAACTAATGATTCGTAATCATTAGGGATAATAGAACCTAGGTTAAATGACGCATTGTATGTAGCCGTTGCCTTGATTAATTGGTTTTCCTAATTTATAATGCTACTGCCTAATTAAATCTAGAGATCGTATCCTAGATTATTCGGTGGTTAGGTTTAATTAATGATCGTACCTTGAGTAAACACTACCTAAGGGAAAACTCAGGTTAATTATTACCCACGATTAATAGTTGCTATGAGAGGTTGAAGAACAACAAATCAATGAAATATGTTTAATTAGGGTGTAGGCTGAGATTGAACCAAAGAACCGGGTCCCTACTGAATTCCCCACTTTTATGATTTTTTTGCATGTTTTCTTTAATTTGTTTTTATTAGTCTAGTTTCATTTTATTTTCTTATTTTCTTAATGTAAAGGTAAGTGAATTGATTAAGAAAAAAGTGGTCCTACCCTTCAAAGGGCATAGAAACAATTATCACTAGTTTTTAAGGCTATAGTTCAAAATAATCTAAAATGTACAATTATCACATGGCTAAAGCATCCCTCAAACAGGTTCACAAAAAAATATATGACAGTAATTGGACTATACATAGAGGGGAAAATGGAATAAACTAGTATGGTTTAAGAACTACATTCCCAAGTTCTCATTTATCATATAGCTAGCGATACAAAATAGGCTCTTAATAATATACATAATGCCTTGGTGGAGTTCCAACCTCTACGTACCATGTAAATCAAAGGCAAAAATAAGAGTATTAATAGTACTATAATATATAAAGAAACATTCTACAAAAATACAATATGTAGGTTTAACTGAACATAATGGAAGAAATGTTAGAATGGGCTCTAAAAACTAAAACTAACAAAGATAGCGACATAGTGATACTCAAGAAAATCCTATGTGGAGTGGTATATAAGTTATGGAGGAAGTGGAACTACAAAATATTTTGTAATATCAAGCAGAAGGTAAGAGAACTCACCAAATCCATTTACTTTTAGCTGAGAGAAGTAATTAATATTAAAAATTTGCAAGAAAACTACATTTTTATTGATAAGTGATATTGTTTAAATGATTGTCTAATTCATTTTAAGTGATAATATCTATGTTTAGTATACATAATAGGATGTTTTTCCTATGTTTTGAGTTATTTTCATACAACTTGCATATGTATGTGATTGCATATGATAAATTATATATTAAGTTGTAAATGAAGTTTTTAAGCTTAGGTTTTGCATGCTTTTCATGTGTTTTGATGTACATACATTTTGCATAGTTGTATGTCAATGTTTGGAAGGATTTGGACCTTATTTATGTTTATTATTAACTTAATTCCATGTGGAATTGTAGTAGGTATCAAAAGAGAAAGATGGAATTTTCTAGGTAGAAGCTGGATTTTTCCTACTTTCCAGTTGGCAATTCCAACTTGCACCACATCCATCCTAAGTTGGTTTAAGAACCCAAAGGGGTTAAAAAAAACCCATTTTAAACCCTAAAAAGGTAGAGGGTCGTCCATCACATAAAAATGAGGAAGATACACACATTTTTTGGTGGATTTTTATAGAGAATCAAGCGATTTCAAGAGATCTCAAAGTTTCCACACCAAGTTCCAGCTTTGTTCTTCAAATCATCAGCCTTTTATTCTCTCTTCTCTCATTTGTTTTTGCTTAGTCATTGTATGGAGAAGATGTATGGACTTGTTATGAGGATGATGTTGATAATTGTAATGGATTTCTAAGTAGATTGTAGGGCTATTCTTACCATAACTATATAAGAACTCAAATTGGTTTAATGTATGGTTTGCTTTAATGCTTATGATGTGTAAACTTTTTATGCCTTGCTTATATTGATAAATGGAGTTAGGAAATTAGTTTGGATGTACCATGAGAGTGGGCAGCCTTGAGAACACTTCACACATCAAAGTAATATGAGAGATCTTGTATGTTTTGATGGTTGCCTAATAAGTTACTTCATACCCATTTAATCGTTACGTCAAGTGTATAGGTTGAGAGATTACATACTGAAATTTAATCACTATTTTGTTCTTAATTGGTTTGAGTATTGATAGAGAAAAGGCCAATAGATTAGAATTCCTAGGACTAAGCATGATTACATTACCAAAGTGAGGGATTACATGGTATGGAGAGAATGACCCAAACCTTTATAATTTGATTCTTTAATCCAAATTGTGTTTTTTATTTTTGTGACGTTATGAGGTGTGTTTGTAAGCCATTAAATTATGAATTTTTGGAATTTCAATCTCTCATTATTTGGATTACACAAACAGAAGTAAATTTGAATTACAAGGTAACTAACCAATTCTCGAGGGAATGATACCTTGCTATACTATTTTATATAAGTCCTATACTTGTTGTCTAACAACTTCAATTAATTTTAAAACTTTGAGCTAAAAACAAAGTTGCTATCAAATTTTTGGCATTGTTTCTAGGGATTGGGCCTAGCATCAAGTGTGATGGAAATTGTTTTGATTTCATCTTCTTTTTATTTTTATTTGATACTCTTTTCTGGTGTGTAACAAGTATACGCACACAAGAAGTTTATGAAGTGCGAGCAGATTAATATTGTGCCAATATAAGTTCTAAAAAATACCTAAGCTATCTTACTTATAAGTATATGAGATAGTTGTAGTTGATTATCGAGGGTTGTCTCTCAAGGAGTTGAAATTGGTTCACTCAAATTAATCTTGAATAAAAATAAAAACAGATGCAAACATAAACATTTTATCTCGTTTTGTTGAGTAAAGGCTTAAATAAAATCACACTATTAGACTAAAAAGTAAAATAATTTAACTGGAATCAAATGATTTGTTCAAAGTGTTGGATCCCGTTTTCGGAATCCAACTCTTAACAAATACCATCATACTTGAGCGTAGTTCCTGGTAATCTCTTTACTCATTTAATTCCTTGCTCAACACAATTTCTCATCCTTCACAATTTCCTACCATTTTTTTATAATACATCTCACTTGTATATATATATGTGATGGGTGTCGACTCCACCAAAAATAATTCCCAAACACCAAATAAATATAAATTGCACACAGTGGTAAATGGGGTCGATCCACAGAGAATGGAATAAATTGATTCTATTTAAATGCCAAAGAACGAATGAAATTAATTAAAAGGGGGGTTTTGGAGTTTTCTACTAAAACTACTA
>JAOSBM010000002.1:27026458-27041754 GCA_027568955.1 Erythroxylum tenue | reverse complement strand
TTAGGCCCATTTTAACTTCAAGCCCACTAACTCATTTAATCCATCAACTTATACTACCTAACATAATTAATGTCACCTAATTAATTAATGTCACCTAACTTCATTAATGTGATCTAACTCATTAATGCTACTTAATTATATCTAAGCATGCTTAAACCTAATCATACTTAATTAACTAATAAATAATTAATTAATTTAAAAAAAATTTCCAGGGCTAATACAAAGAAAACAAACTAAATTGAGATTCACTAAGAAGGAATAACAAACAAATAATTGAAAAGCAAAACAAAAATTGTATGGGTTGCCTCCCATTCAGTGCTTCTTTAATGTCTTGTAGCTGGACACATCAATAGTCATGCTTAAGGTCGATCGCTCAATGTGAGTGATTTCACTGTCTTCTTCTCTTCATTGGGATCTATCTTTAAGAATTTTCCAAACTCTCCCTCAGTTGCATCGTCTAGCAATTGGCAATACTCATCAATCTCTTTAACCAAGTCTAATTCTCCTTCTTCTCCTTACAAGGAAAAATTGAAATCTGTAGTATTAATTTGATCAACAAGAGAAAATTCTTCATAAACAGTAGTAGTATAGATAAGTTCAACATTAAAGATTGAAAATTCTACTGTTTCTCCCAGAACAGTCACGGTTAGTTTTCTGTTCTTCAAACCAATTAAGCTATTGGTAGTGGCCATAAAAGGTCTCCCTAGGAGTATGGTGTGCCCCTTTTCTTGTTGTTTTACTTCCCCCATGTCTAATACAACAAAGTCTACGAGGACAATCAATCCTTCTACCTTTACTAATACATCTTTTATTATTCCTTTTAGATAACGGATTGATCTATTAGTTAAAACACATGTTCATAGGTTTCAACTATCTTAGATCAAATTTCATATAAATAGAGTAAGGCGTAAGGTTTATGCTTGCTCTAATGTCAAGCATACCCTTAACCTCATAACCATTACCCATTGATAGTCTCACAATAAAACTCCCTGGATCTTTCAATTTGGGGGGTAACTACTGCTAAAAAACCATACTTGCCACTTTTGAAACTCTTACCTTCATGTTTAGCTAAAACTCCACTTTTTGGTGCTTAGTTCCTCGAAGAACTTCAAATAAGCAAGAATGTTCCTGATTGCATCCAAAAATGGAAGATTAATATTAACCTTAGAAAAAAATTTATATAAATAAGAAAATGGTCATCTTGTTTTGAAACCTTAAGGCAACTTGGATATGGAATTGGTGGTCTATAAGGATCAGTCGCCTTATGCAGTCTTGGTCCTCTATTGCCTTTGGTTGCATGCCCAAGTTTTTCACCTTTCTGAACGTGACTTGAAGAATCGTGCCCATTGCTTACCATATGCTGCTTTTCTTTTTTCTTGATGAGGCTGTCCTCGTCTTGATTACTTGCATCAGATAGATTAAAGGGAATCTCAACATGATTATCAATCAATTTACCATTTCTCATAATAGTAACTGCTTGGGCTTGTTTGGATTGACTTGGTAACCTTCCCTTATGATTGTTTTGCATTTTAGCAGTGAGTTTCCCTACTTGATTCTTAATCCTCTTTATAGAAGCTTCCAAAAAGTTGAATCTCTTATTGCTTGTTTCTTGATTCTAAGTGGTTTCTTGAATAAACGCATTCATACTCTTCTCTCAAGAAGGTTTTCCTAGTAGGTTCTGATTTGAGGATTGCCCTTGGAATTGATTTTTCCTCTAGAAATTTTGATATTGTGGTTTGGGTTGCACTGGTGGATCGTTGGTCTTCCATGAAAAATTGGAATGGTATCTCCAACCATGGTTGTAGTTGTTTGAATATGGATCATTTTGCATCCTTAGTTGAAAATCATTAAGTGAGTTCACTTGTTCTTCCTCACCTGCAAAAGATTTAAAAGAATACAAAAAAAACATTAGCTCCATGACCATAAGTTCCACATATACCACATACCTCTTGATTTGAAACATTTTGGGGTAGTCTCATGGTTAGCAATTTCACATACTTTATTATCTCAGCCAATTTCATCGCCATTTCTTGGTTCGATTTCACTTTATGAACTCCATCTTTTCTTCCCCTCACGCTCTTTCGTTGAGAATTGTCCCCCAAAATTTCTAAGATTCCGTATGTTTCTTCGGTTGTTTTCTCTCCCACAGCTCTTCCTACTCCATTTTCTACTGTGTGTTAACATTTTTGTGTTAATCCATTATAGAAGAATTGGTTATGTAAGTGAAGTGGAAAATGATGGTGTGAAAACTGTATTAGCAAGAGTTTAAAGTGTTCCCACGCCTTATGGAATGGCTCTCCCTTCATCTAATTTAAGGTAGCTATCTCCATCTAAAACTCAAAGATCTTTTGATAGAAATATAATCTTCCCATGAATTTATTGTACACCTCCTCCCATGTGGTCAATGAATTGGACGGAAAGGTCATCAACCATGCCTTAGCCTGATCCTTCAATTTGTATGGGAAGCATCTCATTCTGAGTTGATCTTCATTTAAGCCATCTAAAGGAAATGTATGGAGAGTGGTATAAAACTCTCAAATGAAGTTTAAAGGGTCTTCATTGGGAATCTCATAGAAAGATGGCAATATGTTGTAGTGGATGCTCTTCAATTCATAGTTTCTGGCTGCCTCTACCAAACGTATGCACGAAGTGGCAGTACCAATTACTAGTCTGGCATACTCATTTATTACTGGTTGCCTTTCACCCTTCTCTTGATATTCAAGATTGGATTCCTCGAGATAGTATTCAAATTCCTTTGGAGGTCCTCTTATCTGATATACGTTATCAATAAAGGGAACAAGTTCACTTTCCCAAGACCTCCTTCCTCACACAAACAAAACAAAGACAACACTAAATGAGTAACAAAAATAGCTAAAACATTTCAATGAAATAACATGACAAAAAATATATGCATGAATAGACAGAACAATCAACAAAACAATTAAAATTAAATTAAGTGTAAACATTAAACACCTCCCCAGCAACGGCGCTAAAAATTTGTTGTGCCAAAAATAAGTTCTAAAATATACCTAGGTTATCCTAGTCACAAGTATACAAGGTAATTATAATTGATTAACTAGGTTCGTCTCTCAAGGAGGTGAAATTGATTCGCTCAAATTAATCTTGAATAAAAATAAAAACAGATGCAATCTTAAACATTCTATCCCAATTTATTAAGTAAAGGCTTAAAGAAAATCACACAATTAGACTAAAAAGTAAAGTAATTTAACCGAAAGCAAACGATTTGATCAACTGGTATGGAAAGCTCACCTCACTAATTTAATCTCCTATGCATCACTAAGATGAATTGATTAGATAATTGTCTTACTAAAATTACCAATTGGGTTCTAAATTAGTTCAAATAATGAACTAAATCTAACTTTCTTATTCGACAAGTTTACTAATAATTACCACTTAAGTTAATATATTTCTAACTATTAACCCAAGTTTCTGTAGTTTCTCATTCTAATCTTAAACTTCTTCTCTCGATCCTTCATTTAATACCTAAATGATGCAAAGTTTGGCCACACTATTACATGCAATAAGCTTAGAAACTATAGCAAATAATAAGACAACAAAACAGTACCTCATTCATGCATAGTTGACTAAACTAGATTCATTAATTCTTAAAGATAAGAATCATCCCACCATGGAATAAACAAGGTTCATCATCTTCATATACTTCAATCCCATCTTTGTTAGTAACAGAGAAGTATTAAAGCAATAAACAAAGTGAATAACCATAATGAACAATTCAAGAGCTGACAGAGTATTAAGTTTAGATTCAATAATGCAAAAGATGTAAAACAGAATGAGCAAACAAGAGTTTTCGGATGAGGGAGTTGCGATGCTCTCCTGCCAAACTCTTGCTCTCTGTATTAATTATTGCCTTCTGATTAATTACAACAACAACAATAACAACAACAACAACAACAACAACAACAACAATAACAACAACAACAACAACAACAACAACGACAGCAACGACAGCAACGACAACAACGACAACAACGACAACAATAACAACAACAACAACAACAACAACAACAACAACAACAACAACAACAACAACAACAATCATCATCATCATACATCCAAACATAAAATATAACAATAAAGATAGAGAAAAAAAATGAACATCACCATTTAAAGCGAAGGTTTATGACAATTCAAGAACGACGTCTAACTGCCATTAAACTAGAAGTAATATTATTACGAATAGTTGTCATCTCCCGAGTTCTTTGTTCTTTAATGCCTTCTTGTGTATAGTTAACTTCAACATTTGAAATACATCTTGAGGTATAAATTCAGGATCTTGATCGATGATGCTAAAAGCCGGGTCACCAATTGTACTTCTTCTAATATAGTTATGCCACGCAAAAGCTGCACAAATTATTCTATTTTGATCCATTAATGAATACCTAGGCATTTTCTCCAATATCTTTCATCGAGCCTTAAGAACACCAAAAGCCCTCTCAATACAACTTCTCAATGATGAATGAGCTCGGTTAAAAACTTCTCGAGATTCTCTTGGATTTGCACCACGAAACTCCATTGACGATATCATGTCTTTGGGTAAGGTGTCAAATATCTTTCTTTTTTCGGATAGCCTTTGTCGACCAAGTAATATTTACCTAAATTTCCATAGAAGCAATATAATTAGTAAAAATGATATCATTAAAAAGTCTAAATCATTAATAGAAAATTCTACAAATCTTAAATTATCTATCGGTGGTTTTGGAAATTTCAGTCCCGGATTACTGATTGTATCTAGAAAAATACGAGAATCGTGCGTTGATCCCTCACAACCCTCTAAAACATATGTAAATAGTAAGTTAAAGTCACATGCTGCTAATACATTTGTTATTGTTATTCCTTTCCGTCCTCTAAATCTCATTTGATCCTCCTCTGCAACAACTACCACCATATGTGTACCATCAATAGCTCCAATGCAATCCTAATATAAAATAATAATCATAAGATAATAACACAACATTTTTTAATGGAAAATATAATGAAGGGGGAGGAAGAACATATTCAATTACCTTAAAATGTGGCATATATCTAACACCATTGGCAATTTGTGGTGGAGTGTCCTTGAATTCGGGATCTTTTGGTATGAGTATGTCCCTTGAAAATCCATCCATAACAGCAAAACTTCTTTAAAAACTCTACTTACAGTTTCACCAGAATGTTGAAAGTGCTCTTGGGTATCTCTATTAGAGGAACCTTTACTTAGGACATACACGAATAAACCAACTTTCTACAAAATAGACATCCTATTTGAAGGTCTCAAACCATAATTATTTTCCAAAACTATACATAATTGACGAAATGTATTTTGATTCATCCTAAATGTATTAAAACACCTTTTTTCGTGACCATTCAATAATTCATTCATCCATAGTTCTCCTGTTTGATAGGAAATCATGCATGGTTCCTTGTATATATGGTCAAAAAAATACACACTCATGTAACTCACTACACAAGACATTGAATCCCAATCAGCATGACTAGTTATATATGTTGATTACAAGATGGAATACTTCACCAATCAGAATATATAACTAGTTCTTACCATTTTCCTTAAGAAATCAATAACAGCAAGGAAAGTACGTATGAGGTAATAAAGCAGAAAAATAATTAAGACAACTGAAAAGAGAACTTACAGAGGAAAACCCCATCAATAAAAGGGAAATTAGAGTATTAAAAAATCATGCATGTAGACTACTGTTCTAAAAAGAAATGCCCACTTGATAATAACATCCAGAAAATAATCTAAAAGAACTAAAAGAAAAGAAGATGAAAACATTAAAAAAAAAAAGAAGTGAAGCATGACAGAACATAAAAAGAACAAAACTTACAAATGAAAACAAAGAAAGACAACATTGGCATTAAAGAAAACAGCAAACAACTCACCAGAAAGCAAAATCGAAGTAAACCCACCAGGGATCGAATCTTTATTAGAGTCACTGATCAGGTAATGTAACATTGTGTTAACTTTTTATAGTAGAAAAACAGACAGTGGGCAGTTGTTATTTAACAAATGGAGTTAAATGCAATAAATAAAAAAGTCATCTACAGCCCCACAAAACAACTTTCTCATCAGACTTCATTTATATCTCAACTACTATCACACTTCATTTAATGAAATATCTATCTTAGATATACTTTCATTAAATCAACAGATAGTTTCATTAAATAAAAGGGTAGATGTGATTCCATACTGCAGGAGATAAATGCAATAAATAATGAAAGTTGCCACATCCCCCCATAAAACATCAGACTGGTTAAATCAACAGATACAAAGTAGATACAATCATAATACTTTACAGTGCAGTGATAAGAACAACAGATAAATTGAAGTCTCTTGAACCACATCCTACAATCCATAGCAGTCAAAAACCTTCCTTCGTACAACCTTAAAGACAGTATCTAGATACCAAACTCCAAAACAAATACCCATAGATTAAGAGCATATCCAAATGAAGAAGAAGGATCCTTCAAAAATTTTGTTTCTTGTAATCCTTTTATTGGGTCCCCATAACTTAATAACTAGGAAAATACACATCAATTTCAACAATTAACACAAATTTCTCATAAACCAAAAGAAAAAACAGATAATTAACTAAAAAGATAAGAAATTGGCAGATCTTACTCAGATATACTATCAGACTTAATTTATATCGCAAACACTATCACACTTCATTTAATGAAATCAACAAATACAAAACAGATTGGTTAAATCAAAAGATACAAAACAGATACAGTCATAACACTCTGCAGTCCAATGAAAAAAGAACAGATAAATACTTGACAAACCTCTTAGTTCTAGAATTTCAATGGCTGCCTCTGGTTATCAATAGATTCTATAGGATTGATAGGGTGCTTCAAATCAACTGGGGGGTAGGGGGTGTTGACAGGGAGACATTCTCAGCAATTTCAGCATAATTTATTAACTAAGAATTTCAACTACAATCAGGGGATTGTCCACCAATTCCTGAGGAAAATAAAAAAATGCCTTCAGATTTCAAGATCATGTTATGTTAACATCATTAATTATGTGCAGACTCATCAAACTACATACAGGAAGTTTCCTTGGTGTCAATCCACAGTGATATACAAGCTTAGGGTCATTCGTCAACTCCACCACAACTTGCTGGACAAATAAAAGCTTGTAGTCACTCCTTTGTTTCACGTAATGATATAGACAAACAAAAAAATAAATGCAGAGTTTCTAAAACAAGTCATTTTTAGCAGTCAAAAACTTTAAAGCCTCGTATGTTAGATAATCCAAGCTCATCTCATCCTAGATTATACATGAAGAACATGAACAAGTCAAATTCTAGTATGAATTTAGGAATGAACATATTTTGTATTGCTAACTGAGGGAATCATTTTAATGAATCAAACATCATGATTTTCCCAAATGAATTAATTCACAATTTCAAACCAGTTGAATGTTGTTTAATTCCCCTAGGACAATCTTTTGGAATCCCTTAAATTTCTTCTTCTTACCATTTGGGCTTATAGTCAAAGACTTGCTCCACTAGAGGAAAGATAGGAGTCACTTACTCAGCTACATATTAGTTATCAGCTACATATTAGTTATCATGTAGAATTTAAAATTGTTTAATTCCGAAATTTTTTTTGAAAATTTATCATGTATCATGTATCAGTACCTCTTGTTGCACAAGTGCCAATGGTCCTTTAAGGGCTTTTACAATTAAATCCCTCACTACTGCTCGTCTGCTTGTGTCAACACACATACATGATCCCAAACAAGCTCGTGATTGTTGTCAGGGTTAAGCCATACAAGCTGAAGAAAACTTGGCAAAGATAAGCTAAGAAAATGTAGTAGTAAAGAAAAATGAGCAATCATTTACCTGATACTCATGAAATGCATTAGGAATATGGTACAGAACACCTTTGAGCTGATTGGAGCCCATTTTTACAGTAACTAGATAACCATTATCAAATTTTCCATCAATTGTTCCAGTCACTAAAGACCCAAGAAGCAATTCCGGACTTCCTGCAACCAAAAGAATGGCCATCAATTGTTCCAGTCAACTGATATTGCTCTGCTAAAAATATCATCATCATCATCATCATCATCATACCCCGAATTCCCACATTGTAGCAGGGTCTGGGGAGTCTGATAGTACGCAGCCTTACCCCTACAATGTAGAGAGGCTGTTTCCCGTAGGCCCTCATGCAATTGTGACAGGACAACCAGGATGTAGGGTACAATGAATAAAATTAGTAAAGATAGGTAATACCATGAAATATATATACCTGATGTTGCCATAATCCGCTATTACCGCTTGCCTTACCAAGACCAGCTGTACTTGTTGCCATCCGCGCTATGTGTCTCATTGAGCACAATATATATATAAAGATTGATATAAAGAGAGAGATAGGAATTTGAAAATAATAATAGCAATAATAAAAAATAATAATAAGAAGAATTTAAAAAAAAAGTAGCAGTAACAACAGTAATAAAAGATTAACACAAAATAATGCAGAATAACAATAAAAAGTACGACGAGACTAATAGAAAAATAGAATCTACGGAGATGGTAAAAAAAAGTAACAATAATAAATACAAGAAATGAATAACAGGAAAAAGGAGGTGCTACTATAAATAGAAGAAAGAAATAATACTACAAAACTCAAAGCCAGACCGCGGTTAATATAAAAAGTAGCTACCACTAAAATAAGAATTCAGCAGTGAATCATATACTAATAGCTAATCAGAGGAGAGCAAAAGAAAAGCAAGCATGGATCAGGAGATAGAAAGAATACAACCCCACTTGTAAAAACTTTGTCCCCAGAAAGAAAGCAACGAAAGAAAGGTGGGGCCAACAGTGGAAAGGTTTAGTTAAAAGGAAATACTGCGAAGGGGTTGACGTGTGAGAATGACTATGTCAGGGTCAGTAATGGGCGGCCAACGGGCTTGCAGAAAAGAC
Organism: Erythroxylum tenue; assembly: GCA_027568955.1. Lineage (NCBI taxonomy): Eukaryota > Viridiplantae > Streptophyta > Magnoliopsida > Malpighiales > Erythroxylaceae > Erythroxylum > Erythroxylum tenue. The sequence goes on along the minus strand of JAOSBM010000002.1, from coordinate 27,032,785 downwards.
ATAATATTGCCTCTCTCTCCTATCAGTCAACTTATCAGGCGGCTTTTGTGAAGTGTGTCAGACGTTATCAGACAATATCTCAGAGACAGATAATATGCCAGAGCTAGCCATGAGCTTTCTGTCATGTCTGCAACTCCCTTAAGGAGTCATCGGTGGCCGGAGAAGTCGCCGACAAGGTGACATGGGCCAACGGTAATGCAAAAAATTTGGAACAAGAGAAGAGAAGAGAAGAAACGATGCGTCGAAAACTCTGATCATGCATACACAAACTTAGCAAAAACAAAACAGTATATTAAAAGTGTACCTGCACCATCGGCTCAGGAAACACTGAAGCAACTTGGGCTTCCAGCATCAGTTTTGCCACCAAGTAACATGCCATAGACCATGTCTGACACAAACATGTAAATAGATCAAAGAGTTACCCAGTAGGCGAGACTTCCATCTCCAGGTCTAGGGAGGGCGAGACTTCCATCTCCGATTGTAACATGGCCTCTCTCCACACCATAACCATGTGCAAGCTCTCTCTGCTAAAAATATCATGTACACAAATATTAAAATATTTTGCACCCCGAATCCCTAATCTCCAAAACCCCAATTTTTGATTTTGACTTTGATTTCTCGATAATAGATTGGTTCCTCCGGAGCAAAGGGCTTCCAGTCGCATTCTTCACATTCAGTGCCCATAGATCCATTCTAATTTAAGATCCCAATTTTCTAAAGAATTTAACACATCCAGACGAACAAAGAGATGACTTTTGATGGAAGTGAACTAAAGATATGACCAAGAAAATTTTGAGACAAAGGTGAGAAAGTGAAGATCGTTAGGATCGGCAACAGCTCCATCACCATGACACTTTCTCCAAATCCCTAGAAAGAAAGCACACAGAAGCGAAGAGATTAGAGCATGAAATTCATATCAAAACCAGTAAAAAAACAAAGAAGGAAACAATCATAGAGTCTAACCCTGGCTTGAGCTCGACGAAAGAGAGAAAGAGATCAGATGATGATGAAAGAAGGAAAAGCGTTTGGTAGTTAAGAGGGGAAATCGTTGTTGGGGCATTGGTTACGATGTTGCTCCGGCGATGAACAGATCCCAACGAGGCCAACCTGATTTCGACAATTCCCAACTGGTTACGAAGAGTAGAGAGAAAACGTGAGACTCTGGAGAAAATGAGAGAGAGGAGCGGAGAGGTCTGGGAAAACTTGACATTTTGGATTTGGGATTACCCCAAACACGGGTGTGGAGCAGCTTATTGATTTTGGCTGGTTGGGTTGGCTGATTCAACCCAACCAGCCAATTAATCAAACACATTTATCAACTGTTTGACTTAGTCAACTAAGTTTTTAACTGATCAGCTGTTATCCAAACACACCCAAAGTTGGTTTTAAGCGAAGGGACTTATTAGAAACTAACAAAACTGAGTCCAAGACTGCCTTTTTGAGCAACACTGAGAACAAGACTTGTTAGTTTCGTACCAAGTTGACCAAAGATCGAAGGCCCAAATCCTACATCCTTGTTACAGAGTCGCTAAGTCGTAAGCCTAGCCTACTCATCCACCTAAGTTGCATTTTTCTTGGTCTTTTATTCTTTTATTGACATAAAAATGAGTATCAAATATAAGAACCTCCATAAAAAATATTTTGACGCAAGTATACCATCTCTAGAAAAGATATTTGCATCATTCAAAGTTAATACTTTCTCTAAGATCATTTACAAACTATAAGACATCTACTAAGACGTTTTAAGTTTATAGTAATATATAGGTAAGATGTGTCTCTACAAATAAATAAAATGGTTTATACTAATAAAATCATTATCCAACCCTATTTTATCCACTACCAAAATCCCTTTTTTAAAAGTATATTTAAATGTATTTTATATTTATTTTTTAATTTACAAATTATGTTGAGTTGGATTTCATTAAGGGTGGTAATTGTCTAGTCTGAGTTGACTAGGCCTCAAACCAAACTCTGGCTGCTTAGGTTCGAATCAATCCGAAACCTAGAAACTATAAGAAAAAGGATATCATTTTATTTTTTAATTTAAAAATAAAAAAATTAGATTAGATTGAATCAGGTCGAGTCTAAGCTCAAGCTCAGTTGCTTTTAGCCTGGTCGAGTTCAGGTCCAAGTCTAATGAATTTATGTTTAGGCTTAGGCAACGCAAGTTTGTCACTCGTAATAAATTTATCGAATCTCAGGCTAGACCCGAGCTCTAGTAAAAGCTGACAATTTGAGTTTGAGCTTGGGCGAGTCCGGTTTATTGTTGATCGCTACAGTTTACCCAATACAAGTTTGTCACTAGTAATAAATTTTTATTTTTATTTTCATTTAACATAAGTAAATAATAATTTAAGTGACTGTATCAGCGTCTACCACAAGGTCCACAACTTATGTCCACGTAATGTCTGTTACTTCAAGGGTTTAGCAAAAAGGCCACCAGTGTACGAGCATTAGCGCGTACCTTTTTCGCGCTAGGTTAGGTAAAAGACAGAAACAAAACTGATTAGGCGAAAATGACTTCGCTAACCATATATACAGGAAAAGGTTTTGAAACATGAATTAAATTGATTGACCAACCATGTGTCTACTTGATCCATGTCAAATCGTTTCAGTCTTAATTTTTGACAGGCTCTTTCAGAAACAAGCTCAGGTGTTTCCACACTTTTATCAAGTTGTCATTATTAATTTTTGAAAGCTCTGCCGTGTACGACCGCGGTTGCTAAAAAAGTATGGGGGGAGAGGGTTTTCTTCTACGTTGTGCCAGATGGGCATGGGCTCCTGTTGAATTGCTTTTATATGCTTACAGAAAAGGACAACTATACCTTAAACCTCCCATACATCACTGTTGGACTCCTTCGCTTCAACCAACTCATTTCCACTCTTTTGGCTTCTGCGCACTTTCTTGGTTCTTGTGCTTATTTCTAGATTAGGTTCTTAAATGCCTGCTAGTAAAAACATTAATAACTGGCCGCCAATATCCAACCACAACAAAGAATTGCCTCCTAACATGTACGACAAAACGGCAAGGCTTCAATACTGTTCCTCTCAAGCCATTAACTGCCTGTTTGTACACGCGTATATCAGTAAAATTTTTATTACTGGTGTCAGTCAAATTTATCAGCAAATTTTTTTAAAAATCAATCGATTTATTTAAGAAAGAGCTTTTTACGTAAACTATTTGATAATATAAAAATAAAAACATTTTAATTTTTAACTATATTTTATTTTATAATAAAAATTATTAACACATATAAATATTATTTAAAGTATATTAAACATTATTCAAAGTATCATATATTAATTATTATATAATTTTAAACCAAATGAAACATAAAAAAAATATATCTAACCAAATCTTTTATATAGATTATAACATAAATAAAACTAATATTAAAAATAAATATTAAAACGTATAAAAAAATTCAAATAATATTATATCATCATCATCATACCCAGTCTAAAGTTTCGTAGAGAGGTTATTTACAGTAGACCCATATATAAATGTGACAATAAAAAGTGATGCAGGTTAAAGAGTAAATAAGTAAAACTGACTCGCTAAATAATTATGTAAATAAAATTATAATAAATACATAAATAAATAAAATATAAAATATAATCAAAGGATATACCCGATAATGTTCAAATTTACTAGTACCTGATAAGCTGCAAAGTCCAACTCTTCTTGTCGTTAGTTAAGCTAGGGATATAAGTACTAAATGAACTCCCAAGTATAGACAAATATCAACGAATGACCAAAGATATGAATATAGTACTAAATATTAAGATCAAGTAACTCTACAAGCACAAATATCACAATGCTAAAAAGCTTCAATTTGACATGTTTCACAAATAGCACACGCCAATTCTGATGGGAACCCTCAATGTGAAGGCTCCAAACCTCTTTTTCGAGGAATTCAACCTACGATAGGATGCCACCGCGTCTACGTAAATTTTACTTGTCATGACCTATAAGATTTGCTATGTTTACTTTCTCTACAAAGGACATAGATGAATCGTCTACAAATGAAGATGAACCTAATCCAAATAAGATTACATAATTCTCAAAATAAACGTAAAGGTGGGTTTGTAGATATTGCAGAGAATTATGTGTAAAATATAAAGATAAAAGAGACTAAAAATAGGTTTATTAATTGATTTAAAAAACCTATTAAAAAGGTGTTTTTTTAAGAAGTTTCAAATTTGAACTTTTTAAAAAACTATATTTTAGCTGCCAAAAAAGTCATATCTACTAAAAAAAGTATTTTTTATTTTAAAGTCAAATACTTATTTTTCTTTAAAAAAATTGTGATAGTAAAAGTGTTTATTCACCCTCTAAATACTCAACTAAACAGACCCTAAGCCTTAATCACGCTTTTGGTACTTTTTCCGATATCCCTTTGTTTCCTAAACCATCAATATTTGACTTAAAGACATATAGAGTAGAATGTTACTTGTTTTAATATTATAGATTTATTTATTTTTTGAAAATTGAATTACTTTACAATCAAATTAGTTAGTCTATTTTTGTAACAATTAAAAATAAGAAATTTATGTTTGACTTTAAAAATTAAAAATAATAAAGTTTTACGTATAACATTGATGAATAGAGAGAACTAACCTTTTTTCATTTTACTAAATAACCAAAGAATTAGTCATCATCGTCATCATCATCATCATCATATCCCGAAAAAATCCCGCATAAAAGCAGGGTCTGGAGGGGCCGGATAGTACGCAGCTTTACCCTTACACTGTAGAGAGGCTGTTTACGCAACCTTACCCCTACAATATAGAGAGGCTGTTTCCAAAGTGGCCCACATGCATATGAAACATGAGAATAAAGATGTAGGGAACCAGAGAGAAATTCTTAAAGATGAGTAATACCTTGAAATACAGTAAAAGAGCTATACCTGAAATACAGAAAAAGAGCTATACCTGATGTAGCCATGAGTCGCTATTACCTTACACCTTACCAAAGAAAATCTAGAGGTGGAGGAACTTCGTGTGGTATCACAAGATAAAGAAGACCATACCGCAAAGCGAAAGTTGTTTCAAACAAGCATCAATTATTAAGCATCAAAGAATTAGTAAAAGTAGTAATATCATGCCACCTTTTCGGATGCTTTTTTCTGATGCAATAATTGCACAATCGAGTTAATATTTACACGAAATTATTAATAGTTTATGACTCTTGAGCTCTATTTAAATTCCTTAACAAAAGGAATAATATCTTTAATTAAATGATTTTTTTATATTTCTCTTTGATAATAAATTTATTAAGAAATCGGACTGAGATCTGATCTCATACTTAGCGAAATAATTATTAAATTTTTTCATGTGACTTTCTCGAAAGTTAATATTACTAAAATTCTATAAAATGATTAATACATAAATCATAATTACGCGTGAATCTAATTGATACCTTATTCCGATACTTGATCTCTTTCTTGATGTAAATTGTTTTCGAAATCAGTCCATTTCAATCATTGTAGCCGTATAAGTATTCGGCCTTTAACGATTTCTACATAACAAGTTAAGAGAACTATGAAATTATTACATAAATGGTTAGACAAAGATTGTTATTTATAATAAATTTTAGATATTTTAGTAATTTAATTAAAATTTAAAGTCTAATTTTAATTAAACTTTTGTTAGAATTATAAATAATTAGAACTAAATACCAGTTATGCTCAATTAAAATCAAATATCTCATATTAATCCTTATTTATTGAATATCATATTAATCCTTATTTATTGAATATCTTATATTTAATTATAAAATTTCTCAAAATTTACAATCAAATCCAACTTAATTAAGGGGATGTTTGAAAAGCAAAGAATTGACTTGTTTGAAACACTCTTTTTAGCATGAATTCAACCTATGTGTGAGTTGAAACTCATCCGTTTATGTAAATTGAATTCATGCCACAAAACACGTGAATTGAAATCTCAGAACAGCAGCAGCCGACCCTCTTCTCGTCTTCTCGTCTTCTCCCAGCAGCAGCAGCCAAAAAGCACCTATCAGAATTTGGTTGCCATTTTTTCACATGAGGAGTCGACTTCCAGCAACCTAAAAAGCATCAGACAGTCGAGTCAGTAGCAGTAGAAATATAAGGCAGGCAAAGAGAAGCTTTTTCAAGTCTTTTCTCAAAGCTTTTCTTTGTCCCTTGGCCTTGCCTAAGTTCAGTTTTCAAGAAGGAAAATGGAGACGAAGAAGAAGGTAGCTGTTGCCGTTGTGTTCGTCGTCGCATCGTTGAGTGCGGCGGTGGCTCAGCAGAGTGCTCCTGCCCCTGCACCAACAAGCTCTGCCTCTGTCAGTTTGCCCCT
>JAOSBM010000002.1:27009284-27022155 GCA_027568955.1 Erythroxylum tenue | reverse complement strand
CGACTGTTGCCCAATTGTCTGTTGTATGTGGTCCTATTAGGGCGCAAAGCATATATTATAATTAGTAAGTGGAAATTGACAAAACCCAAAGGTAGTTTTTGGCATTATATAATTAAAGTATATGAGTAAATACCTCTTACTTATTTTTTTTAATTCCAATTCTGTAATGGTACCCTCATAAAATCTTGATCAATGTCAATTACGTTATACTAAGTATTTGTTACATTGTAAGTTTCATTTCATTCTATTGTATCTCACGAAACATGCATGACCGAAAGTCCTTCCTAAATTTGGTATCCTTCAGTTAGTTAATAAATTAACTAAGCGTAGATCTTCAGAAAAATCATTTTCTCAAAATATTCTGCTCATATCATTTAAGTACAAAATTAAATAAACCAAATAGTGCTGCGGTAGACCAAATGCATTTATTGACACCGTAGTCAAGACCTTTTTACTAATCGTCAAGCATTGCCAGCTACATCTATATATAAACCAGCGTTCTATCCCTGAAATCGCCACAAATTCTTCTCAGTCATGGATGTGATAAACCTCCTGATATTGTGTTCTTTGCTCTTCCTTCTTCGACTATGGTGGCGATATTGGTCGGTCACCGGCGGTGGTGTCAAGAACCTTCCGCCAGGACCACCAGGTTGGCCGCTAGTAGGTAACTTGTTTCAAGTCATTCTGCAACGTCGATCCTTTATGTACATAGTACGTGATTTGCGTGCAAAATATGGCCCAATCTTCACCATGCACATGGGTCAACGTACTTTGGTTATCGTCAGCAGCTCTGAGCTCATCCACGAAGCCCTAGTCCAGCGAGGCCCTCTGTTCGCAAGTCGCCCTCCCGACTCGCCGATCAGACTTGTTTTCAGCGTTGGAAAGTGTGCGATCAACTCCGCGAAATACGGTCCTCTCTGGCGAACTCTGCGCCGAAACTTTGTCACCGAGTTTATTAATCCGGTAAGGATCAGACAGTGCAGCTGGATACGAGAATGGGCTCTAGAGAATCACATGAAAAGACTAAAAGTAGAGGCTTTTGAGAATGGTTACGTTGAGGTGATGAGTAACTGCAGGTTCACAATATGTAGCGTCCTAATATGTCTGTGCTTTGGTGCAAGAGTCTCGGAGGAAAGGATCAAAAGAATAGAAGCCACTCTAAAAGAGGTCATGTTGATTACAGCACCAAAGCTCCCAGATTTCTTGCCAGTTCTCGCTCCTCTATTTCGAAAGGAAATGAAACAAGCCAACGAACTGAGGAAGAGACAACTGGATTGTTTGGTTCCACTTATAAGGAACAGGAGAGCCTTTGTAGAGAAAGGCGAACCCCCAAGCTCAGAGATGGTGAGTCCAGTTGGTGCAGCCTATATAGACTCTTTGTTTAACCTCCAAACAACAAAAAGAGGGCCATTAGAAGAAGAGGAGTTTACGACTTTGTGCTCAGAGGTGATAAGTGCTGGAACCGACACTAGTGCAACAACCGTTGAATGGGCTCTACTCCACTTGGTATTAAACCAAAAGATACAAGAAAAGCTGTACAACGAGATTGTTAGCTTTGTAGGTGAAGCTGGCTTGGTGAAAGAAGAGGATGTGGAGAAAATGACTTATCTTAGTGCAGTGGTGAAAGAAACTTTTCGGCGACACCCACCAAGCCATTTTCTGCTATCTCACGCGGCCACTCAGGAGACGCAGCTTGGTGGCTACAAAATTCCGGAGGATGTAAACGTGGAGTTTTACACTGCCTGGATTACGGAGGATCCTGCTTTGTGGGAGGATCCGGACGAGTTCCGTCCCGAGAGGTTCTTAGAAGGTGATGGGGTTGGGGTGGATTTGACGGGGACTAGAGGAGTGAAGATGCTTCCTTTCGGGGCGGGTCGTCGGATTTGCCCTGCTTGGACTTTGGGGATTTTGCATGTTAACTTGCTGGTTGCTAGGATGGTGCATGCCTTCAGGTGGTTGCCAGTTCCTGGAGCCCCGCCCGACCCCACTGAGACTTTTGCTTTCACTATGGTGATGAAGAATCCGCTGAAGGCTATGATCTTGCCTAGGTTCTGAAGTTGGACAGTGTTGTTCAGCGTATTTCTCGGTTTTTGACTGCTTAAGCTATTAGGTGATATGTAAACGCAATCATTTAGTCTCTACTACGCACTTTCTTTACGCAAGAAAGTGAGATTTGTCGTACGGATTTCTGCGATGTAGTTTTTATGCCTAAGTAAACGTGCTTTAACTCTTCTTTTGCCTTTATTTAATTTCCCTGTTTTTCTCCTGTTTTTCCTCAATCTTCTCTTGCTCATAGCTCCTCTTGCTCTTCTTTTTTCATTTCCAATTTCTCGTCTTTCATTGCCCTTGAATGGTTTGTTTTCCTTTAATTTTTAGTATAATATCGAGTTTTAAGCTCCTGTCCCCTGACCACTTTCCTTCCCGTACTCATAACTACTCCTCTTCTACTTTCCTTGTCCTTTACAATAGCAACTCAATAGCTTTAGATTTCGAATCAACCTAAGCCTTGACTCATGCTCCTCTCTGTTTTGATCCTTCAAGTAATGTCAACATCAAGAAGAATTGGCTTTAAGTCCTGAGGGACGCTTCTCCTTTGTAAAAACTTCAGTACTATCCTATAAAAGTAGAGAATGATATCACCATAGTCTATCCTCTAGTTGATATCCTAAAGAAAGGAGTCCCCAAGTGGGACAATGCTCTCATTGGCTTCTTTATACACAAAAGACTACCATTTCGATTCGAATGCTAAATGCTTGGGCACATTATCGTTACAAGCAACAGGATCTTCAAGAAGTTATAGTTAATGAAGAGAATATCTTCTTAGTTAATTAGTTTGAATCAGTGGAAAAAAAAATCAAAAAATCATTGAGCCTAGATGTTGGCATTTTAACAAACAAAATCTTCTCATTCAATGATGAAAACCTGGTATTTATTCTAGAAAATTAAGCCACAACATGTTTCATTTTGGATTAACATTCATAATATTCTATTAGAATATTGGACAACTAAGAGGTTAACCATTTAGCTAGTTATTTAGACAAACTACTATGCCTAGATGAAGCAACTGCCAACTTGAAGGGGGTGAGATACGTGAGAGTTTATATTCATGTGGATATTTAACAGTCATTTTTAGATAAAATTTCCCTCTTTAGATTGGATGAATATAGGAAACACTTTAAGGACTCAGTCTTTATAACATAGCTAAGGAGACTTAATCAAGTTAAGCAAATCAAAAAATTGCAAGCTATAGGTAAAAAATTCACAAGAGTATAATATCAAAATTTTATGAACTTAAATCCTTAAATGACTACCACCAATAAGGAAGAGAATGTTGATGTTATATAAGTAGCATATTGAATGCAAAAGGAAAACTGACAGAATAGAGACTTAAGGTATAAGTGCCCAATTTTGGTTTCATAAGAGGAAGAGCAAATGAATGCGAACTATATGACCAATAAACAAAACTAATCTATTTTAGTGGAGGTTCTAACAATGAGTATTGCGATAAAATAGATCACATGTGCTAAAGTTTAAAATCAAGGTACAAAACTAGCTATTGAAGACCAAAGAGAAAGTTGTCTAGATAAAAACAATAAGCAACCAAAACCTAAAATAAGAATGAATATAATTTTGTATATAAGAGGAGATCAAATATGAAGAGAAAAGGCTCTATGTCTACCCCTATCTATGACTATATTAGCATAAAACATAAAAAGGTTTAGTTGTTCCAAGATGCAGTTAGCATTATAAGATTTTGACGATTTTTAAGCTAAATTCTAGGGAGCACCTTCTAGACATCAACCCATCTATGACTTTATATAATCTCCAATATATGGCTATACAATCCCAAACATATGAAAAATAATAAAACTTATGGAAGCCTTTGAGAAATAACTTTAGATCCTCCAGAAGGTAACTAGATTTTGGTTACATTAATCAACAAAGTTGCATTTTATAATCTGCTCCCTTATACTGGAGGTTATATCTTTTAACATGATATCTTTCTACCCTTCTTTCCTTACAAATCTCCTCCAGTTTCTCTCCCTTTATATCTTGTAGAAACATATTCCCATAACAATGACATAAGTAGCCTTAGTTACTTTAGAAGAGCTCTTATGATATTGAAGCCAATTGACAATCTCAACTAAGGAATTTAAATCAACATTCCAATGATAAAGTCCCCTAACCTCTCTCCATATTTCCTTTGAGTTTGTATTCAAAAAAAAAGTGGTCTCTAGTCTCATCCTCTTTTAGACACAATATAAAAGCCCCCAATAGGTTCATGTAACCCATTTTATCCAATTTACTAAGTATGTTTTTGCAATGCTAGCCAGAGTAGGAAACTTGTATTGTGTTTAAGGTATTATTCCAGACAATCTTACTCCATGCCACAAGTGGTCCCTTACCTTGAAGCTTTTACCTACAAAATCGATTAGAAAGTTGCACGAATGGAATATTATACCATTGATAGGAATCTTCAAGAGCATAATTATGGGCATAGCCAGGAACCACGTCATATTTCCGCAGGAAGATCAAGCCAATGTCCTTCAAATATTAAGAAATTCACCTTTTCCTTAAGCGATAATCTAGTTAGTGCACTAACCGTTTCATGGTGATGATTTAGTGCCCCTTGTCTAGTCCAGTTGTCACACCACGCCAAGGCTTTGTCTTCCTTACTGAACCTAGAAGTGATGCATGTTTCCACTAAGTCCCTTAACTTCAATAGTTGAGAACCAAGATAAGACGGTCCTGAAGTTATAGCCCATATACTTGTCCCTTTGAGAACATAACTAGAAGCCATTTTATCCATAAAGTTCCTTTTCAATCAGGATTCTCTACCCTATTTTCATCATTAGAGTTTTATCGCTACACTTGATAGAAATTAATCTCAACCCTCCTTCATCCATAGGCTTACATATGATAGCCAATTCACTTTTACATGCCCATAATTAGTCTCTAAATTGGTCCATAAAAGCTTTTTCACCATCCTTTCAATTATTTTTATTATATTCTTTGATAGAAAGATATGGGATCTCCAATATATATGCATAGAGTTAATCACTGCCTTTAATAGTTGAAGTTTTCCACTATAGGATAAAGCTCTATTTATCTAAGAACAAATACTTTTATGAATCTTTTCAATCAAAGTTATACATTTAATAAAGTTAAGTCTTCTAGTTATTATAGGAAGCCAAACACATCAATAGTATAAACTGCCTTAACATACTTATTATTTTTGCAATTCTAGTTGCTAGGTGATTAGCACTGGATGTATGCACAAAGTGGCTCTTGTTGAGGATCACTTTTAAGCTTGATAAGGCTTTAAAATGAAGCAGAGTCTCCATCAAGAGTCACACTGATAAGTGAGCTTTACAAAAAAGTATAAGGTCATCAGCAAAACATAAGTTAGTTAAAGAAACTGACTTTCACTTTGTATGATATTTTAACTTTACTTCCTTAGTAATATTGTAATTCACAAACTATGATAGAGCTTCCATATAGATTATAAAGAGATATGGGGATACGAAACTCCTATGTCTAAGTTCCCTAGCTCCTTTAAAAGTCTTAGTAGGTGTCCTATTTATAAGCATACCAAAGGAGGTTAAAGTGATGTAAACTCTAATACAATTTATGAATATATGTAGGAATCCCATCATTTCTAACAATTGAAGTAGGAATTTTCAGCTCACACAATCAAATGTTATATGGAAATCAACCTTTATAGATCAATTTAAAGGGAATTTCTTCTTGGTATATTCTTTCAATAACTAGACAATCAGGATGTTGTTCCCTATCTATTTGTTCCTCATGAAGGCTCCCTGGTTTTCGCTTATGATGGAATCAAACACTAACTTTAGTTTGTTAGCTATGAGCTTTATTATTATCTTATATAGAAAATTCGTGCAACCTATAGGCCTGAATTCTCTAGAGGTTGTAGGATTTAAGGAATTAAAAGCAAGACATATATATAAGTTTTGTTAATCTCCTAGAACAATACTCTATTTTAAAAAATTCATGAATCACTTCCTTTACTATTGGTCCTTTCTTTACCCAAGTTTTATGGAAAAAGTGGCCATTCAATCCATATGGCCTATAACCCCTAATTCCATTCATTTAGAAGATAACCTTTTCTATTTCAGATTCCTCTATTGGCTTAATGAGATTTTTAGCTTCTCTACTCGATCTTGGAAATAAAATAGCTAAGAGTTTCCACTGAAGAGTTTGATTCAAAGTTGGTTCCAATAAGATCTTTATAGAAATTAAAAACTTCCTTCTAAATCCCCTCTTGATTACTGATCACTCTCCCATTTGGCAAAGTCATGGAGCAGATCCTGTTAATATTTTTCCTTGCACTCAAGGAGTTAAAAAAGAATATGTTAAACTTATCTTCCTCCTTGATCTAATTTACTCTAGATCTTTGCTGGATAAGAGAATTGTGATTGTTGACTACTTTTGAGGATTTCTTTGGAGAGAGCTTTTCCTTATTCAAATGATTTGGGTCTCTAGGATTTATGGCAAGAAATTGTTAAGTGGAAACTAATTGTTTTTAGTTTTATCTATCTCTATTCTTGTACTTAGAGTTTTTTTGGCTTTGAGTTTTTATAATTCCCCTTTTACTACTTTCAACTTTTTGGACACAAATAAACTATTTAGTACCTTAAAAGTGAGCTTCCAATCGTTTATAAATAGCTTTATAAAAACCATTAACATGAACAAGAAAGTTATTAAACCTGAAAGGAGACATTTTACTAACCTTATGAAATAAATTATCAATTTTGTTGCCTATATGGTTAGAGAATAGTGGATCCAAAGAGCTAGTCATGCTTTTAGGGGCGTTAGTTAACCAATTCAGGTTGACTAAAGCCCTATCTGACTTTTCTCGATGGACCAGCCTAAGCTTTGCTTGTTGCTTTAGGTAAATAAGTGGCCCTTATACTTCAAGTTAGTCAGCTCTATATCTTTAACGTAATTAAGAAAATCTTAAGTATAATTCTCCAAATTACAGTTACCCTCAGCCTCTGTCCTATATAGAATGGAGTTAAAGTCTCCACAATTCAACCAAAGGCCACAACAAACTCCCTTCATCCTCTTCAAGCTACTTCCTCATACTTCGACTCTTTACAAAACAATGTTAAACCTATACACAAAGGAGACATACACAGTTACATCCTCCGTTAAGAATTGTACTCTCATATGCATGACTTGCTCATTTGCCTCAAAAGTTTTGAGCTTAACCAAATTAGAATTATAGCAAATGATAATTTTACCAAAATCATGATATTGATGATTTGAGATTGTCCTCAACTGGGAACCCAAACTATTCATTTTATTCAAGTTCTCCAATTTGATTTTAGATTCTAAAAGGCTAACAACCAAAGGCTTCTCCTTAAAGACAAAATCACTCAATGCATTAAGCTTCATTGGGTAATTTAATCCTCGTACATTCCAAGAAACTATTGTCATTTTAAATGATTTTTTTTTACGATTTTCATTATTTGCACTCTTTGGAGCTGCTCATTTATTTTTTCATCCTCATTTGGCAAGTTCTTCTCAATATGTTAAGGGATAGTAGTTGCATCTTCTTCTCTTTCCCACTATTTCTTCATTTATGTTAGGGATTTAGGTATCTCATTCCTAATGTAAGTAAGGAATTTTATAACTTCATAAGATACCTGAATAGCCTTGTTCACCATTGGATTTGGAGCAGCCATAGTTTTTGGAGTGATCTCTTTCTGTCTTTCCTCCCTATTTAACTTTATAAGTTCCCAATAGTCACCCTTTTTGAAAACTTTCCCTCTAGGTTTCCATGCTTTCCCTTAAACTTTAAGGGACGATTTCTGTTAGTATAAGACTATGAGCCTATCTTCAAAGAGTGTATTATTAGGTCCTAACCTTATGATGGGAATGCTTTCCAATAGTTCCTTAGAAATGTCAACACTTGTACAAATGTGGGCATATCCAATGTGACCTCTCCTTGCAGTTTTCTCAACCATATATAATGCTTTGTCGAGGTAGTTCGCAAGCATGCTCAAGCTTTGTGTAGTCTGGTACTCGAGTGGTACATTATGAATATTAATCCATGAAGGGATATTTTGATGTTTCACATTCTCTAACAAAATACCAAGTTTCCAAGCTTGTAGGAAGAAAGGGTACTAGAGCACGTGCTTGGGGCCCTCTTCAACCACTTTCAAAGGGTACAGAGGTCGACGGTCTATAGAGAACCCAGCAAGGGTTGCTTCCCAACCACACGCCCCTTCCTTAACAATTTCTGTTTCTAGTGTGATGATGACTCTTCCATTAAGCACAAAAGGTGGACAGTAGTGGAGGGAGAGGTCAAAATGATCACCAAGGACTTATTTCTAGCTATTTCATTACTGAGCAAGATATGGTGAGATATCCTTAGTTTCCTCTAGACCAGGGGCAATCGTAGGCAGGGAAGAATTCTTAGAGCTTAGGAGTAGAGAGCTTGGATGAAATGGCAAAGGAGGGAATTCAATTGTAGAGAAAGTATGTGCTATAGAAGAGAGATACTACTAAGAAAATAAAAGAAATGTTAAACAAGCTCAGTCAAAAATTTATTCCAAAAAATGGTAAAAAATATAAAGCAAAAACTAGTTCAAGACAAAAAGACTCAATTACATTAATAGGAAAGAGAAGATAAAGAAACTAAAGGCATGCAAGCCAAAGCATGCCAAGGAAAGCCAGAGAAAATAAGCATCAGTCTCAAGTAGAGGACAGGACGCGCAAGCAAAAAGGTCACAAAACCAAGGAAAAAAAAGTAGAAAGGGATCTAACCAAGGGAAGAGGTGAGAGTGAGTCGAAGCCAATGAGTGTTAGACCTGCTCTTGCCATTTATCTTTGTTCCCTTTGTGCTATCTTTTCTATTGCCAATAAGATTCTTATTAAACCTCTTATGCTGCTACTTTTAGAAACTAAGTTAAAGGGGAAGAAAAGTAAGTACTCGAATCATTTTAGAAAGCATTAGCATTTAATCTCAAATCACCAAAACCACTATAATGGTATAATTATGATTGTATTTAATCCAGATATGTAACATCCCATTACCTGTGGTAAGGTTAAAATAGTAAATATGAGTGATTTATGATAAGGTTAGAAATGCTTCTTCATACTCATGCATAATATGCCATGCATATATACATGAATAGTGAATTTAGTTGCACATGAAAATAAGTGTACATGCATTCATGAATAATTCCGGGTATAGATGGATTGATTTGTGAATTTGTGAGAATATGAATGTGTTTACATTGGAAATATTAGTGATTAGTGGAAATATTGTATTTGTGAATGTTGGTGAAATTAGGAGTTACTTTTGAAATTTTTGGAGTATTGTGAAAAATAAGGAATAATAAATCAAAAGAGATTTAGAGATAATTGGATTGTAAAGAGTGGAGTTAAAGAGTTTTAGTTCAAAAGAAACTTGGTTAGAGTTTAGACCATAGGAAAGTGACAAGTGTCAAGTTGCTTGTTGTATTTTTGCTAGAAGTAGGTTACTGTTCTCTGAGAATTGAAAGGTTAAGTTTTGTCCGAATAACTTCTTCATAATCACCTTCTTCGAAATTCCTCCCAATACACAGAGTTTTTCGTTAAACACCTTCTAATAGATTTTAGTGTTTCTCCCTTTTTCTAAACCAATCCATCTTGTAAGTCGTTTCTTCTGCTTTAAGAAAAAAAAGAAGATGGTAAATGTTCACAGTGGATTTCGTGGTTTGCTTGGAGTTTAGGGCTTGGAGATCGTTGAAGATTTTAGAGTTTTCTACAGGTAAGTAGTAAATAAACCCTCTAGAGTTGGGGATTTATGAAATAAAGTTGATGAATTTACTGTCATTTGCATGGAGCATGGCACTTACGTATTATGGAAAGGTGAAACATGTTTTGTTTCTTCACTAAGCATGTATGAATTCATATAGGTGTTTTTACGTGAGTTAAGGAGTATAAATAGTATCGTTTTAGGTTTACTTTTGCTTCGTCTTAAGTTGACCGTCTGTATCGTCTTAGGTTGACTTTTGTTTTGTCTTAAGTTGACTGTCTGTATCGTCTTAGGTTGACTTTTGCTTCGTCTTAAGTTGACCATCTGAATTCGTCTGTAAAGTTGTTTTGTCTGTAAAGACGCTTCGTCTGTGATGACGTTATATCGTATGTGATGACGTCATTTCGTCTTAAGACTTTGTTTTGTCTTAAGTTGACTCCATTCGTCTACTATTGGCTAATCGTCTGCTCTTGGCTAATCGTCTGCTCTTGGCCATTCGTTTGCTTTTGGCCAATCGTCTGCTCTTGGCCATTTGTCTGCTTTTTGCCATTTGTCTACTTTTGGCCAATCATCTGCTCTTGGATCTGGTCTTTTCCATTCGTCTACTTTTGGCCATTCATTTGCTTTTGGCCATTCGTCTGTTATTTGCTTCGTTTTATTTGGTGGGGGGGGGGGGGATAGAACCTTGCTTGATTCTTTCAGCCATAACTTTGTTGTCCGACCTCCAAATGACCTGATTTTTAAAGCGTTGGATTCATAACACATTTCTCTATCTTTCTATAGAGATTATAGCTTTTAGTTTTGACTCAAAAGAGAATAGTCTAATCAAAGTAAGGGTATCGGTTGGAAGAGCATGAACTGGATATTCCATCGAACATACTTCAATATTTTGATTTTTACCTGGATCTATGGGATTCCAAATGAGATGATTTTTAGTTTTAGAGTAAACTAGAGGTATATGCATACAAATTGTCTCAAAGAGTCGATTTATGGTTCGGTCTCTAAGGTGTTGAGAAAGTTGTGTATAGTACACTATTTTTGAATATGAATAACCCGATAATGTTTGAGGCATATCGTCCAAATTACTGAACCAAATTGAGTAATTTTGGCTTCAATTGAAAGATAAGAGGAGAGTATGGTCAAATTACATCAATTGCGCTTGTAATTGGATGTAAACAGTAGACTTGAAAGTGTGACATGGAAAAATATGAAGTGATTCAATGAGAAATGAATTGTGAATTTAATGGTTTTAATGAGGTATAAGCCTAAGTATAAATTATAGTTAGATGAGTCTTGATATGATGAAATTTATGGATAAATACCCGGCATTATCATGAACATGTATTGTACAAAATTCATTTCATTCATGTGCATTATTAAAAACCTATGATTGTACAAATTGTGATATCTGTGTACAAATTGTGATATCTGGGAGATAGAACCTTGCTTGATTCTTTCAGCCATAACTTTGTTGTCCGACCTCCAAATGACCTGATTTTTTAAGCGTTGGATTCATAACACATTTTTCTATCTTTCCATAGAGATTATAGCTTTTAGTTTTGACTCAAAAGAGAGTATTCTAATCAAAGTAAGGGTATCGGTTGGAAGAGCATGAACTGGATATTCTACCGAACATACTTCAATATTTTGATTTTTACCTGGATCTATGGGATTCCAAATGAGATGATTTTTAGTTTTGGAGTAAACTAGAGGTATAGGCATACAAATTGTCTCAAAGAGTCGATTTATGGTTCGATCTCTAAGGTGTTGACAAAGTTGTGTATAGTAAACTATTTTTTGAATTTGAATAACCCGATAATGTTTGAGGCATATCGTCCAAATTACTGAACCAAATTGAGTGATTTTGGCTTCAATGGAAAGATAAGAGGAGAGTATGGTCAAATTACATCAATTTCGCTTGTAATTGGATGTGAACAGTAGACTTGAAAGTGTGACGTGGAAAAATCTGAAGTGATTCAATGAGAAATGAATTGTGAATTTAATGGTTTTAGTAAGGTATAAGCCTAAGTATAAATTATAGTTAGATGAGTCTTAATGTGATGAAATTTATGGATAAATACCCGGCATTATCATGAACATGCATTGTAAAAAAATCATTTCATTCATGTGCATTATTAAAAACCTATGATTGTACAAATTGTGATATCTGTGTATGTTATTTGTTATAGAGGAGCAACTGGAATGTTAACCCACAGACGTTACCGAAACTTCCAGGCATTAGCTTTGGGAGCAACTGGTGATTAACCTAGATGGTCTCACTTAATTACTTGTTTGCTTAATTTATGTTTTGAATGATAAATGAATGTGCTTGATTGTGGATTCCGGACAGGAGGTCTGATGATTGTGTAATGTGAATTGAAATATTGAAGTGCTGCTTGAATGTGAATGTGAAGACCTATGTGCTTTATAATGTGATTGATTGTGGTACATGCATTCCATTCATGAATGCATAATCAAATAATGACAGTTGTGACAAGAGTAGCCATCGATTAGAGCTTAAAGCTCAACGAGTGAAACTGAGCCTCGAGCTCCAAAATGATTCAGAGCCTTAGGCTCAACATTTAATGAGCCATATATGGGACAGTTCAGGCATTCAGTCACAACAACGTAATAATTGAAAAAGAGTCTCATGAGCATTTCATATGTATTTTGTTAAGTATGTTTGATTGAGTTAAATGCAAAATTGCTTATGCTTAAGTGAAAATGTGTTACTAATGTAAAATGCAAAGTTGTGAAATAATTGTTTTGTGAATTGATGTGTTCCATGGATTGAGCGAACCATCGATGATGATTACTTCATTGAGTTCGCAAAACTCACCAAAATTGCAATGTTATCTTTTTAGGACCGAGAGATGGCTCTAGCTACTGAGAGGCTTTACCAGTCGTGTAGGTTGTGATTGACAAGAGAATTCATGACTCAAAGGTCGATTAACTGAGATTTTTGGATAGCTTAGTTAGATTTTGTATATTTTCCTCTTTCTGTTGGATCGGAAAAAGAAAGCATGCCTTATTTGGAGAAACGGTAGATTTCAAAACTTTTAAGAAATCATTTTGCAGCGGAAGCAACATATCCAAATC
>JAOSBM010000002.1:26968071-26979193 GCA_027568955.1 Erythroxylum tenue | reverse complement strand
GGTCTTTATTGTTGTCGGGTTGGGTCTTCTATGCTTGTGTGGGTCCGAATGTTGGGCCTCGGAGACGGGGTCCAACAAATGAGGCATGTAGATATAATTTGAAGAAGAAAAAAAAGTCGTCAGTTAGTGAAAGCATATGTCATAAATCAAGAGGACGAGGAGAAACAATGTAAATTAAGTCTCATTTAAGAACTCAACAAAACTCTTAAAACTTGTTTCAACAATCAAATTATGAAATATTTATAACCATTAACATTTTTTTCCTAATAGTTAGAAACAAGGGCACGTTTAATGTATACCAAAAATAGTCATCAAAATGGTAACTTCCAATTATGTCGATTGATCTAACTCACCCTTCGATTGACCAATGTCCATTCTTCATTTGACTTAATCTAAACTAATATCCCATATTAAAATGCTACAAATTTTCTATACACAAACTTCTTCTTATTTCAAAGGGTTTTTGTTGTCCAAAAGACACCTAAAAAGAAGAGTGAACTAGATGACTCTAAACTCATTTCACCTAAAAGACACTTTATCAAACACTTGTATTATATGAATGTAAAATCCTTCTAAATTTATGCTTTGTTATAAAAATAACGAAGATTGATATAACTTGATGGAATGAATAATAGAATCAATAACATACTATAACAATATAAAATCACATATAAACTCAAATAACAAAAAGGTAAGAGAGATTGCACATTTATTTATAGTGATTTGGTCTTCCTTAACTTACATCTTACTCTTCAATCTCCTCTTAAAAATTCATATTTACTAAAACCTCTTATTCAACGAATGATAAAAAATTATTACAATACTTTTGCGTTTTAATAAAGAGTAAATATTAGAAGAAGTGTACTTTAAAGAGCAGGTGATTTACATAACTTTAAACCCTGTCAAATTTTAACACAAATTTTTATAATTTTTAAAGTCTATACAAAGGGTTCTCAAAAACTAAAAATTATGACTCAAAACTAGCTATTAATAATATAATAATATTCTCAATAATACTTAATATAAATTAATTAAAAGTTCTTATTATCAAATGACTAATGTATTAGAGGATAAGGAAGAGAGAATTGGAAAGATGAATAGATAAATAATTAAATTAAGAAAGTTCTTTCTCCTCCCTAATAATGTTCGTATTAGACGAAAGATGTTTTAAGTATATTCCTCAAAATATTTATCATAAATATAAAAATTAAAATTGTGGCAAATAAGTCGTATATAAAGTTGGATATTATTAAACCATTCTAGATTTCGCGTATTAGTGAAATTCATACTAAATTTTGTTATTCCTGTAATGTTAAAAAAGGAATTTGGTGGATCAGCCGACTTAAAACTTTGAGATCTAAAGCCCAAAATCGGTCTCTATTTGAAATGCATAGTTGATAATTGAGGCCCACATTTTTCTGTCCTATATGCATACAATCGTCATCTTCTATATCATATCGCTCTATTCACCGTTTGAAAATTTGAAAATCTCCTTCCCTCCCATTTCCTTCTCCGCCATGGGCGGCGGCGAACCCACTTGTCCGCTGTCTTCTTCGCTCTTAAAGGACATTTCCAACTTCAAAACCCCCAAACGTCCCCTCCGATCCTCTGTCTTCACATCTCCTTGTCCCCAGCACTACTTCACCGCCTCCAAGGAAACGCCTCGCTCCTCTTCTTCCTTCCTCCGCCACCACCATCGCTCTTCCAAGCACAAGACTAATACCAGCCGTCGACTCAAGGCCTTTGAGCTCGAGCAGTCGCTGTCATCTCGTAAGCTTCAGATTCAGAAGGAGAAGTCTCTTAAGTCGCTCTCCAAATCCCTAACTACTTGGCTCAATTTCCTCTTCCAAAGCCCTAAATCTTGTGGCTGTGCGGTGATTATGAATGAAGACCCAAATGTGGCTCCTTCTGGTTTGGGGAAGAGGGAGGGTGGCCTTTGTAGCGGCACGGTTGGAGTTGATGCTATGTGGCGGTGTCCAAAAAGGCAGAGAGATTCCGACTGGCTTGGCGGCCATGATGTGGAGAGTAAGCTCGAAGGAAGTTTCTTGAATGCGAAGCAGCATGGTGTACTGAATAATTTGCTCAAGGATGTGTGCAGCTTCGATGATTTGATGCAGAGATTGCAGGTTTACTTGAGCTTGGGTAGTTGCAAGGAGATATTTGATATCATGTCTCGGGTCCTTAAGGTGCAGTTTCTTTTCGACTACTCGTGGATTGAATATAACATTGCGGTTATGATTGGTAATTGGACACTTTGAAAGAGTTGTTATTGATAATGTTCCATTAATATAGTGTTATGTAATGTTCAGAGTATTGATGAAGGAAGGTTGAAAATGAAGACACATTGCCCCATAGTCACAGATCTTGGTATAAAGGAGAAGGCTGTGGGGATTTTAATGTGCTACAACTCCATTTGGCTTCGTATTGGATTGCACATCATTTTTGGTGGTTGTTCCTTGTTGCCAGATGGAGAAGTTAATTCGGATAAAGAACTTGCCTTCTTGAAGATGGTAATTGAGAAGCAGTTCTTCTCACACACTGGGTTGGCTAAAGCTTATGCCTATAACAAGATGGTTGATGGGTTATATAAACCTGGTTACTATGAAAATTTGGGGAATATTATTTTAAAAAGATTTTTGCTGTTGGTCCTTATACTTGATAGAGCTAAATCTCAAAGCACTCTTCCTCTCAAGTATGGTATTGACGGAATTGATGGGGGTTCTCCACTTTTGTTTGCGGCGCAATCTTGTATCAAGTCTAGTCGTCAAGTAATTAATGGTAATTGTTTATGTTGCTTCTATTTTCAGGTTTGACAGTTGTGATCTATTATGCTCACTGTAGGTTATGTCTCTTTGCTTGATATAAAACTAGATTTTCTTTCATCGGATGTAATGCATGGAGAAGGTAATCTTCTTGCGCATCTAGTGACTGTAGGTTACAAAGTATCTTATGCGCAGGTACGTGGTTCAGTCCATTTGGTTATAGACTTACCTACTCCACATATTTGTGCTCTTCAAGTAATATGGTCTAGGAATGCATTAAACCATTTAGATTATTCTATACAGGAATAACTCCGCAAAAACTTGAAGTTGACTTTATTTTCCTAATTTAACTATGTATCGGTCGATTTACGAACAGAAGTTGTATTTGTAGTGTTCCCTTCTAGAGTATGACTTCAGCGTTACAGATTTGTTTCTTGACCTCCAAGATGGAATACGTCTTTGTAGAGCCATTCACCTTTTGCAAAATGACTCGTCCATTCTTACAGTAAGTTTTATTTTCCTCTTTTGGCTCTCTATTTCCTTTCTGTTGTTAATATAATTTACAATTATACTTTCATGTGTAAAACATTTTAGAATGGGATTTTACCGCATAATGGCCTGTTCTCTTTTAACTGATAATTGTGAAAATAGATTATCTGTAGGATGTATATAATATCATATTTTAAAGATTGTGAATATGATGTCCTCATTTAAGCAACCTCTTGTTGTTTGTTTAACCCAAAAAAAGTAATTTTCAAGGATATACAAGATAATGTTCTGGTGAATTATAAATCTTCCTCAAGTTAAATTCATATCCCAAGTTGAAAAGCTTGAACACCAAGATCTTGGTGTATTTAGTCCTACTCTGTTAATTTTTGACATGCTGAACTCGTCCTGTGGCAGAAAATGGTTGTTCCTTCAGATACTCGTAAGAAAAAATTAGCGAACTGTGGCCTTGCCCTGCAGTATTTAAAACATGCTGGTGTAAAGTTGCATGATGAGGATGGAATGATGGTTACAGAGGATGATATTGCTAATGGAGACAAGGAATTAACCCTTTCCTTGCTCTGGAACATGTTTCTTCACTTGCAGGTTTGTCTCTACGTAAGTTGTTGCACAATGTAAAAATTTGCATTAGCAGAAGTTATAAGGGTAACCTTTTCTTATCGTTAACTTCTGTAGGTGCCGCTTTTGATCAACAAAACAAACTTAGTTGAGGAAGTCTTAAAAATTCAGGGAACTTATGTGGTATGGTTCGTATTGGTTGATTTCTTCTAGTTTATGTAATCCACTAAAAAAAGTGTCCTTTTTTGTAGTTAAGAATACTCTATCCTTTTCAGAAACGAAATGGTTGAGGATCATTCTTTGACATTTTTATTTCTTATCTTTGTCGCTTCAGAGTTTATATTCTATATTACTCGCATCTATTTGCCATTTTACAGGAAATTTTGAATGTTGAATGTTTTCGTTCCTCTCCTTTGGAATTGCTTCTGAAATGGATCCAGGTACAGTAACTTGGTGAAAGAACGTGGTATATTTCTGTCTTTTTTACCTCCATCTCTCTTCCTCTGCCCTTTTGTCTATCTCTCTCTCTGCAGTAATTTTATTTGTTTTCCAACCATTCTAATTATTTTGCAGGCAATCTGTGAAAAATATAATTACAAGATTGATGGATTTTCGTCTTTAGTTGATGGGAAAGCCATATGGTGTTTGCTTGACTATTACTTTCTAAAGAAACTCTGCTGTTCTCATTCTCGCAAGGTTCCATATTTTGGCAACCCAGCCTCTTGCGTTTGCAGCTACTTTTATTACTGTTATTGATTTTATCTTTTCCATTTTTTACAGGATACTCCTGAAAGTGGTGTTGAAGGATCCTTTGTGTCGGCTGATGATTATTTGGATGCATTTTACACTTTCATTTTATCACAAAAACTGACTACATTGTTGGGGAATTTTCCAGAGGCAAGAGTTCGAAATTTTAGAGACTTTGAACTCTTGCAATGGTTGACTATATCTTCTGACTGATTGCTATGTGCTTAAGGCATGTCAACTTCATGTAGAGAGAAAATATTGATAAGTTTAGTTAGACCAAAGTGCATTTGTTTTATAGACAAGAATTAGAAGGGGATCTGTTGTAATGTGTTTGTGATGGCATTTTCCATGAGCAAAAAATGGTCTTATTGGCTATTTAATAGGTCATACATTGTTCAATTTGTTGCATTTGCAGGTTCTGCAAATCAGTGACATGCTTGAACATAGTGGTGCAGTCTGTGAACAGAGTGTTCTAATTCTACTGATTTTTCTCTCATCAAAACTGACTGAGAAGAAAGCAATGGTAATGCTTAGACTGTTATGCTGCTTTGGTTTTTGATACCTGATGTCAGAAATAATTACAGCCACCTTTCTTCTGCTTAGGATCAACTGAATTTTCATAAAGTATTGGGCTGTAACTGTCAAAGTCCAGAAAGGAGACATTACATTGGAAGGTATTTTGTGTGTTCAAAAGCTCTATTAGGCCAAGAAGAAACAAACGGAGACAATACAGAAGGTATTTTGCCCCGCCTCTATACTTTATTTTTCTAAATGTGTTCCAAATGAATCGGTCTACTCATAAAAAGCAGATGGATAATACAACTGAGGACTAGGATTTATGTCTGGTTTCCTGTAATTATGGTTTCAATGTGGCATTCAGGTTTTTTAGCAAAGAAATTGTTTTACTCTGATTTATCTACTGACAGTCATGAGGGTTGTGCCCCTTGGTCAAATCATTTGATATTCTTGTTGAATTTGCTTATATTGTTTCTGCTTCAATTACGTGGAAAAGTAAGCACACTGATGAAGTTTGACTGTCCTTTCCTTTGTTGAATAAACTGTTTTCCAATGTATGAAAATGATTGAAAATATTAAAAGCAAACAGTTTTGCATGCTATGTTTCCCCATTGATGCAGATGCTGCTGGAAAGTTCAAGGCCATAAAGGCTTGGTGGCAAGATATGGCTGAGCGAAATAACCAACTCGTTGAGAAGCCTACTATTACTACTTCCAAGAACAACTCAACTGAAAATATCAGCACCAACATACAAAATGGTTACTCACTCTGGCTTTATCGTTCAACTTTCTTGGAGAAAGATCTATATCTTTAAGTTTGCTGGTTTATTAGTGAAAGCCTTCAAACACTCATCTTTGGTTGCTAAGGCTTAAGAACTTGGTTAATTGTTATTTGTTGCTACTTTATGGCTTATGTGTTTGACTCAATTATCATAGAAACTTGTATCAAGATTGGAATCAGTGGGTCATTGATAGACTTTCATGCTTCACTTAATTATCATTCTCAGAATGTATAATTTCAAATATATATGTTTTTATTAGCAATTCTCCTTGTTCACTTGTTTGGTTTATTTTTCCATCATCCAGAAAGGTTCAAACAGTCTGAAATTGCTGAGCAATGTGGGAAGCATATTGTTGAAAGGCATAACTTTGTTAAGTTAAGAAGATCAGCTGTGCTCATTCAGAAAGCAGCAAGGATTTGGATGGGTCGAAGGCGATGGAAAGCAAGCAATAGAAATCATAATGCATCAATTCCTGATACTGCCAATGCAGCCACTGTTATTCAAAGATCTTTTCGTGCCTGGTTAGCAAGGTCCAAATATGATGTTGCTCAAATAAACAACTTTATTCATGTGTAAATGGTTTCTGTAATACACAGACAGAAGCAGCTATTGCAATTCAACTTTATCGGAGATATTTTATTTTGAGCAGGTCTTCCTATCACCAGAATCTGGCTGCTACCAAAATACAGAATCATTATCGAGGTTGGTCACTGAGAAAGAAATTTTTATGTCTGAAACAAGCAACAACAAGAATCCAAAATTATTTCCGATGTTTAAGGAGGTGGAGGGCTTGTGAACAACAAAGAGTTGCTACAAGATCAGCCATCATCATTCAATGTCATCTACGTGGATGGATTATAAGAAGAGAAACTTCTAGGCGTAGACATCTCATTATATTACTTCAAGTAAAGTTTCTCCTTTCATTTTTATGAGAATCTTCATGTGAAATATTTCCTACCTTTACCTGCAATATATTTTTACGAGAGTTTTTTCTCATTAAGGGTTGATGCATTTCAAAATGATTATCTTTTCAACTATGTGCTTTATTGTTGATTGCTTATGACCATTATTTTTCAACTGGTTTTGGTTGTTTAAAGATAAGTCTTGAATTTTTCATATCGTGTGTAGTTTATTTAGTATTATAAACCAAACATCTGAAGTGTGCCAATTTCTCTCAGCATCCTTGGTTCTCCAGACAATTCCTATGTCTTCTTTATACATGGGCAAGGCAAAATGTAATTTAAGATTTTATCTAAAGATCTAGAAGGGATGAAATGTTTGATTCTTGAAACCGAATGATTGCTCAACATTCTTACCGTTCATTGATTGGACAACATACACTTGCTTCTAGGTGTTGTCCGATCACTGCTACTATGTTTAATGATTACTTGATAACTGGAAATCAACCTATGCAAATAATTATCATTGTTCTTTTTCTACTGAAATATTGGCTATTACTAGTCCTAATCTCGACAAAATGGGACATTGGAGAATGCTGTATTGTGATCCCAATTTTATCTACCTCCTCTTTCCATGGGGTGGCATTTTATCTCATTTATTTGGTTAAAGTGAAAATTTCCCCAAGTATATTATTTTACTTCAATGAATGCAGAGATACTGTTGTGCTTGGCTGAAAAGGAAGAGCTTTCTGTTGCTAAAAGAAGCTGTAGTGAAGATTCAAAGTGCTATTCGGTGTTTCAATAGTTGGAATGCACTTTGTAATAAAAAAAGTGATGTGATTAGAGTTCAGCAATTTGTCCGGGGCCAAATTACTCGAAATAAGCTCTTAGGTATCTTGCCCATATTTTTTGTGAACTCTAATTCACCTGCTTTTTTTCTTTGATAATTTTTTATTTATTGAAGTTGAATCAATTATGGTTCTCTTAACATGAGCAAACTATGTTGTCTCTATTTCTAGGGACATTTCATTTTCAAGAAACTGCCACTTCATGCTCCAACTTCGAAAGCTCAATTGATTTAAGTCAGAGATTTGAATTGAAAACCATGTTGTCTTCAGTTTTGAAGCTACAGCGGTGGTGGAGAAGTATTTTACAGCTGAAACAAAGAGCAAAATTCACAATTGTTATACAGTCACATGTTCGAGGTTGGTTTGGTAGGCAAAAGGCTATTAGGCACAGGAAACTTATTGTTGTCATTCAAGTAAGATTAACAGATCTCAAAGTCCTATGATCATGTTTACCAGCATTCATTCAGACGTGTACCATGCTTAGTTTCAACAAGAGTGGACTACCTTTGTTGAGGTCTTTATACAATATTACAAAAGCTGTTCAACATACTAGACCACTGAATATATTTTCCTTTATGTCTAATGTAAATGCAGTATAATGTATGAGGTCTGCTTTAATCTACTGTTTTCTTGGAAAGGTCTGTAACTTCTTTCATCATTTGCATTATGTTGGGTGTAAGGCTTGTTTAGCCTACCAGGCTATTGACTCATTTTGTTCATTTTCATGCATGGTTGGATGATATTTCCTCAACTGTTTATATCCTTGAAGTCCTTGTGTTAGTTTAGCTCAAGTTAGTCTGTTCATGGTTTATCATATTGTAACTTATGCAGTCACACTGGAGAGGTTACCTTGTGCGGAAAGAGTCGAGAGGGCAGCTTTTAGATTTACTGTGTAGAATGCAAAATTCTGCTAAAAATGTGGATGACAGCATGCGTATTATTAACAGACTTAAGATGGCACTTGCAGAACTACAGAGCAAGAAAAGGGTTACTGGAATTCTTCATATTTGTGCAACATTGGGTAAGAAATTCTCCTTATTTTGGGATTTCACTTGTACTATTAGTGCAAATTTCTATGGAAATATTGTTACAAACAGCAGTATTTGTTTCCTCTGAGAGACCGTGTTCTTCACCAATTGTTCACTTATTTCTTCGAGGAAGTCATCAACTCTTTGTTCTGAATCCTTGATTAACCATGTCTAGGAGATTGAGGCCACAAATCGCTCAAAACAAAGTAGATTATGCTTATGGTATATTTGAGGTGCAGCGTATCGTGCTGTGTGTGCTATAAGTTCCTTTTGCCATGATGCTTTAATTAAGTCAGAGATGCTTGCCGTTTAGTAAAATAGACTCATTTTATAGTCTTTTGTCATGTGTTTCACAAAACAGCGAGCAACACTCTAATTAAAACTAATGTTTTGCTACTAGCTAAAACTCTATAACTATGCGAAAAGAGTTATTAGCAACAAAATGTTAACAATTTGTTGAAGTGTTATGCTAAAAAACCAAATCTTGATGTATCTACCATGTTCTATGTGCAATAAGCTTCAGTCTATAGTTTGAAGAATGGACTAGATGAATAAAAACTATTCTGAATCGTTGTGGACTATTATAATCACACCTCCTCACAGATCATGCCACACAACATTCCAAGAGATGTTGCGAGGAGCTTGTGGATGCTGGAGCAATTGACAAATTACTGAACCAGATCCGTTCTGTCAGCAGAAGCATACCAGATCAGGAAGTCCTAAAGCATGCACTTTCCACTCTTCGGAACCTTACTTGCTATCCACATTTAACTGACGTGCTTATTAATGCGCATGGATCAGTAGAAATTATTCTTTGGCAGTTGCTAAGGTTTTTTCCCTCGTCATATTTACAGATTGAGAAACCAAGCATAAGTTTCCTTTGTACCACACCTGAACCGAGTCTCCTAATTACTTTCCAGGAACAAGGAAGAAGGATATTTCATTGCGTCAGAGATTCTGAAGAAAATCTGTTTGAGATATGAAGGTGTTAATGCAATGCACAAGTCGCCTGCTCTGCTGAAGAGGTTGCATAGTCTTGTAGAAGAACTGACGAGGAAGGCAGCCACTGAGAAGAGGTAAACAACAGCACTTGTAAATTGGAATGAGTTATGGTGAAACATGAGCACATACCTGCAGATGACTGAGGAAAGATTATTTCTATCCTTGTGCAGGAATCCCCGAGCTGTGGCAGGGAGAGAAAACACAGAAAGACGATTGAAAGAGGCTACTGAACTGCTGAAGCTCATAACTGAAAGCTAACCATGGTGAGGATTCACAAATGCTTCTTTCTGATTAAGTGTGCTGAAGCTGCATGAACTTCAGCAATTTGGGTAAATTTCCGTGATTGCTGGCGTCTCTCTTTTGGGGTTGGGTTCGTGTGGTTGTCTTTGTTTGTAACCTGATTTGCACTTAATTTCAACATTTTCTACGTGCTTTGGTGGGCTTTTACCTTTATCTCAAAGGTGCACATGAGTTGGTGGAAAGCTGTCGAAGTTTCATGACAAAGGGTAACCCATTAATAGGGTGTACCATTGCACTTTAGGTGACTTGAGTTGCAAACGCTGTTTGGGTTGGATGCAAGATTAATGTATACAAAATGACAGTTTTTTTCGATTTTATATTTCTCCATATTCTGGTCTTGCTTGTTCAAACTTTCCTGTTTCTAAGTCTGTTATTTAAAATCTTGACTGTTTGGAAGTTACTGGAATTGAACTAGTGTCTTAATATCTAGTCTAGTCCATTGCATCCTCATCCTTTTAGTTTTTATTCATGCACCTTTGTCTTTTAAGACCTGTAATCTAGTAATCTTTCAGTGTCTAGCTTATACAACTTGATTTTCTTTCAACTTCAAACGAGCTGAATGAACATCTATATTCAACTTATGAATATATAGTACTATGTTGTTAGGCCTAGGTAGTTGGTTACAACCCGAATCTAGCTTGACTTGGCTTAATTTTTTTAAAAACAAAAAAAAAAGCAAAATGACATATCATTTTGCCTATAGGGGTTGGGTCTTGGGTTGAGTTCGGGCTTGAGCTTTGGTTTAAAAATTTTGGATTTGAGGCTCGGTTAACTCGAGCTTGACTTGATGACTTTTGGCTTAGTTTTTATCTCTAATTGTTAGTATCAATTAAGGTCAATTCTAATGTAGAGCACAAATAATTAATGAAATGGTATTTTTGAAAGGAAGAAATTTCAGGGATGAAAGCAAGGGATTGTAAGAATTGTCATGATACCCTCACTTGGATTAGGCAAATAATTATGGCAAAGGAATTTCCAATCTCTCTAGCTCAAGTATGGCTTTTAGGTGGAGTTTAATCTAGTGCAATAGCCTCCTAACTCTTTTGTATTAGCTTATTCTGCGTTGTAAAGCTGTCTGTGGCCTGGTTTTCTTTTATAAATCTCCCTGACGATTAAGTAGCAATTGTGAATTTTAATGGCTGAATTTCGTTACTTGACATTTAACTTTTCTTTA
>JAOSBM010000002.1:26808786-26828651 GCA_027568955.1 Erythroxylum tenue | reverse complement strand
GTATCTAAATCATCTTTTCTATTTCTTTTCAATTCATGAATTCTTATTTCTTTATACATGAATAATCATGAACAATTTCTCAATTAATCAAAAAGGTTCGGGGCCCAACAAGAAAATTCAACAACCAACATCACTGAGTGGATCAAATGTGGGAGAATAATAAGAATATCTAGAAATTCCAGCTTTCCAAATCAAGGCTTCAATAGAGTTTTTCTTCTCATTATCCTTGATGTGTAATATGAATTCTAAGACGTTAAATATGTTTATGAAGTTCTAAATTTCAAATTATGATTTATTATGTATTTATTTTATGACTTTGATTATTGTTGATTTCAATACATATTGAGATGCTTGTGATAATTATTTTTGCTTATACTTGACAATAAATTAAAAGAGTGAGTCAAAAATAATCAATGTTAGATTGTGTGATGAGAGTTGACAATTTAATAGATCCATAATTATCAATTTAACGATCATTCGAAGAAAGATCTTGTTTTAGAAATTAATTATTTACTAGATAAATTCAGATCTAATTGAATATGTTAGGGAAAGTTTTGTGAATCAAGAAGTTGCAAATCTAGAATTTTTGAATTCAATTAGGGTTAATTGATTAGATATTGAGACAGAGTAATCAATACTTTAGAAAATCTAGGATCAAACATATAATTGGATCGATAACAGTTAAGGAAAAAAAGAAGAAGGAAGAATATAAGTCTTAAGTATTCAATATTGATCAAAACCCTAAATTAATTGGCAACTCACTTGTTATTTGAATTAATTGCGTTGTTTTATTATTTGTTTCAATTTCTATTATTTGTTTATTCAAATCACATTCTGAATACCTTAGACAAAGTTAGGTTCAAATTGTTAATCTTTACATAATCCCATGGGAAGGATAACCATATATACTACAAGATACGATTTGTATACTTGCGTTGTATTGAGGGTTTTATTAGATATAAAACTTGTTCAATAGGCATCACATTGTGTGGCACAAAGATCCATTACCTAATACTTTATTCATTCTATAGCTATCATCCACAAACAAATTAAGCACACTAGACAGGCTTTCCTATCTTAGTGTTGATGCAAGTTGTACTCTATGCAATTCTAGTTTGGAAATTAGGGACCATATCTTCTTTGAATGCTAGTTCTATACGGATATACGATGTTGGATCAAGGTTAAATGTCTAAGGAACTTGAATTGTTACCTATTTACAGACGTCATACAATGGTTTGTTGATCATAGATCAACTCCTAAGGCTAACACTATAATCTGTCTTATCTCCTTTGTTGACTGCATCAAGAGGTGAAAGAAATTTTAGAAGATTCTAAAGCAAAAACAAAAGCGATTAGCATGTGATAGAATATTTTATCATCATTATCATCATCATCATACCCAGTTTGAAGTCACGCAATAAAGCAGGATCTGGGGAGGTCTGATAGTACGCAGCCTTACCCTTGCAGTGTAGAGAGGTTGTTTCCGTTAGACCCACATGCAGAATGTACAAAGGGGATGATGCTGAAAAAAGAGTAAATAAAACGCAAGCGCTCTACCACAATCGGTAAATAAAGTTTCAAACAATAAATAAGGAAAATACTTGAAGGAGACCAGATCTGCTAGTACCTTACACACTATAAAGACTAGCTCCTTTTATCGCTTGTTACGCTAGGAGTTTTCACTGAGAAACCCTGAGGGTATGACAATCCTATGGTTTTAGAATGAAAAAATTTCTGCATCTACGAGTCGTAAATTTTTGTTAAGGCTTTTGGCCCACAACTTGGATTTTGAGGTCAGGCGCGAGGACTTTAAAGGGTGTCGTTTACCCTGATCCGTTTACGCCAGACCTTCCTATTTCCAACCACGACCTCAATAAGGTCCAAGCCGGACATGTGATAGAATGTTTGTGAACAAAAATTAGGGAGCAACTCACAAATTCTAAACTTTATAACTTATGTAGTCTTGGGCTAGATAATGGAAAATTAACTAATGCATGTTATCGATAGCCATGCAAAATATCAAATCAGAGGTGAAAGAGGGAAAGCTTTGAGATGGATGGAATTCTTGAGATCTTTATTACTTTGAGAATGTGGGGACTTCATCCATAACTGATGGCACTGGCACTGCACAAAGGCATCAGGTTCTGGAGAACTTTGCAAAAGCTGGCAACTACCGGCTTGTCATGTAGAGATCTTCATGCAAGTTTGTGTATTACTAGATGCAGCATACGAGAGGCTCGGAGATGTTTAGAAGCTGGGAGATTTGTGTGTAAGCATGGGAGGAATATTCAATGTTACGAATACTATACCGGACTTGATATTGAATTGGATTCTGGCACGGTATTGTACTGATACCGGTTAATACTGGGTACTGTTTCAGATAAGTTTTTAAATTTATGAAATAGTCCCTGAATTTTCTTTAAAAATTACAAAATATTCTATTGTCATATTGTACAGTTGCATTGTATATTTTTAATCCTATCTCCAAAAATTATAATAAATAATAATAATCACAATTTTAATTTAATTTATAAAATTAATTTAATAATTATCAATAAATATAATTAAAATTAAATATATTTTTAAAATATATAAATTTCAAATAAATTTGGGTTTAATAATTAAATATATAAAAATAAATATTAGTTTATAAATAATAATTTTTAAATTATTTATTTTAAAAATAAAATATTTTTATGAATACTTTATTAATAAATATTATATAAAATATTAAATTAATTTAAATAAAAAATTATTTTAAGTTTTATTTAATTTATAATTATTATTAGTAATAAAATATTTATTATTATTTTAAACACAAAATTAAAAATTCACTATAATTACAAAAGTTGAAGTAAATAAAATAACTAATTAAAAAACTTTGAAACAAAAGAGAGGAAGGAGAGATAGAAAGGAGGGGAGGAGATTTTAAAAATTTAGAAAATTTTACAAAAAGGTCTCTCAATTTTTTAAAATTTTCGGTATCAACCGGTATTTAACTGATATTTTAAATACTAGATGATATTGACCGATATCATTCAAAACGGGCCGATACTAATCAAATATAAATTCGATACAACCGATCATTTATTTTGTACCAATTTTAGTCCGTTACGATACGCACCGGTGCAAATCGATATTCACATCCATAGGAACATTTGTGCTATTGAAGTGGCTGCATAAGTCAATGACTCGTGATAAGGCTCTACCTTATTGCTGTCGGATTGCTTGTTAATTAGCTAATAATTTATACTCCCTCTGTTTCATAATAAGAGTCGTTTTAGAAAAATACACGTTTATTAAGAAAGCTAATGAAATTATAGATATACCCTTATCATGTGAGAGAAATTAACATGTGAGACAATTTAAATTGTCTTGAAATTGTGATCTGTATAATTAAGATGAGAGAGAAATGAAAGGTTAATTTTGGAAGAAAAATTATAAACATACATACAAAGTGAAGAATGACACTTATTTTAAATAATTAAAATGTATCTAAAACGACTCTTATTATAAAACGGAGGGAGTATTACTGAAGCATTGCACGATGGCTTGGATGGATATCAAGCATGGGGACCCATTTGAGGTGTCAGCTTCCCACTTTTTTATTCCTATCCTATCATTAACAAGGTTATCAGCGTCAGGAGCTACCAGCCTCTAGAAATACCTATTTAAGCAATTCGCAAATATATCCTTTCCAGTTCCCATGCAGCCAACCTCACAGGAAACTCCTTCCTATAACTAATCTTGACCCTTGAAAGCAGCTTAATCGGCCGTGATAACATCATGTGCAATTCAATGGCTGGGATTCTGGCGTCGTTATCGTCCAAAGTTTAATAAATCGTTATAAATGAAATTTTCTTTAAATTAAATACGAGTTTTTATTTATGTGCAGTGCACAGTTGTTTAGGGAGATCGATTCTTGGGTCATGGACCAAGGAGTGTCTCATTCGTACAAAGTGAATATATTGGGTTGGCTAGGAACAATAGAACATTCCTTTTAACAGATTTCACTTCAATCCTTTCAACAAAAAAAGAAAAGAAACAGATTTCACTTCAATCCGTCGGCTATGGAAGTGGGTTTGCAGTTACAGAGGCCATTGAGTTGGAGAACTGTCTTTCATAGCAGAACTCGTTCAGAAATCAAACCTTTTCTTGGGTCCTTCCCATCTATTAGAACAAACCAGTTTTTAAGTGTAAGTGCCTTTGGATTTCTACGTTTGGTATGATGTTTCACTCATTTCAGCTATGCATGTGCCATCTTGTTCCGCCTTTGATATATGCTTATGTTGATTGCTGCTGGTCTTTTTTTTTTTGGGTTGAATTTGCAATTCAAAGCTGCGCGCAAGTTACGCGCTGAGTATGTTCACTTCCGGTGACGTTAATTGAAGGTTTCTGCTCTCTGGTTAAGTGGATTTCGTTGTCCGCAGTACGCATTGTCTTTGAATTGGCTGTTATGAGTCGTCACAGTGATTTTAGTCCCCATCTCTAGTCGCTTGATTACTGAAAAATTAATAGGATTATGTTTTGCCGCCTGTATTCTTTGATTACAGAATCTTTTATTTCGATTTTTTTCTTTCAGCTTACTTTCTGGCAGCATGGGCACCTAGGCAGTGAAGTGATTGCAAGTGCAGGTAGCTTTTTCTCATTAAGATGGTTTGCAGGATCAGAATTTAAAACTCTATTTGGTCATTCTTGTCATAATATCATTATTCTTTCACTCTATGCATATTCAGATTTTTCTAAGAGGAGGCAAAGAAAAAAATCAACTGCAGGACCAGATAGTTCTGGTCCAAAGGGATTCACACCAAAGACATTTGTTGGAACAAGTACCCAGAAAAAGGATTTGAATAAAGATGAAATTAAGGAAGATTCAAGTACCAAAACACCTACTGATACTGCGGATCCCGGCAAGGGAGTGCTAAATGTAAGACCTGATAAGGAGCAAGAAAGTGAATTGCCTCAGCAGAACAAGGTCCATGAGGAAAAGAAAACACACCCAGTATCTTTGATTGCCAACAAAATGAGTGTTCCTGAAAGTGATCAAGCAGATGGAACCATTGTAAACACCAGCCAATCTGACAACATGAAGGATGACACCTTTGTAAGAAAGGGAAGTGTTGAATCAGATCAGCAAACATCGGAAGATGCTATGAACATGAAGCTGGAAATGGATAAAAAGTTAAGGAAACAAGAAATTGAGAAGCTTGCTGAAGAAAACTTCTCAAAGGAAAAGAAATTCTTTGTTTATCCTCAGGTGGTAAAACCTGATATAGATATAGAAATGTTCCTCAATAGGAGTCTCTCTACTCTGAACAAGGAGCCAGATGTCTTAATCATGTGCGCCTTCAATGATTGGAGATGGAGATCTTTTACTAGAAGGCTAAATAAGACCCAACTAAATGGTGATTGGTGGTCTTGCCAGATTCATATTCCAAAAGAAGCATATAAGATGGATTTTGTGTTCTATAACGGCCAAAACGTTTATGACAATAATGACAAGAATGATTTTTGCATACCTATTGAAGGTGGAATGGATGTGTTTGCATTTGATGATTTTTTGCTTGAGGAGAAGCGTAAGGAGTTGGAGAAACTAGCAAAAGAGCAGGAGGAAAGGGAAAGAGAAGAGGAAGAGCAAAGGCAAAGAGAAGCAGAGAAGGTTGCAAGTGAAGCTGATAAAGCACAGGCGAGGACAGAAATTGAGAAGAGACGTGAAGCATTACAACAGTTTATGAAGAATGCTGCACTATCAATTGATAAGGTGTGGTATATAGAGCCCAATGAGTTCAAAGGTGAGGACATGGTCAAATTGTACTATAACAAAAGCTCAGGTCCTCTTACCAATGCTAAAGACCTCTGGATTCATGGAGGCTATAATAATTGGAGGGGTGGATTATCTATTGTTGAAAAGCTTGTCAGGTCAGAAAGCATGGATGGTGATTGGTGGTATGCAAAAGGTATATATCGTATAGTAATGATATCATTACTGTGCATAGAAAATTTTTTTGGTTACATAATTCTCAAGTCTGACTTACAAATAAGGTTAAGAAAGAATCCTTGGTCAATAACAAAACCCAAAAAAAAAAAGGTTGGAGCTAATAATTGTAGGATTCCTTCAGTAAATAACCCTTATGTGATTATTTTGCATAATATGTATTTTTTCTAATAATAGAAGCATGGTTAAAAAGGCAATTTTGGTTTTCATTTGTTGATTTGTTTTAGATAGACAAAAGTTTTGGAACACTCCTATGGTAGTATCACAATTTGTTTCTTTTTTTTGTAAGGCTAAAAAAAAAAGCTTCATGATTTTAATTTCATTTGCAGAATGTTTCATTTGTTGTTATTGCATCCTGTTTTGTGATGCGATTTCTTCTCCTTTGGTGCAATAATTTTTCTGCAGTTATTGTGCCTGATCGTGCTCTTGTCTTGGATTGGGTCTTTGCTGATGGTCCACCTCATAGTGCAATTGTTTATGATAACAATAGACGCCAAGATTTCCATGCCATTGTCCCAAAACCTATTCCTGAAGACTTGTATTGGGTTGAGGAAGAGCATCAGATCTACAAAAAGCTTCGGGAAGAGAGGAGGTTGAGAGAGGAGGCTTTTCGTGCTAAGGTGTGTGCAGATCATGTTCCATCCAAAGCTACTAGATCCAATTCTAGGATTAGTAAATATAAAAGAGATTCAAGTTTTTGGTGTTTTCTGAGTTTGTTTATTGATTATATTCTTGGATATTTGATAAGGCCACGGACTTGCCCCTAAAGTTGGGTATGATGTTTCTCCAAGTGCTTCTCGTGTTAATGACAAGTTGGTTATGGCTATTTGTGGTTTTATTTGATAATTAATGGTGATCTACCATTTGTAAATTGATGAGTTCAATAAAACCTGGTCTTTCTAAATGCTATGTCTGATATTCAAAAGTCTGAAATCCCAATTTCCGTTCATCCTTTTTTTTTTTTTACAGGTTGAAAAAACAGCACGTATGAAAGCTGAAACTAAAGAGAAAACCTTTAAAAGATTTTTGCTATCTCAAAAACATATAGTCTACACTGAGCCTCTTGATGTTCAAGCTGGAAGTGATGCTATTGTTTTCTACAATCCTACAAGCACGATTCTGAATGGAAAACCTGAAGTTTGGTTTAGATGTTCTTTTAATCGTTGGACGCATCGCAGAGGTCCATTGCCACCACAAAAAATGGTACCTGCAGATAATGGTCCTCATGTGAAAACAACTGGTTAGCATATGGCTCTAGTTTTGTTTTCTGTTCTCCTATTTGAATTCTTAAACGTAATAATACCCTTTTTGATATTGTTGACATATTAATACTATCTATTTGTCTTTTCACATGTTTGTATGTATAATATATGTTGGTGACTTAGTTTAACCTAATTCATTACTTCTACCCAAAAGACATGAGTGTTATTTCATTATAATATATTCATGTTATTAGAGTTTTGATGTTTGATTCTGCAGCTTGTGAAAGTGATATTTGAAATGGTAAAAACTTTTATGTATTGGTTAAAATTAATTCGTTTGACAGAACCCGAAGAAAGTGTTGATGATAGCTTAAAATTAATTCAAAACTCAAATATGTGGGTAGACTAGAAAATTTTGATTATTTATTTGCCATTTTAGATTCTTAGGACCCAAATGATCCAATTTGTTTGAGAAAATATTGTTGATTTTTGACAAGTTATGGGAAGTCCGCCAAGTTTTGAACATACATAACGCGATGATATTGTGGGGGAATTTATAATTGTGAGCCTTTATAGTTCTATGCAAGCATATGCTCTGTATTATTATGTTAGA
This sequence comes from Erythroxylum tenue, assembly GCA_027568955.1. Classification (NCBI taxonomy): domain Eukaryota; kingdom Viridiplantae; phylum Streptophyta; class Magnoliopsida; order Malpighiales; family Erythroxylaceae; genus Erythroxylum; species Erythroxylum tenue. The sequence continues at coordinate 26,820,841 of JAOSBM010000002.1, read as the reverse complement.
TATGGTACTTTGTTTTTACATATTTACCTTATTTAGGTTTTCACTTCTATAAATGCTTATGTTATATTTTTCAGTTTATAGTTCACTTGATTTTTGCTACTTGGCTAATAGTTCTTGTTTATGGTGCACTTAAATTGCAAAATTAGACAGCTCATAACATGTGTTTTTCTAAATGTCATACCTAATCGTATGTCCCAAAGTTGCAAGTCAATTTGATGTCAAACCATATTAATTGTGGTCTCTTGCACAGTGTCTTACTATATTAAGAAACATGTTATTTGGTATGCTTAAATTAGTCAGTGGAAAATGTTTATGCAGTCAAGGTCCCACTGGATGTCTACATGTTGGATTTTGTATTCTCGGAGAGGGAAGACGGTGGAATCTTTGACAACAAAGATGGTATGGATTATCACGTACCTGTATTTGAAGGGATTGTGAGAGAGCCACCTATACACATTGTTCATATTGCTGTTGAAATGGCCCCAATAGCAAAGGTAGCACATTTATACCAGATGTTTGTTTGCCTCAAATTTTTTATATTATTCCTAACTATTGAGCACTTAACACATTTTATACAAAAGCCCACTAGCTCAAAGTTTGTAGATGTAGTATATTCCACCTCTTTTGCTGAAAGTGGAATCTAATATTGAACTAGGATGGGAATAATATGGTTTGAGTTTAGACACTCTAGGTTACCAAGGCTTTCATTATGTCAAAGGATTATTTAGTCCAAAAGGTTAAACAATTAGGTGAAACTCAAGAATGAACTAAATATTATATGTAAAAATTTTAGTATCACGTGAGTAAAGGTTATTTACTATTGTGCTGCCGACCATTAGAGTGTCAGATGCTCTATCTTTTTTTATGTTTCTAATGTACAATATTACATGGTAAGAGGGAACAAAGAAGAGAGAGAAGATAATTGGAGGAGAAGAAAAGAGAGCAAGAAGGAATGGAAACTTACAAAGATATGGGGAGATATAGGGACGAGGTAATAATATGATGGTTTTTGATAGTAAAGAGTGTTTATAAGTGGTACAACATATATCTATCTTATAGTGATGCCTTGGCTGAAGACTAAACTAATGAAATTATTAGTACTTTGAGACGTAACTAGTTTTGAAATAAATGTTTAGCCTAAACTTTATATTTAATACTTACCTCTTAGGGATTTAGCCAAAGCTTTTTCCTAATTATTATTATTATCGTATTATTTAGTTTGTTACTCATTTCATATTTTATTTATTAAGTTTTTTTATAAACGTGGATGATTCAAAAACAGTCTTTTTACTAGTTAGGGGTAAGGTTGTTAAGTGTTTTAACTATCTTATAACACCAAGGAGCTAGAATATAGCAAAGCCTTATAAGGCGTGGGCAATCTTCCATCTGACTTTTGGAGTAGAGTTAGGCTAAGTTTAATCAAATATAAAAATTTCAATCAAGCATTGTAGTGTTTGCATGAGAATAAAAAGACAGGCTAACAATTTCATATTATTCATATTCCAAATTAGAGTAAATACAAGTAGTAGAAAGTTCTAACTTATATAAAAGGTAACTTATATTGTTTTTATATTGTTAGATTCTATGGAAAAGTTGTTTGGTTGTACTTTTAAAGGAGTAAAGAAATTGACCGTTTATGCTCTTTAATACTTTTTATTGTATTTTCGAATATGCATTCTTCCTACCACTATAAGAGATCAGTTGTGATGTAGGACGAACAAAGGACATGCTGACACACTTAAGATTTGAAAGAGACAAAATTATTGGAATCACAATAACAGATATCTAGAAAATATTTCTGAAGTTTACGAATCTCATTTTATAATATATCATTTTGCCTAACTTGACGAGAGTTGTTCTCTAGTTGTCTCTCAACGACGCCCTAACTTTAGGTTCACGCTCACATTCTTCAAGATCTTGTGCCTCTACAAATTTTTTTTGGAGAAAATATAATGAATTAGGCCTTAAAGGCAATCAAGAGTTATATACAAGCTACAAACAGTTAGAAATAAGCTACACAGAGCATTAGTAACTTGTTAAGACTTGGCTATAACAAGACTAAACCACCACCTCTCAGGGCAAGTATAAGGTGAGCACCGAGCCACCTCAAACTTGTAGTCACGGGCTGTCTTATTATTTATGTGCTGCTTCCCAGCATGGTTTAACCTTTGGTGCACATGGGAGCTTCTTCAACCCTCCCCTTGATCCGATCAATGGTATTAGTCAGCTCAATGTCAATTCCAATTGCCTTACCAGTGAGAGTCTTCATGTTAATTTTAATTTAGAGATGGATCTATAATGAAAGTACATGGCTTCTTCCCCACGTAAACATCAAGAACACAAGTAATCACAAGCATTAACTTGTCATTATTTATGAATTTTATTTGTATATCCACCAACTAAAAAGGTATCACTCAACCCTTGACATATTAAGACTACAAATACAGCTCCACTTTTAATGCTAATTGAGAATGTAAATCCTTTGCACTATAAGTTCTTTCCAAATTTCTGCTGGTAAGCTATTCAACGAGATATGAGTTATCTTTAAGACTCCATTCCATCACATTGAGTGGAACGGTCATCAAACTTCCTCCTATACTGTGTAATAGTCATAGCTCAATTGCGAAACATAGTAAGTTGATCTTGAAGGTCATCTTGGTAATATGAAGGCAGTTATTTAGCCCTTAGCTTTAGCTTCATCTCTTCCCAATCAATAGTTAGTGGCTGTCCTGTTTTATGCAATCTATCATCCAATATTCTCCACCAAATTTTTGCATATTCAATAAGTTTTATCTCTGCAAGTCAAACCTTTCAATCGCTCCAACATTTGAAACAATCAAAATAATCATCCTTGTCCACCATCCAATCTAAACATAGATGCGGGTCCATCTTCAATAAGTGCTTTCTTAGTTATGTCACCAACCATGTTAGGTCATTTAATTCCTTTTTATCTCAGGTTCTGCGTAAGTATGCAATATTCTGTGTCTGAGATAATGTGAATATATCAGCTTGTAAGTGAAGTTGGTCTTAAAGCTTCAATACTAGTACAGTGGTGGTGTAATAATCAAGTTACTCTTTATATAGCTTCTAATCATATGTTTTATGAACAAACTAATACATTGAAATTGATTGTCATTTCGTTCGTGAAAAGGTGCAACAAATCTTGTTCTCCACAAGATATGTAAACAGTGGATAGGATTGTTAGTTTTGACCGGGCCATGCATGGCACAAAGTCAACAGGACAGGTCTAGGTTGACCAATTTTCGAGTTGGATTCAAGTCTAGGCTGCCGACCCAACCAATCCTGAAATGTCTGATCCAAAATGCCAAAATGGGGCTCGAGTCAATTATATTTATAACAAGCGGGGCCTGATTTATATATGTGCTCTAGCTTGGGGGAAGAGTTGCAAAATGCATATATTAAATAAGCTTAATTATAGGGATCCTAATTAGTATACCTTCAATTTGCATATATATATATATATGTATGTATCATTACTTATAAATAATTCATCTAATTTTTTTTTTCCTTGCTTGATTTTGTATGTAGAAGAATTCTTCTAGAAAAGAAGCTTTACACTTTAAAAGATCAGTTCAGTTACATTTCTTAAAGGTTGAAAACAAACCCTAAACTAGCAAAGACAAATTAAAATAGAAATACTTAATTTCTAATAAGGAAAATTGAACTAATTATATTTTGCATCAAATTGCATCATGAACAAGAAGTTGCAAGTTGCATTCTGTGCATCTTTTCTTGTAACCTTCTATTAAGTCTTGACAAGTTCACCAGACATAATTCTTACTTTTAGATTCCTGTCTTGTGAAAATTGTGTATAGGTTGGTGGCCTTGGTGATGTGGTTACCAGTCTTTCCCGTGCTGTGCAAGACCTTAATCACAGTGTGGACATAATCCTTCCCAAGTATGACTGTTTGAACCATAGCCATGTAAGCATGACTTCTCTCCAGATTATTCAGCTTAATCTTTATGCTATTCTCATTAATTTTGCACATAATTGTTATCTTTAAAAAGTAATTTTTATCTAATAGAAGCTGCCGACTACAACACTTTGTTATTAAAATCTTTTACGGCTGTTTGAGATGAAAAGTGTTTAGGTTGTTCACTTGCCGCTTCACACTATTTTTTCCATATACAATACCACATGCTTGCTCGGGTATGGTTGTGTTTCTGAAGAAATATTCATATCATGCAATTTGTTGTTTCATGAGCATCATGGATATCCAGTTAGGAATTCCATTTGATCTATACCAACAAGAACTTCTTAACTGAAATTTAATTTTCATGATAAGGATGCTAAAAAATTATGGTGTGTTATTGTCAAGATGGAGTTTTTGAAGATTCTCTGAAAGCATCGTATATTGAATACCACTCTTAACTGTAACATGATTTGGCTTAGGTAAAGGATATGCAGTTCCAGAGAAGCTATTCATGGGGCAGGACTGAAATTAAAGTATGGTCTGGGAAGGTGGAAGGCCTTTCTGTCTACTTTTTGGAGCCTCAGAATGGGTAAATTCTTTGTTTAGCTGCAGTGTGAAAAGTTATGTGGTACTATGAATGTATGTTTATCTGCTTCCATTTATGAGATAAATTTGCTGTCATTTTCTGTTGATTCTCTGTCTCTTTCACTCTCTGTTCTTATGGACTTGCATTCCATACTAAGCTTAATTCTCTCTGGTAGCGATTTAGTGACTTTAGGGCCTATACTAGAACTTGTCCGCTTTACTGGGGATGCTAATGTTGAAAAAGATCAAAACACTTGACAATTGCTTGGTATTTGTATTCATCTTCTTCAAGATAAAGTCACATCGTTTCTTTAAGGCATTGCATTATCCAATTCAATGTATTGGTAATGAAATTGAAAGGACCAAGAGCTATGGCATTGAACAGTAGAAGCATAGATTTTCCGCATTGCGTTATCGTTGTTATGGATCCATTATTTTCTTTCTGACTCTAAACATGCTGAAGAAATTATCAGCATCATTCCTTCTTCCGATTTTTAAATTTTTATAATATCTTCTTTGTGTGACAAAAAAAAAACTCATTTTGGCTTGAGCTCAATCTCTTGCTTCGATTTTTACAACTAACACACTTTTTAAAATAACAATTTCAACTATTTTGGCTAAGAACCTCTACTCATGGCATCTAGTTAATGAAAAGAAAGCTCACAGATAACCTCCTATTCTATGTGTATGTCTGCCCCTGTGCTCTGCATCATTGTTATATCCCACCAATTTTAGTTAGTGCAAATGGCAAGTCTGAGGGATCTCCTACTGCATTTCGTTTTGCAGAATGTTTTGGAAAAGATGCATATACGGATGCCAAAATGATGGTGAGAGGTTTGGTTTCTTCTGCCATGCGGCCCTTGAGTTTTTACTCCAGAGTGGATTTCACCCGGTAAAGTTCCACTAGCTACTGGTAAATAAGATTGATTTGTCATATGATATTCACTGGCATTTCAATGATGAAAAAAAATATGGGAAGGCAATAATTGTTGTAGCAGTATAGGGTCATAGTAACTCAATATTTTAATTTTTTCATCAAAGTTTCTTGGCAAGTCATTGCTTTAGGAATGCTGCATTTTTCTCTTCTTTAAGATAACTACTAATGCCATGGCAATATCTACCATAATATCTTAGGGCAAATAAGTAATTTAGGCATATAGAACATATAAGAAATCAGGGAAGGAGATGCAAGAATTGCTGGTTAGGAAGCTCTAGTAACTTAGTCTACAAATAGGTCAGTATTCACTATTTTCTGTCTAAACCTGCAAATTAGAATTTGAAATTGATTGTTCTTGATCTATGCTAATGGCTGCCTCATAATTGCAGGATATCATTCATTGCCATGATTGGTCTAGTGCACCAGTTACATGGTTATTTAAGGATCATTATATGCACTATGGTCTTAGTAAAGCTCGAGTGGTTTTCACTATTCATAACCTTGAATTTGGGGCAAGCAATATTGGAAAAGCTATGGCATACGCTGACAAGGCTACAACTGTGAGTTAATGCATCATATTTGTTTTCACTTTTCAATCAAATTGCTTAGAGAAAAATAATAAATGCAAGGAACTTGAATTTGCTTATGATACATAAGAGGGTTTGCAAAACCATTGTCTTGCGTTTTCATCTTTTATCTCTAATATATATCTTAAGATGGGGTATTTGTGAGATATGATCACTTTTCTCTTTTCTATTTTATGCTGTTGAATTTACAGGTCTCCCCCACATATTCAAGGGAGGTTGCTGGAAATCCTGTAGTTGCTCCTTATCTCCACAAGTTCCATGGCATACTTAACGGAATAGATCCTGATATATGGGATCCGTATAATGACAATTTCATTCCTGTAAGTATCTGATATTTTCTGGCATGACTAAGTTTCTTGTTTTTCATTGTTACTTATTGTTCCTTCCATGCTTTTTAGTTGATGAATTGCCATTTTTGACTTAGTTACAGTGGTGTCATCTTAAAGAAATATTGTTCCTTCCATGCTTTTTAGTTGATGAATTACCATTTTCGACTTAGTTATGACGGTGACATCTTAAAGAAAGATCACATTTTCAAAAAATGTCTCAACTTCATAATCATGCATGGTAGCGTGGTACTGACTGCCTTCCTAGCTTTATCAACCGTAATTAGACATTTATTCTCCATTCAGAGCTATAGCCCTTCCCAAATTTACCCTTATTATTTATGTTTAAAATATGACTATATACAACTAAATGCATCCCTTTTCCCTTTGTCTATTGTAATATTTTCCACAAAGATCACATCTGGAGATTCTTCAGTTTACATGGTGCACTTGTGGTTATTTGATTTGTTGCATGTTATCCAGGTACCTTATACATATGAGAATATTGTTGAAGGCAAAAGAGCTGCAAAGGAGGCATTACAGCGAAGGCTTGGTTTAAAACTGGCTGATATGCCCTTATTAGGAATCATTACTCGGTTGACGCATCAGAAGGGAATTCATCTCATTAAGCATGCTATTTGGCGCACTTTAGATCGTAACGGACAGGTTATATTTCTCTTCTGTATTTACCACTTTTGGTGTGCTCTCATGGTTATCTATTTATTGACATGTAGAACATCAAAGTCATTTAAATCTTATATCTGTCAGCCCTTCTGTGAAAATGTTGATTTATCTAACAATACTTTTTGCTTTTGTAAATTTAGTTAATATTATTAACTTCATGGTCATGTATCATATAAAAGGAGTTCAGAATGAGGCAAGTCTCATATCTTTGTAAACGAATCTGAACCTTTTTATAGGACAGTTCATCCTTCAGCTACTTTTGGGTTTCAATAACCATGGTTTCTTTGTCTTAAAGTTTCATCACAGCATCTGAGGGCAAAGCATCTAACCACTTATTTAGCAGCTGATAATATACTTTGTCATAGCCCATTCCTTCTACTTCTTTTATCTTTCTAAATTTGTTTATAGATGTTATGTCTTCACAATTAAGCTTTGGAAATTATTATACAAAAAGGGAAGTCCACAACTAGAGCCAAAGTTCATGGTTTTTCCTGTCATATCTAATTTGATTAATTAATTTGCAGGTTGTCTTACTGGGTTCAGCTCCAGATCCACGTATTCAAAATGATTTTGTGAATTTGTCCAACCAACTGCATTCTTGTCATTGGGATCGTGCTCGCCTCTGTTTGACATATGATGAGCCACTTTCACACTTGGTATGTTCCCAAGAAATATTAAAATTGAAATTCTGGTCTGTTGATACTACCTTTTGCTCTTGTCATTTGACCTAGCTGATGTTGAACTCTCTCACTCTCTTTTGCCTCCTTTCCCTCTTCTATTTTCCTTTTTTTTTCTTGTAGATATATGCCGGTGCTGATTTCATTCTAGTCCCCTCAGTTTTTGAGCCTTGTGGTCTGACCCAACTCACAGCTATGAGATATGGTTCGATACCTGTGGTTCGAAAAACTGGAGGTGTGTTTGCGTAGTGCTGCTAATCTACCCTTACAACTTCACATTCTATTAACATTTGCAGTATTCTTTGCAGTATATTCATTGACTTTTGCAGTATATTCATTGACTTTGACTGCTTGCTTGGAGTTTCTTTTATTTTTTAAACTGTAAATTGTCTTTTACATCGCTTCTGTTATTCCAGATTACAAACTTGATGCTTATATCAGACATGTATTTCATTTTCCCTATGCATAGTTCTTGATTGTTATTCACAATTTTGGGATATTTCATGTTATTCTAGTCAAAGAACTTAATGTACATATTCTTTAAAAGAGAACTAAAACTTTATATGGCAATCTGCTAGTGTAGAACCATAAAAATATTTGAGATGTTGCATTATTATGCTATGTGTCTTATACGGGAATGTTTACTTGATATAAGAAAATTTCTTAGATCTTTGTTATTCTTACTCAAATGTAGCATTTGTTGCAAATTAACATCTGATTCATCTTGCTCTTCACTAGTCTAAGGCTGCAAGTATATTTGGGTACCTTTTTGGTCAGTAGCTATCGCTAGTGAACATTTGAATGTTCATTTTCGTGCTACTCTTCTGTAGGCCTTTATGACACTGTGTTTGATGTTGACCACGATAAAGAGAGAGCAGAAGCACAAGGGCTTGAACCAAATGGGTTTAGCTTTGATGGTGCTGATGCTGCTGGTGTTGATTATGCTCTAAACAGGTAAGTCAACTCTTAATAGTTAAAGCAGGTTAATGCATGAGGTTTCAGGTGTACCCACGTCCAATCTTCCCCACCCATCTCCAAGAAGAAATGAAAAAGCCCCATCAACTACCTTGACTAGTAGTTGAGGACTTTAACAAGTTGGTTCTACTTGTTAGGGACATTTTCTTTTTATCATAATTTTCTATGCAATAACTTCATATATGTTTGAGGAAGGATAAGAAATATCAATTCTTGCATGTACCTGCTTCCTCTGAAACCTAAGGCATAGTACTTACTCTAAGTCCACATAAGGTGGGACTTCCTAGTTCTTCGATGACCTGCATGACCTTATGTCCACATCTTTTTGTCTTTGGTGTTACACTCAACAGTCATTTCCATTAAAAATTTCAGGGCACTTACTACTTGGTATGAAGCTCGAGATTGGTTTCACTCATTGTGTCGAAGAGTAATGCAGCAGGACTGGTCTTGGAACAGGCCTGCTCTTGATTATGTGGAGCTTTACCATGCAGCACGCAAGTGAACTAAAGGAAGCTAGTTAGGATCAGAGAGCAATATGCAGTTCAATCCCATACCAGGCCTTGTACAGTTTTTGAAGTAGTACTTTGTTGTATACCCTTGTTCAGTCTATAGCTCAATTCCTTGCACCTAAACTGCCTCCCCACAAATATTAGGTGACATCAATGTTATATTCCAGTTTTGTGCAGCATAATGAATAGGCTGGATGCCAGATAGTTTGTTGTATCATTTGATCTGTAATCGAAGAAATAAAGAATGGAAAAGGCAGAAAAGAAATGTAACAGTGGTTGTGATGGCACCGCTTTTGTTTCAGCATTGATAATTGTCAACCTACCACATGAGCAGACTGTATTGTCACTGTTTTTAACTTGAAAAAACAAATAAGTCCAGTTGGAGTGGCATGATTGGCCTCAACCGGTTTTTGGGTTAGCATATATTTTGATTGCATTCAAAGTTTTTTTTTTTTTCATTTTCCCTAATATCCAGATTATAAGTTTCCATGCCTCCTGTTTGTGTGGCATCACCACTCCTGTGTCTTTCTTGTGTGTAGGGAGATGCAAGTCACCGATGGTTACAAACAAGTTCGTGGTTGAAACTGGAACCTGCTTATCAGCCACGAGAGGCTTCATCTTTTTGTTGGCAATGAAGCGTCCAAAACTCAAGGAAAATGATAGTATTGTGACTTACGAGTCTAGGTCTATGGCGTGATAGCATATTTTACTTTTTCACTGAAAATTAAAAGGAGGATCGAATATACTTTTCGTATTAATGTTCATTCTTTGTGTGGTAGATAATAGCTTCTTTCATAAAATCATTTAGAGGTTTCTGTAGAGTTTATTCCTGTCCAGTCAACTTCCCTTTCCTAGAATGTCATGAATTCATCTAATTCATGTATCTGACATTTTGGTTCAAGATTCTGAAGTGTTTCTTATGAACATGACCCTAATTTCACATGCCATGATGCGTTTTAATCTTCCTAAAGTGCTGATGTATGCACTTGTAAGAGAACATAAGTTCGGATCCTCTGTCTAATATTATGGTGTCTTATTCTGTTTCATGAATTTCAACTATTCATTTATGTGAGTCCTGTGTGGGTCTCGCATAAATAAATGCGGGATCCGCGTAAATAAATGGCTGAGATTCATGAGATAGAATAAGATACTATAATATTAGACAGAGAATCCCGTCCTGGAGAACATATGACTTGTAGAATTATTGTCTCGTGTTGTCAAGGCCTAGCTCCCAATAATTTTGTAGCAATATAGAACCTTGCTACGTCTTGCTCAGCACTTAATTAAGGGCTTAAACTATAGTAAAAAGATTTTACTAGCCTATATATTTTACCTTTTTGTTTCAACCATCTATTTATAATAAATACCTTGCGATTTCAAAAGAAAAGGAAAGACCAACTTTGCAAATATCATATTAAATTAAAAGAACAAATTGAAATTTTTATTGATACATAATGAAATTCTTTATTTGTTTAAATTTCAAAACGTCATGCCAAATATAAATATAAGTTGGCTTATTTATCATTATGCTTTTTGTAAGTGTGTTTTTTTACTTTGTCACTTCCTTTATATACCCTTTTTCATTTTTACCAAAATATAACACCTTTTGTTACAGAACATTCAATTGAGCTAATTTCTTTTTTAAAATTAATATACATATTCAAGTACTTTACATCATAACTTAATTAGATCAATACTAAATACTTAACTATAAAATGCAATAATGTAAAGAACGGATCGAACTGGTTAGTTCGACCGGGTTAAGTACGGACTGAATTGATTTTCAGTTTAGTTTTTACTTTAAACTATTATGAATGAAAACCAACTGATTTATTGATTCTCATCGTTCTATATTGATCTAACTCTAGCTTTGAACTGAACTCATCTTTCATTGATTTGCCTCTTTTGAGCTTTTGTTCCGGTTTTTAGTGCCAAACTCAACTACACATTTGCTCAATCTTGATTCAAATTTAGTTATGAGAGATTTGTGTGACTGACTTGAGAAATCAACATATTGTGTTGAAAACTAATTTGGAATCAAGATTGAGCAAATGTGTAGGTGAGTATGGTACTAAAAACCGGAACAAAAGCTCAAAATAGGCAAATCAATGACAGATGAGTTCAGTTCAAAGCCAGAGCTCTAATGAACTATATGTTAAAATATCTGGAAGCAAAACATAGAAAAATGCTAAAGAGTAGCAACTACAGGAGAAGAAAAGGAAAGGAAGTTTGAGTGGTTATCAGAGATGTGATTTATAGACTAAAACAGAGCAATTGATCAGTGAAATTATTTTGCAAATATCATTAAAAAATTAGACAATAAATTAAAATTGAAACATTGGAGTCTTCTCTTAGAAAAAGTTGATGGGATATATAAGGTCGGAATAGAGAGACATCCAGCTAAAAACATTACAGCATGGAGGTGGGTAATAGTCTTCCTCTTTTTATTTAATTTTTTATAAATATTTGTCTTCTATAAATTTCTTGAGTAAATTTTTTTCTTTTTAATTAAAAGATCCTTCCTCCTATATTTTAATTACAAAACAATTTCAATTACACGCTATATAATCAATAATAGACTAATAAAATATAACTAAAATGATAATTTAATTTAATTCCTAAATTTGACTTGAATTAATTTAATTTAATTCAATAATAATTTTAAATAACTATAATAAATTATTAATTTGTTTCATCTGAATTTAAAAATTGAGTTAAATCATCATATAAATAACATTTGATTAGTTTATATATAGTATTTATGTCACATGTATTTTAACATTATTTTTTTAATTGAAATCTAGAATAGGGGATTGTTCTAAAAGATAAAAATTATTTGA
>JAOSBM010000002.1:26752043-26765362 GCA_027568955.1 Erythroxylum tenue | reverse complement strand
GCTCAGCTTAAACACTGAGGGAAGGTAATTAGAGGTAGATGCCTTGTTTCTCCTTTTCTTGTTACTCTTTTGTTCGTTTTGTAGGTCTGCATTTCTGTGTGGAACATTACGTGTGTATCACCCTTCCACTCTTCTACTCTTCTGTGATAGGAGCACCCATGTAAGGTCTTGCAGCTGGATTGGTACCCGAAGCTTCAAGCTCCATCCCTTTGGCTTATACTTTGTGCTTGTGTTGGATGTGTTAACTGATTAATGCTTTGAGGGTGTTTGAGGCTTTTATTGCGAATTGGTTGTGTTGCTGGTAATATAGTCTTTTAATTGGTCTTTGTAGTTGGTGGACATGTGTTAGGCTTGTGTTGGGTTTGATTGGTGGGGGGCACAACTCTAGGGCTCTTCTTGTTGCTGTTAGTACCTTAGGTTGGGGTTGAGACTGTATTCCCTTTTTGTCAATTCCTTGTTGTACATATTTTTTCTTTAATATAAATCACTGAATTATCAAAAAAAAAAGGTTAGAATAATATTCTCGAGTTCAATATTATAAGTCCATCAAAGAATGATTTATGTAATGATAAGATGTAGGAGATTTTCTTTATTTGAATAAGTTAAAATATTAATAAATAAAAGAAATAATCGTTAAATTTATATGATTTCTTTTTTTGCATATGATGAAAATTCTCTATAAATTATCGAAGCTACTAATAGATGTTTTCTTAATGAATATTTAATAAAATTGATGAAATGAAAATAATTTTTAATAAAAAATTAAAGGGAATTCAAACAAAACTCAGTTTTTCAGATTGCATACATGGTGCAGTGTAGGTAAATGCATTTGTTTCCCTTATTTGGTATCTTAGTTCTACACAGCCAGTTAAGCACATCAAAACAATTATTTCTAGAGACAAAGATTGCAAAGAGCTTGGATTGACTTTCAGATACCTGTTGAGAAGTCCCAGATAAAGAAGAGGTATAAGAAAGATTCAGGGTGTAACTAATAAAAAGGCATCACATCCCAGACGTGTCTATCAGCAGGATTCATACTGAGTATTCTCAATTTTTTTTATTTTATCAACTTGTTTTATCTTAAACTTTAAAATATATAAGTAGCTTAATATAATTTAATGTAGACATTTTGGGATAAAAACAGATCATTCTAAATTGTTCATTTCTAAATAAATGCACTTCCATCTAAACTATATACATGATGTTACTTTTTATGTAGAAGTACCTTCAGTTTTTGGATATAAAATATTAGCTGATCTACACATTATTCTAGCAAAATTAAAAAAAAAAACTATAAAGGAGAAGGTGTTCCAAGCTAAACAATGTCTAATGCGTTCAATATTTTGCTAATTGGAAGATTATCAACTGCAGTTTCTTAGTCCCTTGAACAAAAACCACGCATTAAGTTTACGCAGATGATAAAAAATGATCGGCTTGGTCCTTGGACTTTGAATCAGGACTTTTGAAGTTTCTATTTCAGTCGCTGGCTCTACCGTGGAGATACAACAGTAATAGGCAATGCATCATATGAGTCTTGCACTAACTTGCATTTAGATTGACGCAACTCAATTCCTTCCATGGACTTGCTGTGCTCTATTCTACCGCGTATGAAAAATGCTGGCCGTTTTGGTGGTGGTAAATCAACTAAGTAGCTATTGAGCATGAGAACAACGGTTGCCATTGTTGGTCTTTCAGTTGGATCTTCCTGGACACATAGTAATCCAATGTGCATGCATCTAAGAACTTCGTCTGTTGAGCGTGTGTCTGCAATTCTTGGATCAAACACGTCCACAGGTGTCCCTTCTCGCCAATGATTCCAGACCTGCGTACATGATACATTAAAGTTAAACCAGTATTCCACCATGATTGCTGTAATGGACTGAATATTTGAGGACTTAATTTCCCCTCCCATCAGATTTATGACTTGAGTTGTGCGTTTAACATAAATTTTACAGGAGCTAAAATTGAATTTCATGGATTTATCCGCTTCCCAAATTATGGAATCTTCTCACGTAAGATTAGGAAGGTATCAAGGCCAGCTATTAGTGATGAGATTATTACACCTTGGTGAGTAAGGCCAAGACCAAGTATTGTTCACGCTCTGAACTTCAACATTTGAAGGGATTGCTACTATTTGTGTGTTGGAATCATTAGAACTATACAGAGATCCCTACGGATGATAATTATCATGCCACATATTATTGGTTTTGCCATTCCAAATTAAAAAAATCAGATAAATAAATTTTTTAATTTTTAGCTAATGTATAGGATGCTTCAAAGGCTTGGAGCAATAGCTGGACTTCAAATTCAACAACCTCCTTTAATATACATTAGGGTTCTAATAACTACTAAAAAGCCAACTTTTAAGGATTGTCTACTTCTTTTGGAATCAATTAAACATCTTATTGCAAGCTAGCAGAGTCGATATTTATCTTATGCAGATGAATTATAGCTAATCTCCTCAGTCCTTTTCAACCTGGAGCTCCCAATTAGTTCTTTCAAAAAGAATCATCAAGGAGGTTGAAAGATTGATGAAAATTTTCTTATGGAAAGGTGAAGCTACTAACTATGTTGGCTCCAAGGTGAGATGGAACCCATTAGGTTGTTTGAAGTAGGAAGGGAGATTAGGCCTCATCTCTATTAGGGTATTCAACAATATGTTGCTTGTTAAGAGAGTGAAGGTTATTGAATGACAAGGAGGCAAATGGATACTAGTTTTTGGGGCCTAAGAATAAGTAGAGTGTGTTCTTGGCCCATGATGCAAATTTTGAGGCAAAACGAGTTACTTAACTTTTCTCTTGAAAATCTTGCTGGGGATGACAAAGAGACTTGGTTCTAGTTTGATTATTAGAGCAACATCGTACCACAGCACTTGAGAATGGAATTGAATGCTCTCCCTACTAGGATTCTTCTTAGTGCTAGGATGGAAGAGATTGTTGATGTGGAAACCTAATTGTGTAACTCCTGGGGTTTATCACTCATTGAGAATAGGACTGGTTAACTACCTTAGAATTAAACTGTTCTGATGAGCATGTATGCTTTATTTTGCCTAGTTCTGATGAACATGTATGCTTTATTTTGTTCTTGAACTCATGTAAGGCTTTGCCTTAATATTCTTTCAAAAATCTTATTTAACTTTTAAAAAAGTGATTGCTGTAATAACAATGAAGTCATATACTTACACAGTTCACGAGGTGCTCATAATCTTCTGTTCGATGGAAGCCACCGTTTCTCTTTCCGCTTATTATTTCAAGAACCAAGACTCCAAAACTATACACATCAGACTTGACGGAGAACTGTCCATGCATTGCATATTCCGGAGACATGTAACCACTGCAGAAATATAACAAGCAAATTAACATTATCAGTACCATAAAGACAAAACTTATTGTCCTGTTTTGCTTTACAATTCTATATCTACAGATGCTTAAAGACAGACATGATTTAGACATAAAGACGAGTGTAAGAAATCTGGTTAAAGAAAGATGCGAATATGTACATAAAATCCCAGAGCTTACTATGTCCCGGCAATTCTTCTTGTGCTTCCTTCTGTTTGATCAACTCCAAATATCCTAGCCATTCAAAAATCTGATATCTTTGGATTCATATCTCCATCTAACAATATATTTGCGGCTTTGAGGTCCCGATGTATTATCCTAAGCCTAGAGTCTTCGTGAAGATACAGGATTCCTCTGGCAACCCCACCTATTATTTTGTGCCGTATTGTCCAATCCAATTGTGCTTCCACAGTGGGATCTGCATATTTATGAGATCAAGCGTTCAAGTTAGGATTCTGGACTACAAATTGACACTTTCAAAGCAAAAACTTTGTATTGAGTAGAAAGTTGAGATTCAGACTGAATAGAAAGAAATCGAGGCTTCTGTTGGGCACATATTCATAGATTAGTATCTTTTCATCCCCTTCCATACAAAACCCGAGAAGTCTCACAAGATTTCTATGCTGAAGCTTGGCTACCAACAGGACCTCATTCGTAAATTCTTCTGCTCCTTGTGCAGAGTTTCTTGATAGTCTCTTCACAGCGATTTCTTGTCCATCGGGTAGCATACCCTGATGAACATTTGCATTAAATTAGGGATTCCTATACTGTTTCATAGATGGAACTTAAGTATCTGAATCCGGGTCTCAAGAACTTTTACTTTGAAATACAGATTAAATCAGATAGTGCTAATTGTTCACCTTGTAGACTTCGCCGAATCCACCTTTTCCTAGCTTGTTAGCAGAAGAGAATTTGTTTGTAGCGACTTCTATGGAACTAAAATTAAACTTCAAGGACTCCATAGATCTCATTTCATGTCCATCTACAAATTCCAGCTAGAAAAAGTGTAAATACACAAAGGGGCATGAAAGGCATTGGATTTGATGTCAAAAGAAATAGGCTGACCTTCACGATTACCTTCCGACCTGGCTTCACACCTCTTTGTCCTTCTTGTGAGGAGATAGTAGCAAATGCAGAAAATGGAGGTACCAACGACAATTGTGGAGCAAATTGGTGCAACTATGATTGCGACTAATGAAGAGTTTTTTTTACCTGCGCATGCAAATCGTGAGTTAGCATGCATACTAAATATATACAAAGGAAAAACCTTTGATGACTAGCCATTAATGGCCACCAGTAAAGTTCTTTACATGTAAGACATGTATATCATAACCCAGAGATAACAAACTAGCCATAAAAGATCACAACTATTCTGCTTGCTTTGACAAGAATCAGTAAAAAGACATAGTTTGAATAAGTATGTGGTTGCATGGTCTTATTAATAGTTTAGATAGTTAGAGAGTGCACTATGTCTGGCTAAAAATCTTATATATCATGAGAGATTAAGACATATTAATGTTAGATTTAATTTTATTCAAGATGTCATTGAGGATGAAGTGTTTTCCATACAAAAGACAGTCACAACTGAGAATCAAACATACTAATAAAAATAATTATTTCTCCTTACTTTTAGTCCCAATTGAATGGTTTTATATACAAACACTTCAAGCCTAATGAGTATTGATACATTTACATTTTCACAAAAACAATAAGTTAATGATATTGATACTCATGTACAAGAAAAGGCAATTGCAAAAAATAACAACTTTCAAGTAATGCATATACTATGTACCTTTTTGTGGTGCAAGTGGTTTCGTGGGGGTATTGGGCAGCTCCGTGACAGATGATGTTTCATTCTGAAAAGGATATAATTCATACCTCAAGTTACAGCTTGGAGTCAAAACTCTTACTCCGATTTTCCCATTACAGCAACTACGTAACTGGTCAATAATGGACTCAAGACACCGACTACAATCAGTGGTATTTAAGTCTTGTGTGCACTGGACGAGGGTGTGTAGAGTATGGAGAGCATTAACATTCAATTGCTGTTGGGCAAATTTTTTTTCACCCAATGCAGTATTAGCTGCTTCTGCAGAAGTGTTGAGGATGGTGGCTGTCACTAGCGCCTTGAAACGCACTTGGTCTTCTACTAAATCATTTGTGCTATTATTCCACATGATTACGCCAGGAACAGTGGTCACGATGAGCAAGAAATCCTCGTCCGAATATCGAACGAGGCAATTGTCGTACCATATTATGGCCCTTTTTTGGAGAGGACAATTTTGGACAATGGCTTGGAGAGCAGCAACTACGCAGCTCTCACAATCGTCGCTGTTCACATCACCTCGGCAGAGAAACATGCCAAAGACCATGTCAGGTAATTGTCCTATAAATGTGGTATAGAAGCCGGTGGAGTAGTAGTAGCGGTTGGTGTCTCTTCTGGTGCCTAGTGAAGAGATGAAAGCATTTAGGTTTTTGTGGTAAGGGCTATTTGAGGTAAAATTGTATGTGCTATCGCAAACATGATAGAGGTAATCCGAGTCAGAAAATGGGATTAAGCTGAGGCTAGAAAGAATTAGAAGGATGACTGTGGGGTACAGTTTTGGCGATTCCATTTTTTTGTGACGATCAAACCAGAATGCTGCATACAAGCAGATGAGCAACGGTAATCTGTTTGCTGATAAGGTTAAAGAGATGAAGCTCCATTTGAATGGCCAAAAAAAGTTGCCAACTGTCGATAGACTAAGACATGGTTGATTTGTCAACGTAATCGTACGCAAAATCATTTTCCAAAAAATAAAATTCTTTTAGACCATTCCACAAAACTAAGAATGACTTTGACTCTAGCGTCACTCTGCCAAGACCATTCCACAAAATTAAGAATGACTGAGTCTCAAGGACCAAGGTTCGATTCTCGGCAACAGGAGCGCATGGACCGCTTTGTTAGGAGGCTGATCAAGATTATACCACGTTTTAATCCTCTAACAGTAGTTGGGCCTGCGACTGGGAGCCTTTAAAGTTGAGAATTCAACCTTTTGGGACAAGAATGACTGAGTCTATGAATATAACTTTAATCCATATTATTTGCCGAATTCTTTGAATAAGATTATCACCTCAATCCATTTATAAACAATTCCATAAGTTTATAAATTTTCTAATAATCATGCAAGACATGAAAAGAGCATTTAATCATTTATCAAATAAAAATAATATACATAAATAATTAATTCTAAACTTTATTATATAACTTCTAACACCAATGCATACAAAATAATACTTATAATTTACAAATAACTTAACCAAGTATGTAAACAAAATAGTATTTATAATTCATAAATGATTTAATTAAGAATATAAGCAAAAAAATTACAATTATATATATGATAATGGCTTAGCAAGAAATATTGTAATATCTGAAACAAGAGAAATAAAATCTTTATTAAAAAAGATTTAAGATTTTACTTGAAATATATATATATATATATAGCTCAAATCATATTTTAAATTTTTTAGACTTAAATTCAATTCATGGACTTATTTTTAAAATTAAAATCTTTCACATTTCAAGTTTAACTTATTTTTACACTTCTATTTCATATGTAGATTTAGGAAAAAGGGGATAATCGACTAGAAAAATTAGGCTAAGGGTTTAATTAGCTCTAATATCACCCATTGATGTCTACCTTGATATAAAATGCAAGAGGGATCCTAATAAGCAATAATTATTATATGATAAATGTTAGTAGATTTTTCATAATCTAAATTAAAAGTTGATCAATATAAGAGGCTTGGGTTTTGGAAGTTTATGTTCTCTGTTTTAATTGTAAGCGCATGGCATAGGTCGATTATATGAAGATTATCGGTTAACTATCCACAAGCTAAAAACATATCAAATTAGATCAACCTTTATTGATGGATGGGTAAGTAAGAATGTACTAAACTTTGAACTAATTAAACTTAGGTCAGGCACCCCTAGGAAATTACTATATTTACTTTCACTTTTGACTAATGAATTATTCTAATGTCTTGAACTAATAAGAGTTCTTAATTTAAATTATGCTTTGTCTCTCGACACATAGTCCCTATTTAGAGGTTAATTAATCAAAATCTCTTTCGAATCTTAACAAACTAAGAAGGCCTTAAATTATTATAGAACTCTTTTGATAGGTTTCACCATAACCTAGGAAGATTTTGTGACTTTCTCTCGAATATCTCATGCTTAACACTATTTATTCATATTGTAACCTAAACATATACCTCATCTCTTGAATCTTAATGCATTATTCATTCATTGAATCTTCTACTTTCGTTCCTTCGATTCAATCAATTATAAAAACATGAATAAGACATTAGAAAATCTAAAATTTTATTAATCAAAGAATGAATACAGGTGTGTCACATCCTAAGTCTTACCTACCTAATTCTATGTCCTAATTAGTTTATAGTATTACAAAGCACATCCACAAAAAAGAAAAAAAAAAGATAAAGAAAGCATGTTCTTAAATATTGAAATCTTTAAAGAATTAATGAAGTCCTCCTTTTTCTTAAAAAAAAGAGGTGAATCCTTAATTAAGATTGATGCAAAGTAGCTCTAAGATGACTCTTAAATTGTTTCCTGGCTAAACAACTTGTATTTTGCCTCCTCTCTTGTAAAAAATTATGAAACTCTAATTGTTAATTAGCTGTATAGTCCCTTATATGACTTAGTGTAGTTGGCGATATATTCTATATATTTCTCCATAATTTAGTATTGCCAACACAAGTATATATACGAGACTATGTATGACACTATTTGTTTTTATATGGGAGGCAACAAGTGGCATGTAAGGTGCATTGGAGAAGCATAAGCAACCACTTCAATACATGACCCCTTTAACATGGGACCATAACCATGCTATATGAGTTATTCTTCCTCCAATCTTCCAAAATTTGCTCCATCTCACTCCAAGTCTTGTCTAACTTTGCATCTTTGCCATGTATGAGTAGAAATATGACATGAAATGACAAAAATTCTTAAGTACCAAATCCTTTGAATTCATCCAAAACACAAGCAATATGCTATGAAAATAAAGTTAAAAATAATGTATATGTAGAGTATATCAAACTCCCACACACTTAAGCAATTGCTTGTCCTCAAGTAAACCAATCCATCATTCAATCTTAAATAGAAAATAACTTTGAAAAAAATGCTTAGCCAATCAAATATACTTATGAAAACTCTTCTTCATTCATTCAATTATAAAGGAATATTATACAACCAACTACTTATGTCAATTTATAGGATAGTTTAATTCTCTTTATGACTCTTCAAATTACAACTAAAATAACAAAACTTAACCTTATGCGTAAGACAATCATATATAAGATGTCTACTTCAACTTTCAAACACATTTAAATCTGACTTACAGCACATCATAACGCTACATCAAAATAAAACTAGACCTACTACTATAACAGTGGTAAGTCTAGGTCAATCCCACAGAGTGTTCGATTAGCTTTTGAAATGAAATTAATCGATGTTTAGGTTTAGGAGGGTTTGGATGGTTTAAAATAAGAAATAAAACTAAACTAACTATCAAAAACAAATGGACGAAAACACATAAAAATGATGAAAGTGGTAAATTCATTAGGAATCCAATTCTTTGGTTCAATCTTGGTCTACACCCTAATTAAACATATTTCAATGATTTGTTGTTCTCAAACCTCTCCTAGAAACTATTAATCGTAAGTTAATCTATTAGCCCGAGTTTTTCCTTAGGTATTGTTTAATTAAGATACAATCGTTAATTAAACCTAACTAACGAATAACCTAGGATACGTTCTCTAAATTCAATTGGATAGTAGCATTATGAATTAGGAAAACCAATTAATCAAGGCAATAATCATATACGATGCATCATGTAACCTAAGTTATGTTAGTCCTAATGATTCCTGACCATTATTCGCTACAAATGAATATCAACCATAACAATTACAAATAATAATGAATATTCTAGCAATGGGTTTGTAATAAAACGATCCAATGAACGCATTAAAATCATCTTTTCACAATACCCAAATCCATACACATTAGATAACATAATCAATTTTTAAAGAGAGAAAGAAACAACAAATACAAGGAAGGAATGCTTAATCGGGTTGTCAGCATCGATGTTGCCTTTGAACTGGCATTGGAAAGCTACCCCTTCATGGGTCTTCTCAAGGTAGAGAGCTTAAGTTCCAAACCCCTTTCGATAAAAAACACACCAAAACTTTCATAAGTTTTTCTGTCACAACAACGAAGGATTTATAGCAAAATGTAAGGTTCGGGGTGAGGTGTAAATGTGTCACAGTGGTGCATGGGGCTATCACGAGTGTGACTTTATGTCACACCCGTGACTTAACATTGCATAGGCGTGAGAGTGACTCACGCCCATGCATTCATATTGCACAACTGAAAGCTGCGCAATAATTTTGCATAGCTATGAGTTTTCTTTTCTAGTCCCCTCTTCACGTCACACAACATCTCTTCTTTATACATTAAACATGGAATGAAAACTGGTAAATGTACACATCTTCACCTCATAACTCATGTGATACATATACAGTCTTATACAATCCATGCAGCCGTGAATAAGTGATGCTTTCCAGCCCTCCAAGTGCAACCGTCCATCATTCATCATATAATAAAGAGCTATGTTAAATGGACAGGTGATGTATTGGCCAAATCCATGCATAGCCGTGAGTGATGCTATGCCAGTAATTCCATCAACCGTGAGACACTTCACATCTTGGTTCTTCACTTTCCATTTTCTTGTCTTCTTCTTGTCTTTATTTTCTCTAATCTTCTTCATTCTTGTTCCATGATGACAAGTGAATAATCTTCAAAAAATGAACCAAATATAGTGCTTTCAACTCACTTTAGCTCTATCACTTCCGAATTGTGCCTAAAACCACATATGAATCAAAGTGAATATCTTAAGCAATTTCATGTCATTAATCACTAAATGTTATGGAATAATTATTCAATCAATTAAGCACATGTCAATTTCCCTTAAACTTTTCTTTTGGCCATCCTCAGGCAAAACATCAAAACTAAGCTCATAGAACCAAAAACAATCACTCATTTCCTATATGTTCCAAGAATACATAATTATAAGCAAAGATGAATGACTTTGAAAAATCATAGTAAGAACTTATCATTTCAAGCTTTTACTCATGATTAATCAACATTCAATACCTTTAAAAATCGAGCAATTTAATAGTAGACTTGGAAAATGTGTTTAAACAAGATATGTTCATGCGTACACTCAACACCATTCATGATCATGCCATTCCACAACTTTGCATATCATTTTATTTTTCCACCACTAAAATTCACAGGAAAAATCATGAATCAAAGACTTTTCAAGGTTGTAATGTGGGTAAAGATAAGGTGAGATGTATTTAGGTAAAGTAGCATGAAAGCCATCAAAGCTAGTGAAACAAAAATGACACTCAATGAGGTATCAAGTGCACAAGTTAACATGCATACAAAACTAGGTACTGTCAATTATAACGAATACAACAATTATATTTCACAACTCAATTCAGCTCTCACACACAAACCACATGAAGGATAACAAATCGAAAGGTATCTCTCATAGAGATTGATGATAACACTATATTGAAACTATAATAAGTGAATCTTCTAAGACAACATCTACCTCATATTCAACATACTCAAGTAATCCATTCAGTATAACTTTAGGAGGGAAGATTAATCATAAACAACTTTTCAATGCATATACACTTCCTCTTTGATACATTTATTTAAACATTTTTCTTTCTTTTTCTCTTTTTTTTTTCATATGAACATTGTAAGAAACTACATCAACATAGAAATTTCAATAATATGGCATAAAATAGCATCCCAACCTTATAACCAGCCCACATATACGTACACCACCATACTTATACTTTTGTACATCCAAAAACTCAACAATCACAAACACAAGATCCTAGTCCTAATTCTAGGAAGCAATTAGCTGTGCGTGCTTTGCTTAGGAGTGTGTCGGTTTCGTTTGTGTGTTTGACTGAGACTCGTATAAAGTCTCACATTGTTCTTAATAAAGTGTGCTCTTCTTTGTTTCCTCGTTGGAATTCCTTTGATAATTTAGATTCTAGTCCTAATGCTAGGATAGTAGTTGCTTGAAATCCTAGTTGTTTGATGTGTAGCCCTAGATTAACAACTGATCAGCTGGTTCACTTGGAGGTGTCCCCCATTAATAGCTCTTTAGTTTTCTTTGTCACCTGTGTGTACGGATCTAATAGCCCTACTCATAGGAAACATCTTTGGTCTGATTTGGCCCGTCTTCACAACTCAGTTGGCATTCTTCCTTGGATTGTAGCTGGTGACTTTAATGTCATTTTGTCTTCTCATGAGACTTACCCTCCTAGCCCTTCACCTCCCCCTGGTATATGTGATTTTAGGCATTGTGTTGCGGCTTGTTCTCTATTTGATCTTAACTCTAGTGGTCCTAAGTTCACTTGGTCTAACAAACAAATTGGTGACTTTTTTTGTTGTTAGGAGGTTAGATAGAATGCTTGTCAATACTGCATGGACTGCTAGGTTTCCTAGTTCTTATGGGGTTATCCTTAATCCAAACATCTCTTATCACTCCCCCATAGTGCTTAGATCTCCTGCGGTTCAACCAAAGCGTCCTACACCTTTTCGATTTTCAAACTTCCTTGTGTCTCAACCTACTTTCCTTCAAGTTGTAGAAGAGGCTTGGAATAGTCCTGTTTTAGGCATCCCTATGTTTTGTGTACTGTCCAAGCTTAAACTAGTAAGGCGGGCTCTTAAAGGGCTTAATTCAAGTAAGGTAGGTGATGTTCATGCAAGGGTTGAGCAATGCCAAACTTCCCTTAACCAAATACAAGATCAAAAGAGACATCAACCTAGCTGCCCTTTCATGGTAGATCGGGAAACTGAAGCCATTCAAAATTTGATTAGTGCTTTAGTAGATTAGGAATCCCTTTACAAACAAGCTTCCCGGATTAAGTGGCTCAAAGAGGGGGATCGTAATACGACCTTTTTTCATCATTCTCTTCTGGCCAATAGAAATAGAAACAACATTCACTCGCTGATAGGACCAAATGGCCGTAGAATTATGGAAGTGGATGAGATTCAAAATCATTTCTTGGAATTCTTTAGAAGCACTATAGGGGCTAGAAAGGTTCTCCCTTCTTCACAAACTTTCATGGACAAGTGTTTTCCTAATAGGATTTCCGAGACTCTCCTTACTAAACTTATCGCTGACGTCTCAACCCAGGAGATAACAGAGGACCTCAATTCTTTTAACCCCAATAAATCTCCAAGTCCCGATGGTTTCAATGGTGTGTTCTTTAAACGTACTTGGCATATAGTTGGGCGGGATGTCTCTAGGGCTATTCAAGACTTCTTCCAACATGGGCATCTCCTAAAAGAGCTCAATTCTACGTTTATCACTCTCGTCCCTAAGGTAGAAAATCCATCCACAGTCGGCGATTATCGGCCTATCGCTTGCTGTAATTTTATCTATAAGATGATTGCAAAAATCCTAGCGAATAGGCTTAGAGATGATTGCAAAGTGCCTTCCTTAAGTATCGTCGTATAGGGGATAATATCTTATTGGCTCATGAGGTTTTCAAAAATTATCACCTAGCCAATAACCATAGGAGATGTGCTTTTAAGGTGGACTTACAAAAAGCATACGACTCAATCCATTGGGATTTCTTACTCAATATTCTAGTAGATATTGGTTGTCCTCCCCAGTTCATAGGTTGGATTAGAGAATGTATTACCTCCCCTGCCTATGCGGTCTTGATCAATGGGTCCCCTTCTGCGTTTTTCCCAGGGAAATCAGGCCTCAGACAAGGGGATCCTTTATCCCCTCTACTGTTTATTGAAAGTGTAAGTCGACTTGTGCATATGATGTAACTCGACTTATGCTTATACAGTACCATAACTCGACTTGTGTC
>JAOSBM010000002.1:26708931-26727794 GCA_027568955.1 Erythroxylum tenue | reverse complement strand
TAATCTGTAATCTTTCCCTAATTATCTCCTAGGATTCCTCCCTTAATTAGCTTAGGATTTGACCAGATTTGTTGTATATGTAAATGTGTATATATTCTTACAGTCCACGAATAACATTTACAACGTTTTCTCATCCTCTTTAACTTCAAGCCCTGATAGTTTGTAAAACATCTTCAAAGCTATAATGATGGTTGTAACTGAGTTAGAATCAACTCTGGACAATATGATTAAGTCATTTGCAAAGCTTAAATTAATAATTACCTACTTCCTGTTTTTAGAGTGATACTTGAAGTGTGTAAACCTCTCTATTATTCTTTTAAGGAGTAAGACTTCCATGACTAATGCGAACAAGTAAGGGGAGGTTAGACCACCATGCCTAATTTCTTTTGTGTTTTTTTTTTAGTTTTTAAGGGTTGCTAATTGATTAGGATGTTGTACATTATAGTAGCGACACATTGCCTAATCCACCAAATATAGTTATTTGGAAATTCTATTATTACAAGTATATTGATTAAAAAATCCTTGTCCACAATGAAATGTTATAAGATTTCCTTAATTCCATATTAGCATACAAATCTTGTTACTTCTCTTCTTTGAATAATTTCTTATCTTGTATGAGGAGAATTTTATCTCATATTTCTCTGCTTGGAATGTATGCTCTTTGGATAAGATTAATATGATTTTAGACCACCTTCTTAAACCTCAACCAACATTTTGGAAACTATTTTGTAAATAGAATTGCAACATTCTATAGGGCAAATATTAGTAAAGGATTTTTGTTCGCTGCCCTTAGGAATAAGAGTAATAAAAGTCTTATTAAGATCTGTGAAGAGTGAAATATTTCAGAAGAACTCTAGAATGACATCAGTTACCATCTCCTTATTCATGGCCATGTTTTTATGAAAAAGTTGATGTTGAACCCATCAAGGCTAAGTGCTTTAAATAGATTTAGAGATTTAAGCATCTCTTCAATCTCCTAAATTGTTATTGGCTTATCCAGAGCTTCAATCTCCTGAGGTGAAATGTAGTCTTGAATAATCTCAATGAGTAAAGGAATGAATGAATGCGTATTGGTAGGGGCTTCCATTATATTGGAGAAATAGTCACAGAACTAGTTGGTGCTGAGAAGTTAGATTATGATTGCCATCCTCTAAAGAGATGATCTTATTGAAACTCATTCTAATCATGACAACTCCATGATAGAAAGAGAAGTTCCTATCTCTAAGCAAGTATATAAAAGACCTTTGCTTTATAAGAAAATGATAATAACTTAGTGTTGTAGAAAGATTGTCCATTGCTTTGCATTCTAATTCCTGGAGAATTTAAGATGAGGGATTATTATATAGATTAGTATGAACTTTCTCCATACTACTCCTGGCAGTGTTAAGGAAGCGGTGAGTATTGCACACATTTTTGCTAAATAAATCTTTCATCTCCTATCGAATAATGCCATTATTTCTAGTATAGATAAATTGTTTATTGCCCATTAAGTTTACACTTACTCCTTTCCACAATGCTTCATCAAAACCTTCTAAAACAGTCAGGAAATTATTAAATCTAAACGGAATGTTATGACTTACTTAATTAGTCTGAGTGATGATTACAGAGTGATTAGAAAAACTAGAGTTAGTAAAAAAAAGTCTAATAAGGAGGGACGACTTGAAACCATTCATGATTGGGCATAATGCGTTCAAGTTTCTTCTTGATGAAGTTGTCCCAAGATTGATTGTTGCTCCAAGTTTCAAAGTTTCCTCCAGAGGGTTGATATATGCTTAATTGATTATACATTTATTCCATAGCACTTAATGATTAATGATATCAAATGTTTAAGACATTCACTTTAGTTCACATTTAGTTTTAGGTACAATTCGGAAGCGAAAGAGCTAAAGTGAGTCGAAAGTACAATATTTGAGCCGCTTTCCAGAGATTCACAATCATTTGTCTTCATAGAACAAGAATGAGAAGGATTAGAGGAAGAGTAGATAAGAAAATGCATGAAGATGATGAGTATATGTTGAAAACATCAAGATGGAGAGTGCTAGAAATGACGCACGACCATGAGATAAAAGTCATGGGTGTCGTCATGTTAGTCATGCCCATGAATTATTCGTCAAGGATGTGAAAATACATGAACATCCATGACTGATTTGTCATGGGCATGACACCACCATCCACGCCCATAACTCACATGCACTCTCGTGACACCACAAAGTACGCTTGTGAAATGCTGCCAGCTCACCCAAAAACTTAGTTTTGAGTATAAATACATCGTTTTGACGACAGAAATGTCATGAAAGGTTGGAGGAAATGTTTGGGGGTTTCTAGAGAAGAATGAAAGGAAAAACTCGATGTTGTTGGAGATCCAAGGAAGCCATGAAGAGCTAAGCTTCCCAACATCAGTTCAGAGGAGATATTGACACCGAAGAACTGTTTAAACATTTCTTTCATTGTTTTTGTTTTTCTTTCTCTATGCTTATGGATTTGAGTTTTCATGTATGAATGATCTTTATTCTCGTTAAATTGTTTATGTGTGAACTCGTTACTAGAATTTTGAACACAATTCGTAATTGTTGTGTTTAGATATTACTAAAATCTTCAATATAATTCGTAATTTTTATGTTGAGATTTATTTTGTAGCAATTAATGGTTTCAGATCATTAGGGATACAATCCGTAATTATTGTGTTTCTGATTAGTGTCGAATCATTAGGGATAACATAACTTAGGTTAAATGACTCGAGCTTGTGTGGTTGTTGCCTTGATTAATCCGCTTTCCTAATTCATAATGCGGTTGTCCAATTAAATCTCGAAAGCTTATCCTAGGTTGTTCGATGACTAGGTTTAATTAACGAGCGTCTCTTAATTAAACACGACCTAAGAAAAATCGGGGTTAATAGAGCTTATCATTAACCTATAATTAATAGTTTCTAAGAGAGGTATGAGAATAACAATTCAATAAAGTATGTTTGATTGTGTCTAGGTCGAGATTGAGCCAATGATCGAGTCTCTAATGCATTCATCACTTTTCATCATTTTTTTATATTTTCTTTAATTTGTTTTAATTAGTTTAGTTTCATTTTATTTTACTATTTGAACCCAAACCAACCCCCTAACCTAAACACTAATTCTTTTCACTATGAAAGCTAACCGAATATTTTTTGTAGGGTCGACCTAGACTCACCATTGCTATAGTTGTAGGTCTAGTTATTTTGAGTAGTATTATGATACGCTACATTAACGGTATATTAGTCACTTGAATTTTAGTCAGGCATCTTTTAATCTCTATGCATGGACTTCCTAATAATTTGGTTCCTTCAATTTCTTCAAAATGAATAATATGGTGTTAGCTCAATAGGATGACAAAATAGCATCTACGTCAATAAGGTGTTAAAGTGGGAGATTGTACTCTGACAATAATTTAATATAATGGTTAGTAAAATTTAAAAACCATAACTTTTTCTCTAGTTGGAGCTCTGAGTTCATTTGATAGTGTAGATCTACATGAATCTAATCTCTAACAGTAGAGATTGATTTGAGGCTTGTAATTTACATTATTATTTATTATTTCTTAAATTTCAAGTGTTATTTTTTCTTACATACAAGATTTCTACATCTTTTTTTTTGGTAAATCAGAAAAATTTATAAATGAAATAAAAAGATGTACAAAGAGTTCACTTACAAATACCATAGAAAGCACGACTAGCTAAAATATAGCAACTAGCCTCAGGAGCCTCAGGACAATCCAAGATAAAATATAGGGATTTTGTAATACAAGATTTCTACGTTGCACATTGCATATATAAGAATTGTATATATTGGAATTATACGACCGGAGCTACACGAAGAAATCGCTGGAGAAGTAAAATTGATTAAGGAGTGTTGACGGAGATGACGAGGAATCTCTTTTCAAAATTTAAATTAATATTATAAATTAAAATTGTATTTTTTAAACTAATTTTAATTTACTCATAAAATAACGTCACTCACTACCAAGTTTTAGGATATCGTTTTGTGCTGGATCAAAACTGGTATGAAACGGAGAATCAGTTGTACCGAGTTTAAATACCGGCCGGTATTCAAAATACCGGCCAAATATTGGCCGATACTAAAATTTTAAAAAATATGGAGACTTTTTTTGCAAAATTTTCAAAAATTTTTGAACTCTCCTTCCTCTCTTTTTTTCAAAATTTTTTAATTAGTTATTTTATTTACTTTAACTTTTATAATTATTGTGAATTTTAATTTCTGTTTTTAAAACAAAAATAAATATTTTTATTACTAATAATAATTATAAATTAAATCATCATCATCATCATCACACCCAGGCTGAAATCCCGCAGTGAAGCGGGGTCTGAGGAAGTCTGATAGTACGCAGCCTTACTCCTACATAGTAGAGAGATTGCTTCCGGTAGACCCGCATGCAGATGTGATATACAAAATAATGATGCATGAATAAGGAAAAAACGCCAAATAAGTAAGTAAAAAGAATGCCAATAAAAGACGAAGACATACCTGATGCATAACGACATACCTGATGCATAACCTGAGTTGTCAATATCTTACACCTTGTAATGACCGGCCTATTTCATCGCTAGTCGCACTGGGGTTTTCATTGAGCAGCCATGATGGAAAAACAATCCTATGTTTTCAGCGTCTCTCGCGGGAACAGTGGGTTGAACTTCCTATGTGATACGTGTATCGGTTACCCTTATCCTATCACGCCAGACTTTTCTACTTCTAGCAACTACCTCAGTGAGGGTCAACTATGACATATCTTTCTTGATTACTTCCCTCCAGGTCTTGTAAGGCTTTGCCCTCCTCCTCTTGTATCCACTTAGGTCTATTAGCTCACCGCGTCGTACCGGAGCAGTAAAGGGCATCCTGCGCACATGTCCAAACCACCTAAATCTTGTCTCTCTCAACTTGCCTGCAATACTTGCTACCTTTAGTCTCTCTCGAACTACCTGATTACGTACCATATCCCTTATAGTAATGCCACACATCTACCTAAGCATACGCATTTCTGTGACCACCAATTGCCTCGTGTGTCTACGTGTAGCCGGCCAACATTCTGCCTCATATAATAAGCCGGGTCGAATTGCTATTTTATATAACTTTCCTTTGAGTTTTACTGGAACCTTTTTATCACATAAAAAACTTGACGCACTCCTCCATTTGATCCACCCCGATCTAATGCGATGTACTATATCGTTATCGATATTTCCATCGCTCTAAATGATGGAGCTAAGGTATTTGAAATTTGACTTTTGTGGTACGACAGTCGTGCCAATAACTACCTTCGTCTGTACCATCTGGTTACCTGAGAACTTGAATTCTAAATAGTCCGTCTTAGACCTGCTCATTTTAAAGCCTTTCGTGTCTAACGCTTATCTCCAACATTCTAACTGGGCATTTACCCCCTCCTTGGTTTCATCAATCAGGACAATATTGTCAGCAAATAGCATACACCAAGCGACCTCCCTTTGAATATGTTTGGTAAGCTCATCTAACACTAAAGTGAACAGAAAGGACTTAGAGCCGAGCCTTGGTGTAGGCCAACACCAATAGAGAATACTTTTGTGTCGCCTCCTACCGTCCTGACGCTAACTAGTGCTCCTTTATACATATCCCTAATCACTCTAGTATACGTTGTAGGATTGCCCTTTGCCTCCTATAAATTATATAATATTTTTAATCACTCTAATAAATTAAATAAAACTTAAAAATAAATTCTTTTTAATTGAATTTATTTGAATTTTTATATAATATTTATTAATAAAGTATTAATAAAAATATTTTATTTTTTAAAATAAATCATTTAAAAATTATTATTTATAAACTAATATTTATTTTATATATTTTAAATTATTAAAATAAAATTTATTTGAAATTTATATATTTTAAAATATATATTTTAAAATTAATTATATTTATTAATAATTATTAAATAAATTTTATAAATTAAATTAAAATTATGATTATTATTTATTATTATAATTTTTAGAGATAAGGTTAAAAATATACGGTACTATAAAATAAATTATTTTGTAATTTAAAAAAATAAAGGAATATTTCATAAATTTACTCGTTATTAATCGATCGGTATGTGTCAAAATTCAATCCGGACAGTAATCGTAAAATGGGTCCTGCACGGGCATATCATGGGCAGGGAAGAAAATCTCGGTTTGGCCGGTGGGCCCTAACCAAAACATAGATGCCACTCGAACTGTATAACGCCTTTCCAATCACATCCCCCGGGAAACCTGTTACTACCCCTTAGGAGCTGCCACGCGGACGACCAACACCCAAACTGAGTGTGTGGGAAACATGTTACTACCCCTTGTAGTTGCCACGGACGACCAACTTCCAAACTGAGTGTACTGATAACTGTCCACTGTTCCTCGACCCCGGAAATTAGTCTCACACTTCTCTTCCGTCAAGTGAGTTCTGCTTTTATTCACTATCAGACATTTGCTTTTGTTTCCCTTGCACGCGTGACTTTTTTTTTTTTTTTCTCTCTTTTCAATCTTGTGTTAACAACGGACACTTTGTTAGACGGGTTGAATTAGGAAGTTGGTGTTTCATTCTGTGACTTACTGACTTTTGACCATACATATTCCGTTATTGAGATTAATTAGTTCTTCCGCTCACAGAATTGTATCCATTCGATTCCGGGGGTTCCTGTATAATTTCCAACATTTCGTTTTCCTTAGAAATTTGAGGTTCCTGACATTTTCCTCTTTCACCTATTTGCATCAGGAGGTTTCAACTTACATCATGGACCTAGCAACTGATGGGTATGTAATTTTCAGGATCGTGTCCTGAACAATTTGATTTCTTTTACTTTGTGAATCTTTATTCCCAGATATCCAAGCAGTGATGTTTTAAGAGGGTTTCTTCCATCTGATGCTTTCCTTTTCTTGTCTCCAATATATTAGCTAGATTTTAATCAGTATGTTGTTCTTGGAACAGGTAATGCGCAAAAATGTTTTCTGCTTTTGTGGTGGCAATTTCTTAGCTCCCAACAGGGACCAGTAACAGTTTCAATTTTCATCTGCTTATGACTTTTATACATTTTTGCTGCCTTATAACGGTTGTTATAATATCATCCTAGCAGATGTTCTCTTGGCCGACAAGTACGATGCTTTCCATGGAAATTGGAAAGGTTAGATTATGAGAATATCCACAAATCTCCTTGTAATGTTATTTCCTGTAAAACAAGGATGAGGTATCCAAGGATGGGTCATTCTCATCTTGGTTATACTGCAATTGGTTGTATGAGCGATGTATACTGGAGATCATACAGCATTCCATCTAGTATGGAGGAATCTTCCTCATTGCAGTCAGAAGAGTCTACAGGTGGCAATGAGCATGCATTGAAGGATTCTCCAGAAGACCTACTCCCACAAAAATTGAACAGTGATGAGGTGAATTTCTTCTCTACTACTGTTAAATATTTAATACAACATTTATTTTGGTTCCTGTTAGTTGTAAATTGATATGAAGCAAGAATTGTCTTTAACTTTTCTGAGAGTAGTATTAGTAATAGTGTAACTGGATCGCTCGTCAGAAGAAAACTTGACCTTACCTATTTAGATGATAATAAAAGGATTCTGAATTTCCCATTTCTATCTTAATAGACAACATTCAGACCCTTCGCTTAATCAAATGCTATGGAATAGTATTAAAAAATATTATATATTATTTACCCTTTTGTGTCATTTCCAGTGATAGGTTCTTGATGAATAAGATCTACATTAAAAGAATATGAGAAAATATAATGAGATGAGGAAATGTGCCTTTAGCCTGCTTCACCCAAATAACCAATAAACAGAAAGTTGGTGTAATTAGTTAATGTGCTGTTCTTTTTTAAACTCTAACCATAAACTCCATGACGTGTTGTTCACTTCCATGTAATACCCTGAACTTTTCATTGTATTCACTGGATGCCCAATACTGTACTACTCACTGTAAATTAGTGAAATCTCCAAATTGTTTCTAGCATTCTAAACTTGCTTAATTTGACTTGATGTAGAAGACCAATTATGCACACAAAACATGCATTATTAATCCTAAAAATGTATTACTTTGTTAACAGTTAAAGTCGCTGCTGGCTGATTCTGAAAGGAGAAGGCTCGTTACAAAACTAAGTGAAGCCAATCAACAAAATCGATTCCTCAAACGACAGGTTCATATATTTTGAATTTATGGTTCTTAAGAAAAGAAAATGAATTCATAGAATGAGATAGGAATTTCATGTAAATAAGATGAGGATGTTTGAAGTATCGATTCCTTGTACATACAATGGCTGATCCCTAATAGTTTTATTTTTCCTTAAAGTTAATTCTAAACCTTTTGAATTTGCATCAAATGAATTGTTTTACAATAATCATATATGATGTGGTTGTTATATGATAACAATCTATATATACGTATATATTTATATACTGGAGGTATTTTCACCAGTATTTGATACATAACACACATTCTAGTGAAAATAACTCATAGTTTACTTTTCCCAAGATATTATTTTTAACAAATAAAGATGCAATCAAAATTATTGCTTGACAAAGCTTTCAATATCCTTGTCGATATTAATTATAACTATATCTTAAATGATATCCTTAGTACCATGTAATGAAAGAATTTTTTGATCCTTAAATAATAACGAAGACAATACTCAGTGAATGTTTAGTGGTCATCTCTAAAAATAAAAGAACAATAAATGTGCCTTGGTCACCTTGATTATCAATACCTAATAATGGAAACATTGATATCGTTTGATCATGATTGATATTTGTGTCTTATCATGATCTAATAATCCGCTTCAATATATTATGGTATTAAAATTTTTTTCCAAGAGATTATGTTCAATGTAAGTGACATGGTTTATACTTTGTATTCCTAATCCCAAGATATTAATAATAGGTTTGTTTCCCGTATTTATGGTTCATGTTAGCATGTATCCAAAATATGTCTATATTTTGCACTTGTAAATTCATCTGTTAAGCATAGTATAGTGATACATTTAAAATCATTTATTTTTATTACCGAAACAAGTTCTTGAAAATATTTAGCTAACTATAACTATTTGAACATGACTCCCTTTTGGTAATTTAATACATAGTTATGGGAACTGTGTTCTTATTTTGGAGTTAACCCAAACTTAAAATTTGAAAGCTATATAAATTCTATATGATGTTGGGTTTATCAGGAATGTTTTATCTGGATATACACATTAGACTCACTTTGTATTATTATTTAAATTTACAGCTACATGTCAAGGACGATACCTTGATGGACTTCAAAAGAGAACTTGCTATGATGGAACTTGAACTTCAGGTTGAATTCCTTATTTCCAATAAATTTATCATTGGGTTTATCTCCAATTAACATTTGAGCCTTATAGAATTGTGTTGACTTTACATGTCTTGCATGTGATCATCCTTTTTGTAATTTAGAAGTATTTAATTCTTTTTGTAATGATATTCCTATAATAGCAATAGTCCTATTTCATGTGACTAATCTCTTCATTTGAAATATCAACATATCATTTTGAAGTTTATTGCATCTCAATCTTGTCAGGCAATTTATGCTCTCTTAGTACACATATTGGAGCTTCTCTTCCAAGCCTCTTGTATATATTTCTTGTGGTTCTTGAGGGAATTGCATCTTTTTTTCTTTGAAACATCATAACATTTCAATTTCCTTATTGGTCTTGTAATGTCGTGTGTGATTAGGCTTTAGTGCTGATGTCAGAAGAAGTTGCCCAATCTAGCATTCCAGAAGAATCAAGGAAGATAAATGGAAAGTACATTCAATATCATCTTCATTCACGACTAAAAGGTAAATATGTTTTATTTTTTTATTTTTTGAACTTCAAGGAGGACAAATTTGTTTTCCCTAAAGATAATGCATTGAGGATTTTTTTAAGTAGAAAAGCTAAATTTCTTTTCTTATTTATATGGTTTTTACTTGGATATCAATTATTTTGGGAGTGAATATAGGAATACATACAATCCTATGGTCAAAGTTCATTTTCTTATTGCTTTAAGTAGATTTGTATTTGTCTCAAAGCTATTAAATTATGTATTTTTTATTCTTGGGTTCAATTGTTGTTGCAAGCTATTCATGGGAAAATGAAAGAACAAATAAAGGATGTGGATGTTGCACAGTCCAAAGAGATCTCTTTATTTTGGTGTGGCATGGCTGAGGTAAGTAGCAAAATAGTCCTACACATGCCTCTTGCCATGTATTTGCTTATTGAAAAAATTTGTATCCATAAGTGATTATTTTAAAATGATACTTCTTTAGTTTTCGTATCATTAACAAACAATAGTGAAGCCGTGGCTTTCTTACTTTTTGTTTGACTAAGTTTTCTATATGATTGGGTTAACTTGATGGCTATAGAGAAATACTAGAGCATAAATGCATTTTATTCTCTTACACATACAATTGTTTGCAAGAACATTTATGTATGTATATCTTGCTCTAAAAAGGGAAATTATATAATCAAGAATTGGTACAAAAATACAATAAATAAAATCCTATAACTACTCCTAGATATTGGTTTGATCCATAAATTTCTTAAAGTTGGTATATAGATATCACACATATCAAACTTGCAAACCAAATTATGAAATAATTTGTTGCTGTCTCTTTTCGCAAACACATTAGCAAGTTATTTTTTTGAATATTTATGTGAAACATTTAAAAGCAAATTAGTTATCTTCTCTTTGATGAAATGTTGATCAATCTCCACATGTACTTTTTAATCATGTGGAATGAAATTATGAGATATACTAAATACAACCTTGTTATCATAGAACAAGGATGGATGATATCCTTTAACAATTACTATTCTTCCATAAACTTTTTCAACCATAACAATTCATGAAAAATTGTGGTGCTATATATTTTACTTTGCACTAGATCTTGCAACCATAGTCTATTTATTACTTCTCCAAGTGACCAAATCTCCACCTACGAGTGTTCAATAATTGATGTTGATCTCCTTTGCATTTGTAAAAGCTCCTCTATTTAGAAGTTCATTCTTAAATAGGAGAAATCCTTTACCCATAATTGATTTTTGAATATCTTAAAATGCAAAAAATTGCTTCTAAGTGAGAATCATAAGGATCATGCATGTATTGACCTGCCAGACTTGCAGCATATGCTATTTTTGATCTGGTGTGTGAGATAAATCAATCTTTAATCTACCTTTAATATTTGCCCAGTTCCATAGATTTACCAGCTCCTGCTTGTAATTTGTGGTTAGCTTTAATAGGAGAGTGAGAGCTTTCTCCTACTTCTACTCCTACTAACCAACCTCATTCGAGCTTTCTTCTACTTCTATTGACCAATCTCATCCAAGCTTTCTCCTACTCCTAGTGACCAAGCTTAGCTAGTATCTGTTGAGCTTGGCTTGTGCCTCCTGGTTCTTCTCTAAACTCCTAATTCCTCTTCTTACCTTATTGTTCCTTAGATTCTTTTGAGCTCTTTTGTTCTCCATCTTTCCAGCCTTAACCCTCATCTTAATTGGAAGCAAGTGGTTAGTGAGTCTTCTAAAATTACTCTCCATTGTTGTTCTCCATCTTTTGCTAGTAGTTCTTTCATTATGGCACCTCCTTTTGAGAGACTTAAGTAGGGAGCTAAAAATTGGTCTTCTACTATTGTTGGCTTCTTCATAGGGAAGCGGCCTGCATTTCTTCTAATCAAGACTTGGGCTTTAAAACATTGGAAAAAGTCGATGTTTGGATGATGTTCTCCTAAATGAAGATAACTTGTTTCTCTTCAAGTCCTCTTTAATTGCGGGTGCTTAAGAGGTGTTAGAGGTTGGATTGTGGCATTTTAATAGTTTACCTCTCTTCATTTAACTCTGGAAACCTGATGTCAATCTCAATAATATCATACATAATCATATACTAATTTGGATAAATTTCTACCAGGTTCCCCTATAATAGTTGTCCACCAAGAGATTGAGCATGTTGGCAAGCTTCACTGGGAGGCCATCTGTATGGATGAGGCTACTGCATCTAGAAGTAGTATCGGTTATGTCAAACTTTGTGTTTTAGTTGAAATGAAACAAGAACTCCCTGATTCTATTCCTCTGCTAGGGTTGAGTGAGAACGATACCTTGATTGAGGATTCTATCAAGGTATCCTATCAGTGGAGACCTTCCCTAAAGCAACAAGGGATGATTTGGAATGCTACAAGAAAATAGTTTCAAAGAGGCAATTTCAATGAGTTCATAGGAATTGATAGTTAGGTGGAGCATTTCTCTAAAAAACAAGAGTTTCAAGTGGATAAAGATGATGCTGTTCCTTTTGTTTCTCCTAGCTTGCCCAATGAGGTACTCTAAAAGTACAAAACATTCTCAAGGTGGACAGCAAGGGAATTCAATTTACTCAGACTTCTAACTTAGAAATGGAAATTTCCACAAGTAAAGGGCTTGGATTTGATGCTTCTTGCTCCTTGGTACAAAATGAGATGGTCCCTTCGGACACTATTTAAAAAGATACTAGTTCAGATGCTCAAATTGTCTCTTCTGAGGAAGGATTGATCTCCCACAATAGTGGTAATGCCAAGGATGGGTGTAAAAATTGATGAGAAAGGAGTTTTAGTCGCAAGATCAAGGCCAAGCCTTCCAATTCAACCTTTATGCTCCCCCAATGCCAATCGTAGCTTGGAACACTAGGGGCCTTAATAGTCCTAAAAAGCAACAAGTAGTCTATGTGACGTAGGACAAATAGAAGAAGTATTAACTAGTAGCTAAAAATCACAAAATTAGGAAATTTGACTGATATTAGGCTGTTAGAATATCAATTTTGAGGGCTGGATTTTGGCTAGGAATGCTAAAATTTTAGATTTTGTATAGCTGGGGTTTTAGGGTTTGATTGCTGAAAATTTAGGGTTAGAATTTCGGGGTTTAATATGGCTGAAATTTTGGATTAAGATGGCTGAAATTTAGGTTAGGTTTGCTGGAATTTTGTAAGGAACACAAATAATAGATAGTAGAAATCAAGAATCACTCTTAGGATCTAAGAATCATTTTTAGTTGAAAAATTAAGTTTGTTGAAAAAATTTCAGATTGCTTGTTATTGAAGGGATGGATACACACATATTTATGGAGACTTTTTTAGAACTCTTATTCTACTAAGAAAGGATTCCTAACAAATTTAAATCTTATTCTAATAAAAATTTTATAACTCCTAAACAACTAGGATAACATATCTAAAATAGAATAACATATTGTACCACTGCTTCCTATCTAATAAAGAATCCTGATAGAATCTAAATTTCAGCCTTTATCTCTGATATCAACTCAATTCTCAATCCTCATCCTACTAAATTAAAGCTTGTGGTTGACTAATCTTTCCTCTTTTATTTCTTTTATAGACTTTAAGCTCTTTTTTATCAATTCTTCCTGACTTGTCTGAAGTCGTCCTTGACGTAAAATGTGATAAATACTGATCATATAAGTTTGGATCCAAGTTCTGAAATTTTGATTCTAAAATTCAAGTACTATCAGAAATCGGTCTTTCTTTCCACTTGACAAGAAATTGTCTATATCTTCCATCTATTGTGGCTACAATTTGTTCATTAAGAATATCCTTTGTCTCCTCTTTAAGATGGGGAATGGTTGGAATTCTTACAGCTACAATAAGAGATTGCGTATCATTATCTATGAGAAATAGTTAAGTTTGCAATATTAAAGATATGACTAATTCCTGTGTCATTTGTTAATTCCAAAAACATAAGCATTAACACTGGAGATCTTATAAGATTCAGCACTCTGTGAATGGAATTTCTTATATTTTCTTTTTTGAAAACGCTCTGGACAAATCCTAACCATCACCATATCCTCGTCATTGACTTCCACCAATGCTAATCAGCATGTTCTTTGTAAGACAAATTGTTGGTTATTATCATTCGTTGTATCTCATCAAAAATGTCCCTTATGTGATATGCAAAACCTTCAGCTTCAATACTAGTGTTGTTTGTCGTAAAGAAACCAGAACCATAGGCTTCTTTGGTTGAACTCTTGAGACATATCTCAAAAGGACTCTTACCACCATAACAATTTGTAGAACTATTATACGCAATTTCTGCCTCAGGGAGAATTAGGTCCTAATGTTTTACATTTTCTCCAACCAAACATCTTAACAAATCCCCTAAGCTTCTATTCACCACCTCTATTTGTCTATCAGTTTAAGGATGGAAATAACTTGAAGATGAAGCTTATTGTTCAATGTTTTCTATAGAGTTTTCCAAAATATAACTCATAAACTTCACGTTATGTTGAAATATGATGGTTAAAGGTAATCCATGGAGACTTAGAACCTCTTTGAAGAATAATTTAGCAGTGTGGATAACATTAAAAGTGGTGAACAATACATTTGTAAATGGTTTCATAACAAAATCACACGGCTTCTCTACAACGTAGGCATCAAGAACATACGTATTGCTACTTCTTGTAGTTAGGTGCACTAACTTGCCATCCTTGCTAAATTTTGACTTTGCATTTGCACTCACAGCTTCTTCTTTATTCCTTTGTTGTACTAACTGCGCATCTTCAAGTCTACTTCTCTTTCATCAACCACTACAACTCAATCTTTATTCACAACACTAATATTATCATCAAGTTTTGAACCAACTTTAGTTGTTGGTTAAACTTTTCAGCTCCATGTTATGTTATTTTAGCTTGTTGTCCTATTCTTTTAACCTGTTGTGCTGTTTCTTCAGTGTACTGTTTAAGTGCTTGAACTTGTTTTCAATTGTTTCAACTTTAGGGTTTGCCAACACTTTGATCATTTCATATTGTCAAACTCTTCATGTCATGATCATCTTCCATTGCCAAACTCTCCATATCATCAAGTATTTGAGCACCTCCTACATGTAGGCTTGAAGATTCAAATTAATCCACTAAATTGAAGGAATTAAAATTAATACATGATTTTTCAGCAAAGATTTTTCCATACATTGTGTGCTGTTGATCAATATCAGTCCCTTTTTCTTGCTTATTACCACGTTGTCCATCAACTATAGGTTGTTGGTTGGTATAGTTTTTTCTTGTGGGAGTTTTGACTTTTAGGGAATTTATGTCAAGGTTGTCTATCATCTCCAAAATTTGTTGAACATGTTTTCTTATGGAACTTGTTACATGTAAGTTGGATTTTGGAGCACCTTGTGAACGATGATCATCAAGCCCAATTTTTTACAATATTTAGAAGTATTTCATTTTTCTCTAGGTTGTTGAATATTCTTCTATAAGCCCTTCTATTACATGTCGCAGTTGTAAACTAAAGCTCTGATACCAAATTGACGGAGGAAAAATAGAAGAATTATTAACTAGTAGCTAAAAATTACAAAATTAGGAAACATGAATGATATTAGACACCTGGAATATCAAGTTTTAAGACTGAATTTTGGTTAGGAATATAGCTGGGGTTTAAGGTTTTGATTGCTAAAAATTTCAGGGTTTAATATGGCTGGAATTTAAGGTTAAGATGGCTGGAATTTAGGTTAGATTTGTTGGAATTTAGTAAGGAACACAAACAATGGAAAGTAGAAAACTAGGAACCACTCATAGGGTCTAAGAATCACTCTTAGAAAAAAGTATCACATCTTCTAGTTGAAAACTCAAGTTTATAGAAAAAATTCAGATTGTTTGTTATTGAAGGGCTTAATACACACATTTATAAAAAAGTTTTTAGAACTCTTATTCTAGCAGGAAAAAGGTTCCTATTTAATAAGAAATTCTAAAACAAGCCAAATTTCAGACTTTATTTTTTATGTCAACTCAATTCCCAATCCTCATCCCCACCAAATTAAAGCTTGTGGTTAACTAATCTTTCCTCTTTTATTTCTTTTATAGACTTCAAGTTCTTTTGCATTAGTATGACTACGTGAAATCAATAAAGCCATTAATCTTTGGCCTTTTGGAAACCCAAAAGGCTGAAAAATGCAAGCTACTTTGCTTTCTTAATAAGAATTGGAAGATTACCACAAATCATGAAGCTCACTTCTATGGAGAACTGTTATTGGATATGATCCTGAGAGAATTTTCATCCTCTAACTCAGTCATCTTAGATCAGTGTATAAATCTACAAGTTGAAATTTTGGGATCAGGTACAATTTGGATCTCTTTTATCTAGGCCTCTAATTTTGCTTTCCAAAGAAATTCACTATGAAACGATCTAAGGCACTACTATAGCTTAATCAAGGAACCGTGAAAAATGAAGGTCTAGTACTCTCTAAGGTACAATATCTTGATCTCGTCAACAATTGATTTTGCATAATCAGCATCTATATATGTCTCAAATACTAGAAGTTCATTTCTCGTAAACAAATACCTGTTTTTTGTGTCTCTTTTAGATATTGCAATACTCGGTCAGTTGCTTCTTTTAAGCTATACATCCATTGACTTATCATATTCACTGCATATTCTATATTTGGTTGTGTGTAAGATAGATAAATGAGCCTCCCTACAAGGCATTGATAATTTTCCTCGTCTACTGTAACATCCTTCTCTGCCTTCTCAAGTTTAATATTTGGTTCTGTCAGAGTACTTGTTGGTTTGCATAAGAACTCATTAGTAGCATGGATATGATATTGTCCACATAGATTTAAACAATTTCACCTTGTTTTTCATTTTAATAAATAAGTCATTGTATACCTTTCCCTTTGAGAAACCATTTTCGATTAAATAGGGGCCTAACCTGTCATATCATGCTCTAGTTGCCATAAATATCTTTTGTCTATATGCTTATGTGCATCATACTTTCAAAACCTAAAGATTTGACCGAAGAAACCTGTGACAAATTTAGTCCACACGGACAAATCACAAGTGGACAAGTGGGGATCACAAAAGTGATATATGTCCAATAAATTAATTATATTTATTTATTAATATTTATATTAAAAATGAAAATAATATCCAATCATATGTATTTCTTTATTAGTAATCAATAAATATTAATTTATTATACCTATTAATAATTAATTACATATTTATTAGTTTTACATGCTTATAAATAGTATCATTAAATTTTCATTTACTATGTACTAATACTAATAAATAAGATAATTAATTCTTTTTTTATTTTATTTTACGAATAATTAATGATCAATTTGATTGATTTTTCATTGTTAATGATACTTAGAACTCTATTCAGTGCAAGAATAAATTGATTTAGTCTCATCATGCACATTTAGAGACTCACTCATGCATTGTAAATAATTCTTCAGCTTCCAGTTTTCCCTTTAAGCCTTCATTTAGTAATTTATGAGTTTCCTTGCACTTGGAAAATAGTATCTTGCTTGCTGTAATCAATATCTCACGATTTGGGTAATCATTTAATCTTTAAATGAGATGAAGGGCTAATCCTATTCCCAAAAAAAAAAAACAGGAGAGAGCATGACATAAATTTAGCTTAACAAGATCATAAAGAAATCATATAATCAATTATTAATTCATAAATATAGTAATCAAACCTAAAATTGCTTCTAATACTGGACTGGTCATGAAAAGCGATGATCAAACAAGGACTGGTGAACAAACTTGATGATAGAAAAAGGAACTATTTTTTATGCCCTTCATGGCATTTTAATCTGTATATCTATTTACGCTATACCTAGGTTTCTTCAGTCTTGTCTTATTAAGTTTAATAGTCTTTTTGTCTTGTTTGGTGCAGTGCACTGCACCTCGATTTCCAATTCATCATAATCTATTGTTTTTGTGTCTATGCATCAATTTGTACATATTTTCCATTATGAGTTCTCTTCATTGGACCTTGATCATCTAAAAGTGTTTAAGCAAGCCTTTGCTGTTAAAGCGTCACTTAGGTAAGTTGAACTGGCCTTGGACTATCTACTGAGGGGAGAGGGAATTAAAGAAAGAGGAACTGAAATAATTCAACGGGAACCAGCTATATTATCAAATTCATCGATGTGGAAGATAGATAATAACTGTCACATGTAGCCTGATGGTATTTTTGGTCCTTTAGAGTATTTGACAGAAAATTCATATATTCTCAGAGTGTACAAGTAATGGGAAGCTTTGATGGTTGGAGTCAAGGCGAGGAGTTGTCACCGGAATATGATGGTTCTTTCACCAGGTTTACTACAACGTTAATGGTTAGACCTGGAAGGTATGTGTCCAGATGCTTGATCTTCAGTCTTCTCCATCATATGATGCTTAACATCAGATGCTTTTCTTTGCAAGGTATGAAATTAAGCTCCTGGTTGATGGAGAATGGCTACTCTCACCAGAATACCCTACCATTGGCGAGGGGCTGACAAAAAATAACTTGCTAATTGTTGAATAGTTTATATCCTTGCAGTTCTTGTTGTATAATAAAGTACTCGACCTTAGTAGCCTGAGCTTTCTCTCGTTATATCTCTGCCAACACTACCAGCTTATTGTTCTATCTTTTACGTAACTACTGTAAATTGTAGAAGCTTGACAGAAAATGTACTTAGATTTGGTTAAACTGGTCAAGGAATGTAAAGGATACTTTGGAATGATTAGGTGCTCTCTGTTAACAGCAGTTGCTTTTTAATGGGGAAGAAAGATAGAGATCCAAGTTCTACTATGCAATTTAGTTGCATCTTCTGAAATGGTACAAAGTTGCTTGGACTAATAACAGAGTCAGCCTAAATCAAAAAGCCTTTTTCTGGGCTATTTACACTCCATCAGTCCATTGTATTGAATTCGTAAAGGCATTTTGGTGTT
The DNA here is from genome assembly GCA_027568955.1 of Erythroxylum tenue. Taxonomy (NCBI): domain Eukaryota; kingdom Viridiplantae; phylum Streptophyta; class Magnoliopsida; order Malpighiales; family Erythroxylaceae; genus Erythroxylum; species Erythroxylum tenue. The sequence goes on along the minus strand of JAOSBM010000002.1, from coordinate 26,709,059 downwards.
GCAAGCAACAGCGAAGGACCAAGCAAGCAACAGCGAAGGACCTCGCACCTGGGAAGAAAAACAGAGTCAGGGAAGTCTCAAAGTGAAGTGCATCGTTGTGGATAAGAATTGGCTGGCTACCAACTTAT
>JAOSBM010000002.1:26648979-26661535 GCA_027568955.1 Erythroxylum tenue | reverse complement strand
GACAAGAGAAAATGAAACGTGTGGTGTGGGGAAGGCGATGTCTTAAGGGTGGCGTTAAGCAACATTTTCGACAAGTCCTTCTCTTCTGCTCTCTATCTCTCTCTCTCTCAATTTTCGGTCTAATTTATATGGTGTCTTATTCTATTTTATAAATTTCAGTTATTTTTTTATGTTGGTCTCGCGAAAAATCTGCATAAATAAACGCAAGATTCGCATAAATAAATGACTGAAATTTATGAGACAGAATAAGACACCGTAAAATTGAACAATAAAATTAGACTTGTTTGATTATTTATTTACTTAAACAATTACTGTAGATCTTTCGGCCCCACACTTGAAAATGGAGTAGGTGCCTTCTTTGAATGGTTTGATTTGGGGTGGAGGATACTGTTTTTGATAGATGTCTCAATTTTGTGTTATTTAATTTTGTCCACTTTTACGCGAATTTTATATAAATATATGAATTGAGATTTTATAAAATATGATAGAAATTATTAACTGAAACAAAAAATTTGATCTTATTTAATTTGACTCGGTTCTTCCTAATGAATGGTGGCATCCTTATTTTATTTCTTTATCAAATTTAATTGTGTATATATATATATATGTATGTATTGATTGAGAAATAAAGGTCAATACAAAAAGGAAAATATTTTTAATTGATTTCTCAAAAATTAAGATTACCTTAAATTCTATAATATAATTGATATATGAGCCCAATAAAATATAAATGTAAATCATATTTTATTATATAGTTTGGCCTTATATGTTAAAAAATTGAGACGAGATCCAATCTCAACTGTAGCAGAATAATTGTGAAACTTTTCATATTTTGATTTTTTAAAAATCATTGATCACTTCAATTATATAAAATAATTAACACATAAATCATAATAAATGAATTGTGGCTTAATTAACAACCATGCTATATTGAAACCTTTCCAATCATGAATGATATTGTTCTAAGTAAAATAAATCTTAATTAGGAATTACTACTAAACTTAATATCCATGAAACTTTAAACTCAAATGTCAACTCATACATAGAATAATTGATATCTCTAACACTTAAAAAGTATCAAATATCTCAAGTACTAAACATTGTTAGTACATTATCTATATACTTGGACTTGGAATACATAAATAACTTCCAATCTATCTCTATAGATTTAATTCTTAGAATTAAGTTGTTACCTTTTCATATCCAACAAAAGTTGTTTTTGGATAATTACATTTTTAACAATTGAAAATTATAATTATTTTTCTATATGAAAAATATATCTCTGCATACTTCGACTGAAGAGGACAATTATACTCCCACTAACATTTTATACACGTGATAAATTCACGATCATCTTCAAAATAAATTCTTTGAATTCATTATGAAAGTTAATATTTCAACGTCTCATAGCCGTTCAACTATGCATCAATTGTACCAATAAAGGCACTAGTTCCAATTTGATGTATTGTCATAAGATTTGAACTTTTTAAATTTCATCTTACTCCCACTACATATCTTGCGAACCATTATCCAATAAGTATATATTGAAACAAACAATTTATTCAATAGGTCTGTAAGATTATATCCAACCTTTTGGACATCTCATAATCTTTTATTACCCTATTTAATTCTAAATTTAATAGATAATGTATGCTTCAACGATGCATCACAGCCTTAAATCATTAACTTTGACTCTTTAAAAAACTTATTGTTCCATATCTAATATGAAATCTTGCTAATTGATTTCATTAAAACTATTGAAGGTAGGTCATTGTACTAGGTATAGCTATAAAAGAAATAATATTGTATTATACAATTTCTCATATTATATTTTTCTCTTTACATAAATTCATACTCTTATAGAATTTTTTGGTGAAGGTATTTACTAGAGAATCTCATTCATTACAAATAACTGAAAATTAAAACTTACCATAACAATCTCATCGAAATGCTTCAATATTCTTAATGCTTAATTTTTAATTAGATTTAAACAATTTGAATTGTTCAAAGTTTTAAATCATTATTTCATTTAATACATATGACTATATCACATAAAGTCATTAGTAATATAATAAAATATAAGTAGTATCCCTTTATGAATTTTTGTTTCATCCAATACATCACATGTATACATTTAGTTATACAATACCATCATCATTCTTTTTCCAAAGATTGATTTGTTTATTCTTCAACTTAACAAGTTTCATATGATTCATAATCAAAATGATACAAATATCATTGTATGTAACTTTATGATTCTCATTATGTTGATTTAACCAACATGGCATAAAAGGATAGTCCTAGTTATCCTACTTTGTTTTCTTGTCACTTATGTTAAGTATAAGTCTCCTTTGATCCAACATATACAAACTATTTGTATAAAATTAAATCAACTTGTTTTACTCAACAATCTATTTCTTATTGTGCTTTAAACATTGTAATACCGTTGAATCTAAATTTAGTATCAAATACTTATAACCATGAACTAGAAATACATATGATCTCTATCATATCACGTATAGGCAAGAAAAATCATGCAATCATTTTCTTTTCATAACAACTATTATCATACTATAGCAAAGCCTTTAATTGATATCTATGTTTATGCTTTTAGTTGATTAAATTAAGCAGAAAAATTCCATCAAGGTACTATACCTTTCAACTTTACTCAATGCAACCTCATACATCTTGCTATCATGATGTTAACATACATATTACATGTTGTCATCAAAGTTTACAAGATATTAGTCAACTCAAATTATCAATACATTGTCATCTATATGATTTTGATGTATCTCTAAAACTTTAACATTAAAACTTTAACATCAAATCTTCAATAAGGATTAATAGAAACATTGTAGAATTAACATAAAATTTTTCTATCTAACTTTGAGAAATCTTCTTAAACATAACATATGTCTAAGAAATTTGGTTCACTAACTTAGTATCATCTATACTAAACAAGATAAACAAGTAATTGATTATATGTTATGACTACCAAATGAGATTATAACTTTAATTATATATTTGGTTATTCACACTATTTTATTCGAAATAATATCCCTCACTATTATTAAGAAAGATTACTCTAATCTTTCTAATGGACTAGGATCCAATTCAAATTTAGTGTATCTTAAGTTTGTTCAACAAACTAACTAAACTTAAACAAAAAAAATAATATTCAAAGCCTATACTAACTTTATCTTCATTACCGAACACCGGTTATTCCAACTCAATGAAACACTGGTCATTCCAACTTTTATAATAACTCTATCATGTAACCAAACAAACTCATCCTTAAACTTGATTCCAAACCTCTTTTCACAAACGTGTATCCAAAATCCTTAATCTTATTCACTTTTAGAAACCCTAAAATTAAAAGAATGAAACCTTATCTACTTAAAGAAGCTATTGCGCCGCTAGCCTCTTCAAGACTGCCGGTGCCACCGCCAGCTCCAGCTGCACCTTTTCTACATCTCCAGCAACCCCAACGGCCCTCCACCCTTCTGCTGCTGCCATGTCACGCTCCTCCATGGCGCTGTCACAAGAAGTCTCCATAGCTACCACCTTCTGCCTGTTCGCTCTGCCTCCTAGAAGTTCTAGCAACTAACGCCAGTTATCCAGTATTCTCTAGTCACCAATAACCGCTTCTCACTCTAGTTGACGCCGCACGCTACTGCCCTATAGATCCATCGCCTTTGCCACCCATCGTCGGTGCACGTGGTGCCTCTGTGTTAGACTCCTAAGTCCAGACTACGAGATCGTGTGAGTCTTGGCGAGTCTTGGCCAATGTTTGGCGCGTAAGTTGGCACGAGGAAGGCATGTTGACTAGGAAACAAGGCAAAGTCTTGCGAGTTGGTGAGCAAAACCCGAGGAACTTACGAAGTAGGCGAGGAATGCGGGAAGTATCGGCAAAGATTTCGAGATTAGGCGACATTCGATACGCGTGGGCACGCGTGGGCACGCATTGGCGAAAATCTTCGACGAGACGTAAGATTCAGATGTGAGGTCGCACGGAGTTGGCAATCCAAGTCATGCGAGACCCGAGAGTGCGTGAGAAGGCATAAAGGCATGTAAGACCCCGCGAGGATATGTAAAGGTATACGAGCACGATGAGGCGCTTAAGCACTTGACTTCGGCGAGACAAGTCGAAGGTATGTGAATTGTGCGAGGTTTTATACTAACTTGGTTTATGACTTGTACTTAGTCATGGAGCGATGAGACTGCCCCATGAGTGAGCTGGATCATGGAAGATGGACTTATCCAAGGATGTGCATTGATGGGCAAGTGAGATCAGACTTAGTACAAATTTTGGTAGAGTCTCGGACCTTGTGGAGATTGACTCGACCCAAGCTAGGACTTGATGGACAAAGGACTTAGCCACGCTCGGATGGATGGACCACGACTAACGAACTTGTTGTGGGAAGCATTGGATCAACCAGTATGCTAGTGGGCTTCGGCGAGATCACACTGCATCATTAGCGGATAGAGATTACGAGGAGATCTTGGATGATGTGGCGATGACTGGGAGTTAGAGTTGCAGTGAAACTCAACATCTGAAGATAGTGGAGATCTTCGTGGATAAGGATGTTAGTGTTCTAGATAAATGTAAACTCTATCTTTATGTTATCTTGTTAGATTCTATCTTATCAGTTAGAGTCCTATTTGGATGGGGGTGTCATCCAATTGGTTAATGAGATCTTATCTGATAGAGATAGCGTGATCTTAGATAGTTCAGATTTAGTGGGAATCTGTGACTCCAGGTTGGATGCCTATATATAGCTCATTCGAGCTTTGCTCTTGTAATTCATTCAGAGGGAGTGAGTTTTCAGAGAGAGCATTCTTTGTATTCTTTTGAGGGAAGGTATATAAAGTTGGTCTTTTGACTGTATCTCTGTGTTTTCCTTGTTGCCTATATTTTTATTGCTTTCGCATTGTTTCTTTGAGTGCGTGCAAGGTAACCTTTTCCTATTATCTAGCCTAAGAATCAGATTTGGATTTTAATTTAAAATAAAGCTAAACAATTAAACTAAGATTGGAAACAATATTGAATGTAAGACAAAGGAAATTACTTAGAAAAGTCAATATCAAATAATAGTGTCTACGTTATGAATTCCCCTAAAAGTCATTAGATAATTAACCTTTTATTATGCAATTATATCATTGATTATTGGACCATGATAATTCTCATCTTATGTTAATAACTTTCTCGAGACCTTTAACAACTAATCAATCAATTGATTAACAGAAATATTTCTATTTAAAACTACTAGGGATTGCATTATTGATTTATGAATTCCGCTATTAGGTTTGACTCTAATCTAGAGAATTTATTTCGGCCTATCTCTAGGTTTGCATGCAAATTCTTTCAATTATGATAAATTTATTTATATGACAAGATTTCTCAATTTCAATCAAATGAAATCAAATCATGCACTAATGTTCTGCAAGAATAAAATGCATAATTGAATCGTAATAAACAATCAATATAATTGCATTAAATAAAAGATCAACACATATTGTTATCCTAAATTAGGGTTCATTACACCTAGACACTAAACAAGTTTAGTTACTAATAAAGGCAAACTAATAGAAAACAAAGGAATCATAATTCTAAATCTTCCTTTTTCTTTTATTGGATCTTCTTGCAAGTTTGAGGTTTGATGTTGCTTTCTATCAAATCTCTTTCGATGTTAGCTTCATGTTCTCCTTATCCCTTTATAAAGATTGTCGCCCCTCTAGGTGTCTAACGTCTTAAAATTGTTGTAAAACTCACTCCCTTTGATTTGCCTCCACTCACGTCCTTTTATAGTAAATTTTATAGGATATGCATGATCACTTACACTGGTGTATGAGAGATCGTGTATAATTAAAAACACCTGATTTGCAATTTTACATGGACACAGAGACATACATGGGTAACATATATAACTATGTATATCAAGATACACAAACGTGTAACTCTGCACGACCAAAACTTTAATTTTTCAATCTTCACACATTTACAGAGATTTAGATCGTCACCGTACACAGTCATGTAAGTCCTTAGTTGCTTCAAATCTTCGTCTTATGCCTCTTTTTCAACTGAATTTTTCTTCTTTTGGTTCATAAAGGCAAGTATAACCTATAAATGCATTTGGAGAGAATTAAGTATCAAATATACAACAAAACTATGAAATAACAAGCAAAATGCATCAAATATTTGTACATAATTATAGTCAAATATGTATTTATCAATAATAATTTTAATTTATTTCAATCAAATTGAACTAAATAAACATTAATTAAGAAATACTTTTCTTAATTATTTTTAAAAAACACTTTTCTTAATTATAAAGGAGTTAATTAATTAATTTCAATCTAATTAAAATATAATTATTTTTATTTTAGAAACCACTTTTCTATTTTTAACTAAGAATCGATTTAATTATTAATCTTAATCACGTTAATAAAAGTAATTAATGTAATCTTAAAATTGATTTTGAATTTAAAACTCTTTTGAATTCTATTTGGAATAAAGTTATTCTTAATTAAGATTGGCTTGCTCTAATTCTAGAATTACTTAAATTTACACTACATTATTCCTTATTACAAAACAAGCCAAATCCCATTTTGGAATACTCTATTGTAATATCTAAAAAATCCTTATTCAAACCTTAAGACAACCTAACCTTATAGTCTAATACCCCTCTTTCATCTTATTTAGAAACCCTAGCCTTCACCATTGAAACTCTAATGTTGCCACCCTACTATAACCTTGTCGCTGCCATGTTGCCGGTTATCCCTCTTGATCTTACACACCGCTTTTCTTTTGCACAACAATGACACACCTTTAGTTAATGACCTAAGGGCATTCCAGCAGTTGCCATTTGTTATCTCTCCTTGCTTCACTAACAACTTCTAACATGTCTCCTCTATGGTGTTAACATCAACTTCCATCGCTAGAACCTCTAGCAACCACCGGTGGCATCCACTAAAAGATAATAAGATCTAAATATTATTTTTAGGGTTTATGATTCCAATTCTAAAATTCAAGGTCAATAATAATCAAGCATTTTAATCAAGCTGCATAACTAAAGTCAACCATGATACCACTGTTTTTAATCAGGACAAGGACTAATCCTGTGTGCAGAGAAATAAATACAAAACTTTTTTCTTTTTGATTTCCCAAATCCAAGATCAGTTTAAATTTGTAACATGATTAACACATAAAACATAATCAACCATGAATCTTAATTTATACCTTATTATGAAACTTGATCATTTTTTTGTCGTTTCCCTCGAACTATTTATGAAACTTGATCATTTTTTTGTCGTTTCCCTCGAACTATTTATGAAACTAGCTTATCTCAATTATCGTAGCCACATAAGTTTCTAGCTTCTAACGGTATTCACAAAATAAGTTGAGAAGAACTCTAGAACTATTATAGAGAGGGTTAAGCAAGGAGTGTTATCCCTTTCGGAGCCTAAGCCTATTTATAATAATTTTTGAACATTTTAGTAATTTAATTGAAATTAAATTCAAATTTAAATTTAAATTTAATTATAATTACTATTAATTATAATTAAATACTAATTATGCCCAAATAAGATCTAATATCTCATATTAATCCTTATTTATCAAATATCTCATATTTAATCATAAAATTTCTCAAATTTTACTATCAAGTCCAACTTGATTAAAACAAGTTTTTCTCTCTTTAATTTGTTCTATAATTTGACCTATTAGGTTCTCAAATATGTTAAAATGGATATAAATTATAATCCTAAATCATTTTTAGGATTAGATAAGTTAAATTCCTTTAGTTTACTTTTAATTATCTAATTAAGCAATTTATATCCATTAATCAAGAATAGCGTTTAGCAACACATCATGACTACCCAAATATTTAGGAATATCAAAGTAGTTTTGACTAACCTTTTTGTCCATAATTTTTTGTATAATTCAATCATTTGTCATACAATATCCTGATTAGACATTGAGTGTATAATTAATGTCCACTCTATTTTAGTCCAATCATATTAATTCTCCACCATTAGTAATTAATTATATTTGTAAACTATTTACAAAGTGACATTCCACTTTGACCAAAAAATTTTCAAATTAATACTAATTGAGAACATCGGAGTAATCTCCCTAATTACTTTAGGGTGATGAATCTTATATTGATCACTTAAATGCCTCCATATAGTTCATGGTATATACAATGAATACCAATTGAGCTACCATTGACTAGAATAGGTCATAAGTAGTATCAAAATATGGAAATCCCTATAGATCATTTATATAATCATCATAATGAGAATTTCTATAGACATACAAGTTATGTTCCAAATTAATTTCTTATATGGGGTTAGATTAGTGAACTTGTTCTATAACAAGCACCTACATGTTTTTTAAATATCTCTATATTTTAGTCTATGAGATTGAATACTTCCTTCATAAGAAAAAAATTACAAGGTGTATTAGTCTCTTCTTACTCTATTAATAACTAATCTCAATAAAACAATAACTAGGAACAATTTAGTGATAATATATAAATACAATATGAATCTCATAATTATGATTTCACCTTAATTTCATTTGTAATATATATTGACCTTGTGGACTTTATCATATATATCTAAATATATACAAGATAAATAACTTTTAAAATTATTTTGTTACTAAACTGTAACCAACTGATTGGCTACTAGGGTATAAACCATGAATAACTTACTCAAGATGTCTTTAATGCCTTTTTCTAATAGTAACCTAGTATGTTGTGGTCTTATGCTATTAGTTATTGGTTTGTATCATATAAATATATAAAGGTTTTGAATGCATTTTGGATGGAAATTTTGGCCCTATTAAGCAGTAGTTTTGAGAGCTTACAAGTTGGGGAATTGGTGTTGCAAGTATGAGTACCACTATATTTAAAATTATAACATGTTTAATTTTTTCTAAACTTCTAAGTTTATTGTTTTTATTATACTATTGTGAAAATGACATAATATTTAGTTCACTTTTTCTTAAATATGATTGCATCCAAGGTTCATGAACTCTTTTTAAATTTCTTTTTAGGCTAAGTCCTTATTTCAGAAACGAAATCATGGTATGAAGGAGTTTTTTGATCCTCCTTGAAATTCACTTTGAGAAATACAACTCAAATAACCTACATCATTTATGCTACTACTGCTTGTGTAATTGGTGAAGAATCATGGAAGGCCTTGTACAAGGGAAACTATATTAATATTGAGAAGGGAGGAAGGGCAAATGTACACCACTAGGAAGAAGTCAATCAGTTGCAACAAAGAAAAAAAGCAAGAAGAATAGCCACTTGGTTTTTCAGATGTTGATGACCTTTACTCTCATTTAAACATCAATTAATTGTTTGGTAGATCGATATTTTGAGAAGACATTGTTAAATAATTTCTATAAATAATGCTTTTTTCTTATTAACCTTCTATATCTTTGAAGGGACCCCTATTTGCATATCAAGTTCATATGCACTATTTCACAATACTCTTTAGTTGTCTTTCAATAGAAAATATTTTGTTATTAGACATATTGGTTTACACTAAAGAAAAGCTAAAAAGAGGTTTACTTAAAATTATGAAATAAATACCTTGTTTTGTAGTAGTGTATCAATAGTAGGTGTGAAATTTGGTATAGTCAACTAGAATCCAAGAAAAAGGTGTTTATAAACATCTCCTGGATAAGGTATGAAAAATATCAACTTTTAATCTATATATAAGGGAAATAGAGATCGAGATCTTAAGGTAAACTTGTCATAAGGACCTTTTAGATTTTCAATGCAAGTTTATGTTAAAAATACCACCTCTTTTTAACTTACTTTTTTAAAGTTAAAAAATGGTATATTCCAAAAACAAGGCTTAGCCTTGCAAAACTACCAAGAGAGTAGAATAATATTACATCACATACCATAAGCTTTAGAAACTAGTGATAATCGATAAAGGAAGCGATAAATGATTAATTGACTATATTTATATACCCATATTTATTGTGTTTTGCTTATTATTTAAGAGTTTTATAGTATTTTTGTATTTATTTTGCTACAAGTGTGTTTTTAGGTGATAATTGCCTTTATAGATTAAGAGGATAAGAATTTAGGTAAAATTGTGGCATAAAATGGAAGAATTGAAGTAACTTTAGTGATACATAGTTGTGTATAGTAACCGTGTAAGTCCACTATGAACTTGTGAAGGTTTGAATACACTACTTCTGACTGTGTGAAGATATATGTAACACCCCAACATATACCCTGGAAGAATTATAACATGTCTAGGGTATATTAAAAAGTGAACATAATGAATTAAGTGCATCTAAGTATAGTAAGAGACATAATGGTACTTAACTTAAAAGACATGGGAAATGGATAATTTGTTCGCTTCGACATGGATATACATACTTAGACGTGAAATATGTATGGAAACTTTTGATATGTTTGCATGGATTTATGAATGTGATGTGAGGGGAATTAATAAAAAAAGTATTTCATAAGTAAATGGGATGTTTTTGGTTAAATTGGATGTATTTTGTGTTGCTCTTGCATGATAAGATCGAAGTTAGTTTATTTGGGATGTGTACCTCGCTGAATGGATAGGTCCCACTGAGCATACTTCTGTAATTTGGCCATATCCTGGCCTGTAGACCTCCAAATTAGATAATTGTAATTGGAGATTAAAATAGAGACATAGGTATAAAACTTTGATGAAGGAACCGAAATTTGATTCTACCTCTAAGAGTTCTGAATTATGTTTTGAAGTTAAGTTCTGGCTACTGTCTTTGTTTTCGAACAATCTGTAGTTTTTGGGGTATAACTCCTGATATAATTAACCAAATTGTACGAAATTTATTCCATTAGAAACTTAATACATAGGGTAATGAAATAAATTGAAAAGATTATATGCCAATATGGGAATTAAAGGAAGAAGAAGGACCAATATTTAATTTTCCTAAAGTCAACTCATAGACTAGTAAGATTAAAGCATGTGTGTCTAATAGAATTATAACACATGGTCCGATAGAATTGTAACATATGGTCTAATATAATTTTAACATATGGTCCAATATAATTTTAACACATGGTCCAATATAATTATAATATGTGGTCTAATGGGATTGTAACACATGGTCCAATAGGATTGTAACACTCCTTATACGAAACCTACAACCATCCACATATATAGCAACCAGATTCTTGTACACGCATTCAAGGCATGCATTTCTGTTCAATGCTATACTTCTGCACATTACAAAACTTCTCAATACTTAACATTATCATTTAACAGTAGTAAAACATCTTTACGTTTACATAGTAATCCAAAAGAAAACACACAATTTCCTTTAACCATTACATATACAATCATCTTTAACTAAAAACACCTTCCAAAAGTACTTTTTCTTCTATCTGTTAGCCTTGGTCCCTACAGATGTTCCATGTACCTCTCCCCTATGACTTAGAACTACATGGATTAACATCCATGTTAAGCTTGAAAGCTTAGTAGGGAAACATTTAGTTTGGATGACCACTCACAACAGTCATCCACCAAGCACACACATTCATAAATATCACAACTCACATACCATAAATTCACAATCATGAACTAAACATCGATATTCAATCCTCATGTAAACAATGATGGCTTACTTAGGAAAAGTACATAATGCAAATATGCTTCAATATATTATCCACATACTGAAATGCACATTTATAAGCCAAATATTGATTACAACTTTGGATACTTGAAGGTATCGAACTGTGGACATCGGTTGTTGGACCCCGTTCCCGAAGCCCAGCCAAGGAGTTGGATCACGTTCTCAGAGCCCAACGATCCGATTCGAAGCCGAAAAGCGTTAGCGGGTGCTATTGTAGGGTTATCTCAGCGAACCCTCACTTGCTTTGAAATTAATCCTTTCAAATTCAAAACCAAAGGATACCAATTTTGTGGAGAGGTAGTAAAACATGTTAGAAATCCAATGCTTCAAGAATCACTCAATTCGGAGGTCGGACGAAGGATTTATGATTAAAAAAATCCAATAGGTTTAAACCCTAGCTCCAACTGAACATGACTTGGCGCTAATGCCATAACTTTTTCTACAAATGTTGGAATTCTTTCGTTTTTTGATGGTTGGAAAGAATACATCGAGATCTACAACTCTTATGAAGACCTCAAAATGTGATTCAGCCTCTAAAATGGTCAAAATCGCGGTTTACTGTAGCTGACTCGAGAATGTCCGTTAAACGGACATGCAAGTCCGTTTAACGGACATGGACTGGCCAAACACACCAAATTCGCCCGAGAAGGTCCGTTAAACGGACATCCATGTCCTTTTAACGAACATACACTAGGCAAGCACTCCAATTTCACCCAAGAAGGTCCGTTATGTCTGGACATACACTGGGCAAAGGGTCCCAAACCCTCTTCCAAGCTTCTCCAAAGCTTCCATCTCCATCCTAACACCATATACACTCCTAATCTCCCCCAATATCAACCCTTCAAGTGCAAAACAACTTCACAACCATTCAATTATCAATTTAAATGCATCAAA
>JAOSBM010000002.1:26631375-26648879 GCA_027568955.1 Erythroxylum tenue | reverse complement strand
TTATACAAAAGGGAACTTTTCAAGTTCTCAATTCATTTCCAATTCAAAAATGAAGTTCATACAATGCTTTCATACATTGCTTTAATGACATATCGACATTACATCAAAACCTTAACACAAGCACAAAATACAATTGATGATTAATGTTCAATATGCTACTAAAGCTATCCAAAAGTCTAACTACTAACTTAATACAAAAGCTAAATCTCTCTCGGAATTGTCCAAATGCCTGCAAGGATTTACTGATCTTCTTGATTTGTACCTAAGGAGTGGGAAAAATTGGGTTGAGCTTCACAGCTCAGTGGCTAAAATATTTATAGCCATTGGCGTAGAGCCACACAACAATCATATACATATATATACAAATATGCATATAGGCATATACATCACAACGAGAATTCAATTCTTACATTGCAAATCGCATTTCATAATTCATAACATCATCACATATTAGATGTAATTCCATTCAAGCATGGCTTATCACATCAAATGCAATGCACAATCAAACGGCTCGAGGGTTCCGTGAACAAAACGACAAAATCGGAGTTTACACCGTGAACGAAACGAGTCTATTTTCGAATCTCGTGGGCCACAAGCGGGCAGCCGGGATAAGGCTTACGTCGACGTGCACGTGACTCAAAACGGTTCCTCTCTCGCCCAAACAAAGCACATAATCCAATCTTATGCTAAATTCAATTGTTCATAATCTCATACTTTGCTTTATACAAAATGCCATGACACAATTCAATGGCATAGCAATAATATCAAAATGTCAAGCATTTGTCAATGCATAACATGACATAAACACAATTCAATTGTTTTATCATAATGGTATACATCGTAATGAATTATCAACATCACAACAATTCAAACAAGTCATTTAGCACACAATAGGCATTTGCTCATATTACACAACAACCATAAATAATTTACCCACCTTGAAATTCTTGAAAATTTCAAATTCAATGGCTTCCTTCCTCTTGCTCTTGTGTAGGCTCTTGATTGCCTAAACACAAACAAAATTTCATGAATTCCAATTCAATTGGAAAAAAAATCCCCAAAATCCCCAATCACCATAAACCCTAATCAAGCTCCAATCTAACCTACCCATGGTTTAAAGAGGTTAGACAACTCAACACCTAACTTAGGAACCCAAAAACCCTACGGATTTCACCATCTTTTTCTTCCTTCAAGCATTCCCAACACAACCTCTTTCTCTCTCTAAAATTTCTCACTCACAACACCTAACAACCCATTTCTTCAACAAACAAGATGAAAAGAGGAAGAACTTACCTTGGAAGCCTTGATTCCTCCTCCTTTCCACGATTTTCCTTCATTTTTCCCTTGGATTTTCGATTTTTCCTCTCTTCTTTCTCTTCTCCCTCACGTTTTTCCCTCTCCTTTTTGCTGCTCACGAAATCTTCTTCTTCTTCTTCTAATTTTTGCCTTCTTATTACTCCTTGTCTTCCAATTATGCCCTTCACTAACATGACCTTTCCAAAAATACCCTTATTTGTCTTATATGGCTCTACACACCACTTAAGCTAACTTCAATCTAACACTTAATTCTAACTTAATCCTAACACTTCAATCTCTAATTAAGGACCCAATTCTAAATAAATAAAAAAATTAAACCAATAACAAACACAAATAACCAATTAAGCAATTTTAGAAAAATTAGAAAAATTCAAGATCCAACATCGGTGGTGTCAAACTATAGCAGCTGCACTGTAACCCTATAGGCATGCCTATCTATCCACATCCAATATAATAGAGCAGGTACTGTAACATTTCCTTTAACCAATTGCAAAGTTCACAATTTGTATATTAACAAATCATATGATATACATTTCAAGTCATAAAATTTGTATTTGCATTCATACATGCAATTCATGGCTTATCACCATTAGAAGGGCATCAAAATCACACTTGTATAATCATGTTATACACATATGAGTAATGAATATGCATACAAATCATTTATGTACATGTAAATTTTCTTTGGAGTGCATTATGATCAATCTTATATTCCAATGTTCAGTCTCCCAATTCATATGTGGTAAGTCCTCTTTCATTTATTTCTAGGTGTTCAAAAAGTTTAATACACATTCAAAAAGGTTCAGATAAGATTTGTTAAAAATCAGAAATGGAAATAAACTCAAAACAATGAAATTTGAGCTAACCCCAAAGTGGTTTAAAAGTGGGCAAACTATCAGTCTAGCAACAAATCACATGATCGAGTCTAGTTGTTCCTTAATATTGGTATAGAAAAAGTCAGAATTGGGTTTCGTGGTCTTCTAGGCATCTGTCCATATGTGTCTCTTGTTTCTAAAACACCAAATATCAAGCCATTTGGACTTCTAACACATGAGTTATAGACCAAATATCACACATTGCTCCAAAGCAGGGGCAACATCAGGTCACCATTTTCTATCCCAATTTCTAATGTCATAAAGCTGGAATTAAGTCAGAGTCTCTTTTAAAGATTTCTATTTCTATGTCTTATTTTCCATATGCAACTAAAATCACCAAATTTAGAGGTCTATAGACTGATTTATGACCCAAACAATGTGACTGGTTCAACAAACCCTCGACAGAATTCCACTACACTATCATCTCTTGTCATATTCAACCAATTCTATGCAAGATAACACCTAAATAGCACCAATGTATCATCCCAGAAACCATTCCGCATCCAAATGAATCTTTTTACACATTTAAATGTACTCAAATACATAAATTAACTAAAGTGAAGTCCTAAACATTAAAATTGGCAAAGTAGTTCTTCTAGTGCTTTGGCCTCCCTTCCTCTTTGACTTCGCTTGAATCACCAAGTGAAAAATGATGGGATTAAGAAGGTGAAATGGAGAGGAGAAATCTGAAGTTAAACCATCAAAGTGTCGTCCATCTTCCCTCTCTATATGCCTTTTCATGAATTTTCTAGTCTTAGACACATGTTTCAATCTTATTGGACCATATGTCACAATCCTATTGGACCATGTGTTACAATCTCGTTGGATCACGTGTTACAATTATATTGGACCATATGTTAAAATTATATTGGATAATGTGTTACAATTCTATTGGACCACGTGTTACAATTCTATTGGACACACATGCTTTAATTTTATTGGTCTATGAGTGACTTTAGGAAAATTGTATATTGGTCCTTCTTCTTCCTTTAATTCCCATATTAGCCTATAATCTTATCAATTTATTTCATTACCCTATGTCTTAATTTTCAAATGGAATAAATTTCATGCAATTTGGTTAATTCTATCGGGTGTTATACCTCAAAAACTACAGGCTATTTGAAAACAAGGACAATAGCTATAACTCAACTTCAAAACAAAATTCAAAACTTTTAAAGGAAGAATCAATTTTCTGTTCCTTCATAAAAATTTTAGAACTATGTCTCTATTTTAATCTCTAATTAGAATTATCAAATTTGGAGGTCTACAGGCCAGGATATGGTCAAATTACAGAAGTTTGTTTAGTGGGACCTATCCATTCAGTGAGGTACACATCGCAAATCAACTAACTTTGGTCTTATCATACAAGAGCAATGCAAAAATACATCCAATTTAACCAAAAACATCCCATTTACTTATGAAATACTTCTTTTATCAATTCTCCTCATATCATATTCATAAATCCATGCAAACATATCAAAAGTTTCCATACATATTTCAAATCTAAGTATGTATGTCCATGCCGAAGCGAACAAATTATCCATTTACCCATGTCTTTTACATTAAGTACCATTATGTCTCTTACTATACTTAGATGCACTTAATTCATTATGTTCACTTCTTAATACACCCTAGACATGCTATAATACTTCCAGGGTATATGTTGGGGCGTAACAATATATGCCCATGTCTGTTGACATACACAGTCATGTATGTTGCCTATGTAAGGTTTTGCAATTATGTAAAGTCTTAAATTGAGGTGTTTTTGAGATACACGATCACCTATATGACTATGTGTATCCCAAAAATGCTAGTTTTTACTATAAAAGGATATTATTGAAGGCTACATAGAAAAGGAAGCAAATTAAAGTCATCAGAGACATCAAAAAAGGAAGAGAAAAACACAAAAATAGGTTGTGCATCACACGAATAAGAAGATCAAAAGTGGAAGCATCAAAATCAACTCTAACTTTCCATATTTTCCTTATCAAGGCTTCAAGCTAGTTTCATTCTTATCTTATTCTATTTCATTTCCTTGTATGCCAATTCTAAAGAATTGTGTTTTGCACATAATTGTGGATTGCTAAATCTATATTAGGGTGTTATTCTTGAATTGTTTTGTATAACTTTTACCTTGTTGAATTCAATATATTACTGCTTTGTGATATTTGTTATGCTCACGCTTAATTTAAATCAAGAGATTTAAGTCAAGAAATTTGTCTTAATTTGTGCAATGAAAGTTGGTACCTTAATAGAATTACAAATATTAGGTTAACAAGCAAATAAAGAGAGATAATAATTATGATTTAATTATTCTTATGATTGCTTCAAATCTAATTGAGTAGATAGGAGTAGTTTTGAGAAATCGAGGGATTGCAACTTAACATTTATCTACTTCAATTGAGATTACTTGATTAGATCTCAATAAAGGGTAGTCAAAACCTTTGGATGTCTAAGGTTAAGCATAGTTGGATTAACAAGACAAAGGGAAGACAAAAGAAGGATGGAATAATCCATAAGTTTCCAACATTGATAACTTATATTTCATTTTTATCCTTTATTTGTTTAATTATTAAGTTTTATTAGCTTACTTTAATTTTCAATTAATTCAATCTTTTATTACCTTAGACAAATTGTAATTCAAATTGTTAGGTGACTATATTCAATCCTTGTGGGATCAATATCAATTATATTACAACATACGACTCATATACTTGCAATATAGCATAAAATAAAGCAAACAAGGCTTTTAGATTTTCAATGCAAGTTTACGTTAAAAATAACACTTCTTTTTAATTCCTTTTTTATGTTAAAAAATGATATATTCCCAAATCAAGGCTTATCCTTGCAAAGTACAAAGAGAGTAGAATAATGTTACATCAGAGACCATAAGCTTTAGAAACTAGTGATAATAGACAAGGGAAGCTAAGTTACAAATCAATTCCATTCCCAGAGCATACGTAAGTTAGATTGACTACTAGAAACCCCATCTTTGAGCTAATATTGAAGATAAATATTCCACCTTTAAATTTATTAGGAAGTAATCCTTGATTTTACTCAAGGTAGCTTGTTGGAATTGGTTGGCATTCAACAGTTCTTGTTTGAATCTTCTTTTATTCCTTTCTTGCCATATGTCATACACCCCTGTCTATAAAGCTAATATGAGGAGTTTATAGTTACCAGCATGATAGTTACTGTTAATCATCTAATCTAAAATATTCTCCCACTAATTGTTGAGGCCCTCTATATTGTATATATTCTTGATCTTCTCCCAAAAGGAATTAGTGAATGCACATTAAAAAATAAGTGGTCTGCTATTTTTAGAAAGCCATGACATAAGCTACATCTAGGGTCTAAGTTGAGTATGGTTTTGGCCCTATCAAATTTAGATATTTTTTTTCTAATTTTAATCCAGGTGGTGAAAGAATACCTGTGAATGATTACCAGAAACTAGGCTAACTTGTGCCAGACCACATCAAGAGCTTGGGGCATGAAGAGTTTCATAATAGATGCATTGGTGAAATTGTCTGCAAACTCTAAAGTTTAAATAATTTTTTCCTCCATCTCTAGATTTAGTCTACTACTTGGAATTAAATAAGCTAGCCAATCAAATCCTCTAAGATTAAAGTTCCACTGTTGGTTGATCGTGAGATAACTGACTTTCTCCTTAGGTTTTAGCATGTATTTTAAGTGGTATAGATTAACTTGTAAGTATAAGGACCCTTTATCACACCAATTTTCAAACTATATAGAAGTTTTCTCACTATTACCTAAAATGCTTCAAAAAAACTTTAACAACCCATTCTCTCCACTTGAGGATGCTAAAACAAGTCCATAAGACAGTAGCTTTAAATTTAAGTTCCCTAAAACTCTGATCTTGTAGGTGTTCAGTGTGGATCCATTGGACCTATATATTTTCTTTATCTATAAGCAACTTCTAAATCCTTTTAGTTAATAGGACTTTAGTCATGATATGAACAGAGTGTATACCAAGTCCTCCATATTTCTTTGGACTGCATAGGTCCTTCCAAGAAACTTTAACATTTGAAGACTTATAGGGGTCATCATTCCATAGGAAATTCCTGAGCAACTTTTCTAGATCTTTGGCAAATCTCTTAGGCAAGATAAGATGGGATATCCAGTGATTATATATATTGTATATCACTGCTTAATTGGCTGAATCCTCCTTGCATAACTTTGCTCCTTATTATGCAATATCTTAAGCTTCTTAAGCTTCCTTTCAATTTGCTCAATGAGTTGCTTGCAACCCCTGTAGGAAGGTTTAAAAGTGGTATTTGGAATACCAAGATAGATAAAGAGGGGATGAACTATCTTCATTTGGGTAATTTATGGGACAATTCTTCCTCAAGGCTAGCTAACTGCATCCTTAGAAAGCATGAGGCAACTTTTGTCAAAGTTTACATCTACTACCGAGTAAGAACATAATTAATTAATATAACTAAACTTTACAACTTCTAAGAGAGGATTAATTTTACAAAATAGCAGAAATTCATCTGCAAAGGGTGATGTTAAAAGTTTCAACCTACTATAAGTCCTGTGATAATTTAAACTTGGTATTTTAGCAATGTTGTAAGCGATCAGCTAAAGCAAAGTTTCCATATTGATGATAGAGAAGACATAAGGAGAAAGAAGGTCTCCTTATCTTAAGTTTCTTTTCCTTTTAAACCACAGGGTAGGTTCACCATTCTCTAAAATACTATAGCTTGTAATAGAGATGCAATGATAAATCCATTTCACAAATTTATCAAAAAAAAAAACCTAAGGCCTGCATTGTTTGAATTAGGAAGTCCCATTTGACTGAATTCAAGGCCTTCTTGAACTCAAATTTAACAGCACATATTTTGCCAATACCTTTCCTCTTGTAACCTTTGAAGAGATCTTAAACATTCAAGATGTTGTCACCTATATTTCTGCAATGAAAAAAGCCACCATGATATTTAGAGATGAGATTAGGCAAATTGGCTTCAATCTGGCTGCTAGCATCTTGGAAATTAATTTGTAAAGAGTATTGTAAAAAGAAATGGGCCTGAAATCACTCATTTTATTGGGGTTCTATAATTTTGGAATGAGGGTGATGTATGATTGATTGATTGCTAGTAATACGACACGTTTAATGAAGAATTCTTGAATAGCTTTTACTATTGGCGTTATTGTCCAATTCTAAGATTGCCTAAAGAAGAAACCATTTAGACCATCAGGTCTAGGGCCTTCTTGAGGCATTTAAGTACTAGATTAATATCTTCTTGCATAAACCCTCTACTCAAGTTACTTATTTGATCATTGGATACCATAGGTTTTAGCAAGTCTTCTAAGAATTGGATGGTAGAGCTCCCAAGAGAACATATTCCTAGCAAGTTAGCGAAGTAGTCCCTAGCTAGCTTCTTAATGCTTTCTTACCCCAAGTGAAGTAGTCCCTAGCTAGCTTTTTAATGCTTTCTTGCCCCTATAATAATTTACCCTTCTCATTATATATGCAACTTACCCTATTACAACTTCTTCAGGCTATTATTGCTTTAAAGAATAACTTAGAGCATTTGTTACCTTCTATAAGCCAAATGATTCTATTCTTGACCGAGTGATGAGCATTTAAAACCTAAAGGTACTCATTTCTGGACCTATTTTCCTTGTGATTAAGGTCCAGATTATCACGAAATTTATATAAGGCTTTATTAGTGTCCCTTGAAGTGAATCACACATTAATATAACACTTAACAAGCGATATACAAATGCACAAGAGGAGGGGGGGGGTTGAATTGTGTATTCTTTTTTGGTAATCCCCTTTTTAAACAATTTCTTAAAAGAAACTTGTTCTTTTTCAGAACTTGCTAAAAATCAATGTTGTAAGTTGTTTTCGAATTTAATGAATGAAAACTGTAAGATCGAAAATTAAAAGTTAAGAGAGAGTTGAGAGTTGAGAGATGTTGACACAACAGATTTATCCTGGTTCACCCCAAATAGTGGGCTACGTCCAGTCCTTAGATATCTATATGAGATTTCACTATCTCACTAATCGTTACAAGTATTCTTTGACATTGAGCCTCTTTAGGTCTCATACAATCAAGTATTCTTTCACTTTTAGCCTCTTCAGGCTATCTGTACTTCTTTCAACTGAAAGATAGTTTGAGCTTTGTTACAGAAAAATAGCTCTAGGTTTTTCGCACAATATAATCTCTCAAATTGCTAAGCTTTTTAATTTCACTAACTTCCGCAGTCTTTAACTCCGACTTGTATTTATAGCCTTCGTCTTTAACTGCTTCTTTCTTCTTGTTTCTTGTTCTTTCAAGAATCGGTTATTCAGTTGAGTTCTGTA
Organism: Erythroxylum tenue; assembly: GCA_027568955.1. Taxonomy (NCBI): domain Eukaryota; kingdom Viridiplantae; phylum Streptophyta; class Magnoliopsida; order Malpighiales; family Erythroxylaceae; genus Erythroxylum; species Erythroxylum tenue. Next base: position 26,640,356 of record JAOSBM010000002.1, on the reverse strand, counting down.
ACCAACTCAAGCTGATTAGTAATCCGATGTGGTCTCGAATCTTCCTTCTGATTTTCTTTAGTCTAATTTTATTTTACGCCTTCCGTCTTATTTTCGCTTTTGCGCCTTGCGTCTGATTTCCATTCAGAGCTTCCGTCTGTCTTTTATATCGTCTGATTTCTTCCGTCTGTCTTTTGTTTCCGCGCTTTCATCTGTCTTTTATATCGTCTGATTTCTTCCGTCTGTCTTTTACATCATCTGATTTCTTCCGTCTGTCTTTTCTTCTACTTCCGTCTTACTTTTCTTCTGCTTCCATTATTATTTGTTCTTCATCAAAATTATTAACGTAAAGTCATTCTGACTTAACATCCCTAAGATTCTTCTTAGAAATATGGATATCCATTTTGTTGTCAGTTGAAATCCTTTATGTAGTTTCTTGAGGTTTCTTTTATGGTTCTAAGTATTTGAACACATTTATATTGGTCATAACATGAAATGGTTGTATTAATTCCATGCTCAATATCATCCTGAAAGCCTTCATAGCTATCAAGAAAATTGAAGAATCTGAATTGAGTGGACCTTGTAACATTGTGTACCAAGCTAGGAATTCCTATAAGGCTATGATAAGATATTAATAAAGGGCCAAAGTTGACCCTTGCAACTTGGAATTGCATCAACCACTTATGATTAACAAGGGCTCTTCCAAGCTTTCTTCTTAAGATCCATTTACCTTGCTAATTATTAGTCTATGTGGAGTGGTTACCCTGATAATTCATATCAATTGATTCAAGATTTTGTATGCAAGTTTGAAACGCTTTGGTTACCCTGATAATTCATATCAATTGATTCAAGATTTTGTATGCAAGTTTGAAACGCTTTACAAAGGCGTTCATATTGCATACCTCCACTTGATTTATAGTGGGGCAAGGTACAATGGAAATCACCAAGAAGCAATCATGTTATATTTATAATTGTTGCTATGATGTTTAATTCCTACCACAATTCATTCCTTAGAAATCTAGTGTTAGCAGCATATATAAAGATTTGACATACCTTGATGTTAAAGTCTTTAAAGATAATTCATACATGGACAACTTGTGCACTAGTTTGAATGGAGTGAATTTCCATATGTGCATTGTTAATAGCCACTAGTATTATGCCAAGTGATAGTCTTTATGATTTGTAAGTGGATTTTATTCTTTCTACAATATTCAAAACTTCTTACAATTGCTCTCCCTGATCTTTTTTTCCAAAAGACCATAAACACATGTTTTTATTGAGTTAATATAATCTTGTACAAATAACTGCTTTTGTGTATTGTTTAATCCCCTAAAATTCAATTCTACAATTGATATTAGGTTTTCTTAGGAGTATCACTCCATTTAGCCTTCTTCCTATTTGATCTTCTAATTGCTGGAGTGAAGTTCTCCTTCTCCACAGTGGAAGTGCCCTCTTTGTTATACCCTTCATTTGAGATTTGGTTCATCTCAACCTCTTTCCCTAGTTCTTTACATCCTCAACCTCCTTTTGAATTGAAACAATCATCAATACTGGTGCTTCCTCCACTTCTTGAGATGCTTCACTAATAGTTTTTGAGGTTATATTACCTATAGATTTAGTCTATAATACCATAATATTCTTTCCCTTTGTATGCTCTGCTTCCATATTAGACTAGTTGGCTGACTGACCATCCCTGATTATCCTTCCTATAGGTTTCCACATAGCTTTTCTTTTGAGGACTAGTTCCCATTTGTGTGTAACTGAGATAGTAGACTCACTATCTCTCCTCTTTCATTATGTCTTTTAAGCTTAAGCTCTTTAGGGAGAGCTTGGTAATGCTAGCTTTTATGCAGATTCTGGCATAAGCAATTCTCCTAACTTCAGCTATAGTTTTGTCAAAGCTAAGAGGTTTCCCAGTTAAGCTAGCAAGATATCTCAATCCTAAGGTGCTCCAATACTCTAATGATATGTTGTAGAAATTTACCTAAACTGGAGCATACTTGATGTTGTTTTTATCTATGACCATGTCAGGCTTCCGAGTTTGTAGGATGATAGGATTCCTAGTGCAGTGCTAAGGACCAAGCTCTAGCACTTTAGTAGCCTATTGTTATGAAATGAGTGTGAAAATGAAGAATTCTTATTCACTAATTAGTATCTTGTCTACTTTTAAATTAGACCATTTAACTTCAACCCACTTCTTGACCATGCGAAAGAAAGGCTGCTTATCAATGAAGTAACCAACTAGGGAATTCTTTCATTTGTTTACTCTATGTTCCAAAATTTCCCACAGAGGGGAGACAATGTTTTATTCATTACTTGAGGAAAGTAAGGCTCAAGTTACCAATCCTTTCCCCTATAATTCATAACCAAGATCTTGGCTCATTAACAACTAAGTTCACTTGTTTCTCAAGGGAAGGAGTTACAACTTGCTTATCAAAGGATGAAGAAGTTAAGGGAGGAACTAAGGGGCAAGAAGGTCCCTCCAGGTCATTGTGGATCTCAAGGGAAGTAAGAATGTCTAACATTATCACAAAGTAGCTAAGCAAAGGCTTGTGGTTAGAAAAGTTTAAAAAATTGTTCCACAAACGGTAAAAGAAGATGGCGGGTAATGCAAATGATGAGCAGAATTACTAATAAGCCCTTGTCCCTTGCAGAAGTGGAATGAGAGGGTGGAGGGGGGTTTTCTAGGTGAGCAATGACACAATGAGTCAGGCGAGGAGAGAGGAAGGGAAAGTGGATGGGAGCAACACACTGGTAGGGATGGGGAAAAAGAAGAAGGAGAAATTTCTCTACCAACTATGATGAAGGTTGGAGATGGGGATAATAAACTATATCTTTTTTAATATAAAAATGGTAATATTTGACTAAGTCCATTTTGAAGTATAATTAAGCCAAAAGCAATCAATCCAAGTTTGAGCCTGATTAGACTTCAAGCAGTTTGAAATTTAGATAAATTCAAATTTAAATCTGATGAGACTTCCACAAACCCATAATTCATTATTTATCAATATATAAAACGACGTTGTTTTATTACACATATAAAATGATGTGAGTGAAGTTTGAATTTTAGGCTGAGTTCAAATTGTGAAAATGGAATTTAAACTCGACTCGAAAATTTAAAAAGGAATTCGAACCTAAACTCAGTTCAAAGTAAAAGAAAATATCCAAACTTTAACCTATCTGAAAATTGATTAATTAGAACTATACTCGTTAACTTCGGACCGAGATAGAGTCCTCTTGCCATCCCTAAGTAATACTTGTGTTTTGGAAGGTAACTAAACTAGAGAAAGTAATAGAAAATAGCATAAAGGACATATCTTTCCTTTCTTGACATAAAAGGCACATGTAAAAATATAAATATGATAATTCCATTTCCATATCACGATAAAAAAGAAAATAATTGATAAAAAAGATGTTACAGTTTAACTATCCAAAATAAAGTGTTTCAAAAATTAAAATGTGATGACAGTGATAATCGCTCATCACATTCCATGAGTATGTTAGGAGCCGAGCCACCAAATGACACCAAATATTTAGGCAGAGACTAAAATATCTTAGCCACATCTTTGATAAGCCCAGGGTTAGCTGCAGCAAACTCTGTGAATTCATCGTATGATATATAGCCATCACCGTCGGTGTCGATCTCGGCCATCATTCGCTTAATCTCGTCTGCTGTGATTGAGCCGAGGGTCTTCAAGCAATCTCCGAGCTCCGACGCTGATATTTTTCCGTCACCATTCAAGTCGAAGCGCTTGAAGATGCGCTCACGTTCAGCCTTGTCGGCATCATCAGCCATCGTCGATAAGTTGGAGCTCTTAAGCTTAACGTAAATATTGCGGTCTGGTTTTCGGCCTTGTGGTTGGATATCCGAGTGTGCTGTGAGGCTCCGTAAGTTGGTCTTTAATGAGATGGGCAGTTGGTGTGTACATGGCCACCCTTTGAACGAGGAACCATAAGCCTACATGAATGGATAGCCTAAATGCTCTCAACTGACATTTCCCCACAAACAAAACAAAACGAATGCCACTTATTTTAACCACTTCTAAACTTGGAATAGGAAAAGGTCAAAACCTTTTGTAGAACAATCAATCACTGCTGTTCTCTCCCAACGTTCTCATTTATGGGACAAGCAATAATCTGACAGCGCAGGAGTGTGAAATCGCCATTATGATACGAATAAAGGAAAATTCGAACATGTTAAATTAAATATCAAACTTAAAAGGTAGTAGTTTAATTATATCAATGAAATGCAGGCAAGAAATTATATCTTACATCTACGATGATATGTGTAATATGAATTATTTGTACGCTTCACCTAAGGAACATGAGCACATTTATGTCATATAAGACCAAAGTCTAACCTTTATGCTTGGCTTAATCTTTTGATGTGTAAAAGAAAAAAAAACTCACCAAAATTTGACACGTGATAGCACTATATATTTATTATTCATACGGAAGATTACTTCAATCCAAATACTCTGTAAAATAATAAAACAAAGAATCCAAAAAAGAATAAAGTCTCTGGTGAATAACTTCTTGCCCTGAGCTGGCTAATTACAACTTATCAAATTTACTAGAGTTCACAAATGTTCCTTTCCAAAGGCCTCATTAAAACCATTAAAAGATTATTAAAGGACTTCTTATGGAGTCATTCAAATGGCGGAAGGGGAGCTGTTAAGGTTAAATGGTCTGACTTATGTTTCTCTAAGGAGGAAGGTGGTTTTGGTATCTTTTCCATTAAAACCACAAACTATGCATAACTCTTAAAAGACTGTGGTGGATACTTAAGAACAAAAACTCTCTTTGGCTAAGGTGGTTGCAATCTTACTTTCTCAAACGCAGGAGTATATAGGAAATAGAAAAATGATACTCAATCTCTCATTTTTTGAATCAGTTATTACAGTTGAGGGATATGGTCCAATCTTTAGTTCCTTGCAAAATAGGCAATGAGAATTAATTTCTTTGTGGTCTGATAATTGGTCTGGATTAGGACAACTAATCCATTCACAAAAGACACCAGAGGCTATATTGATCTAACCTTTACATGCTAAGATCTGCTCTCTAATTAATGGAAGTTCTTGCTAATTTCCTGATTGGTTGAGGCATCTACAACTTGATTACCCCCTAATCCCTCAATTCCTGACACCTTCCTATGGAATAGTAAGTCAGTCCATAATTTGTCCAATAAGTCCACCAAAGATCTGCTGAGAAGAAGAAACCCTACAGTTGACTGGCACAAGATAGTACAGAGCAAGGTTTTATTAACCACATCTCATTTCTTCTATATCTGACTATCAAAAATAGACTAAAACTACAAACATAATAAGATACCTAGATTTAAATAGATCTTTTCCTTTATGTTTGGAGTAAGAGGAATCTAGATATCACTTGTTCTTCGAGTGAAGGTGTTGTGTTGAATTTTGTTTGATTTTACTTGTTTTCATATGCAAAAATTGGTTGCGATTTAATTTAAATTTGATATGAATTGAGTGAAGTCGGTGTGGTTGTTGCATTAATCTTAATTGGATTAATTTGTGAATATGGGATAAACTTAAACAAGAAGAATTATCCATGAAAATGTCTATTATACAGTTGCATATTTTGACCATGTCACGGTTGTGTAAGTTAAGTCGCAACTGTGACTTAACTTTCACTTCCATGGTCGTGCAAGTTAAGTCACGACTTAACTTTTATGGTCGTGTAAGTTAAGTCACGGCCGTGACTTACATGCACAACCGTGCATGTGTTAGTTATGGCTGTGACTTACATACCCCTTCATTTTTCCCTTAATGTTTACGTGGCAGCTGTAGAGGTGGAGGGCACAAAACCCTAGACCTAGGAACATACTACAAATAGAAGGAGGGTGGTGGACACTATCTTTCATTCATTCTACATTCCACACATTATAGACACACTCATTCGACTGGGACAAAAGGAGAGGTAGAGAGGGAGGCAGAGAAATAGAGCTTCGGAGGAGAGAAGAAAGAGGACAAACAGAGGAGGAAGAGATAAAAGTAGCAGAGAAAGTGAGCTCAAAACAAAGGCAGAAGGCGAGAGCCAATGCCAGAGAGGTGGCGTTTGACTGGAGATCCACCGCCATCTTCATCATTCGAGAGGCCATTCATTTGTTTATTCCTTTTCATCTCTACTGTTGTGTTGCGAAACATTTATGTTGAACTCATTTGTTGAACTCCTTTATATTTTATCTGCTAGAATTATTTTCTTGTTAAAGATTAATAATCCATTCAGTATTCACCGTTTTATTGCTCTAATACTTTTGTTAATATTGAACATGGGATTGAAGTGTATAGAGATAATGAACTGTGTTTATGCTATGATGGGCTGATCTCTTTTCTTGAGGATTAATGTAGTTATTTTAGTCAAATATGCATGACTGAGGGATTGTGATATTGTCTTTTGTTTGCTATAGTTTCTGAACTGAATGGATGTAATAGCATGAACAAACTTTGCATCATTTTAGTATTAAACAAAGGACTAAGAGGAGAAGTTTAATATGGAATAGAAACTATAGACGCTTAGGTTAATATTTAGAAATATATTAACTTAAGTGGTAATTACTAGTCGGGTTTTCATAATTAATTCGAATAATAACTTATCGAATGCGAAAGCTAGATTTATTCTATTATTCGAGTTGATCTTAGGGCTGATAAGTGTAAATTGCATTGTGTTTTAGGGCATAGTTTGATATGTGTTTAGCCGTTAATTTAATCATTTAGTATGTGTTTAGGTTAGAATTGTGTTAGTTTGTTAATTATTTGTGTTTTAAATGTTTTAAGGGTTAGTACAAGCTTTTGAGCTTAAATATTATGATTTTGAGGTACCTTAATGTGTTTTACTTTTTTGGACAAAAATTAGGACGTGTTTACACTCGCCGTTACATAGAACTTTATGGCACCATTACCCTTTTTTTAAATGCCACGAATAAAAGAGAAAAATGTTATAAGTTTTAACCTTAAAACTTTATAAATTTTTGTAAATTCTGTAAATTTCATAAAGTAAAAAAAAGAGAAACCAAAAAGTTACAGAAAACCCTAAAATCCCATCGTCGCTCCCCTCTCTAACGTATCTTCACCGTCGACCATTTTGCTCCATTCTTCGTCCAAGGGTTGTCTTACCTGGTTCACGTATCTTGCCTGGCTCACGCATCTTCACCAAGGGTTGCCTCACCAGATTTGCACTTTATCATTCGTTAAAGGGGTTGTGTTGGTTGGTTGATGCATCTTCATCGTCCCCCGATCTGCACTCCAGTCTTCATTAGAGGGGTTGGCTTACCTAGTTAATGCATCATCTCTTAAAACTAAGGTAAGTCCTAGAATTAAAGTATTAGCCATTAGACTTAAAAGTGGTAAACATTTGATTCTGAGAGGTTTCTGGTTAGAGCAGTAAAATAAAGTCTGAGGTTAGAGTAGTCTAAGGAAGATTGTATGAATGAGATGGACAGAAGCAAACTGGTATTAGTTTCATCTTCTACTGAAAATGGTCAGTTATAGAATGGGTTGCTGCTAGGAACAAGTGCTTTTTAATTGTACTCTGATTGGTAGAAAAATTCATCTTTCCTACCAATTAGAGCACAATAGAAAAGCAGTTGGTCGTACAAAATCTTAATTTGATGCTTTTAATTTCGTTGCCCTCCTACATCCTTGTTGCTTTACTAGTGGGAGTATTTGTCGCATGAGTGTGTATTTTTTAATAGCAACTGATGTATTATTTTTATGTTGTTGTTTGCAATACCGTGACTATCATTGATGACAACATAAAGTTCTGATTTTGTTATTCTAGTAGTAACTTAAATCTGAAAGGCTTTAATTAATAGTAACTTAAAGTTGATGTAACAATTGAACTGAATTGAATAAGGATTACATTTAATATGGATATTTTTTAAACATTAAGGTATAATAAAACATTAGGTAGGTACATAAACTCGAAACTAGTGATGCAGCTCCGATGACGCTTATAAGTGAAAAATTCCACGAGCCTAAGAGCCATAGCGAGAACATGTTTCTCGATTCACAAGTGTAAATAACGCCACACACCTTAATTAATAGAACTTAGCAATTTAGTTAATGGAATTGTTATGAATATGTTAAGCATCATACGTTGTGCTAGGCTTGAATTTTTTACTTTCGCTTCAGTGTTTCCTTTCAACATTCTAATTGAGTGTTTTCATTTTCCTATAGTTAGTCTTTCCAGTTTGGCAGAATGACATTTGATGAAGTGACTATGAGGTTTCACCATGCTGGATGTTTTGTTAATGTGGGTGATAATGTTATGTTTGAGGGTAGTTTTGTGGATGAAATTGAATTTGATCTTGACTTACTGAGTTATTTTTAACGTGTTGATGTATGTAAAAGAAGTGGGTATAACAATGTGAAAAAGATATTGTATCTTATGCCTGATTTTGAACTATGCAATGGTTTAAGAGTTTTACAAGATGATGCTAGTGTGTTAGATATGGTTAGTCAGATGATGGGTAGGAGTGGTATTGATATTTATATTGAACATGGTGTGGATACCCCTATTGAAGTGATTGAGGATGAATGTAATGAGGTTAATCAGGGTAATTTAGTTGAAGATAATAGTGAGATGTTAATAATGAAGGGTTTGTAGGTAATGTAGGTAATTTAGACAATGTGCAAATGTGGAAGATGAAAATGATGCAGATATGGAGAATGAAGATGATACAAATATGGAGGTTGAAGAGGATGAAGAGGATTTAGAGCAACGAGATGAAGGTAAAAGTCCGGATGAAGATGTTGAAGAGGATTTAGAGTAAGGAGATGAAGGTAATGGTCCGGATGAAGATAATGGACCACATGAAGGTGATGCCTGAAGATGAGATGGGTTGTGGTGTGTGAATGAAGAAGTTTTATAGAGAGAAAGGGGTTTGGGTTAGAAGAAGAAGAATTGAGAGAACCCATTTGATTTTTGGGTTTCTAAGCTAGGTTTGGAGTTTTCTAACCTATATGAACTATGGGTAGGTT
>JAOSBM010000002.1:26587365-26605263 GCA_027568955.1 Erythroxylum tenue | reverse complement strand
TTGTATATTCCACAAACTTTTGTATAAATTTGTATTTTCGAAATGACTCAAGTATTTTGTATTTATGAAAGGGCCCGAATGACTGTTGAAAATGGTGTTGATTGATAATGTTTATGAATGAATGTAGGCCCAATTTGAGTTTCGATTTCAGCAAAATATGTTACTGGTTTCAAAAAAAAATATACTAACTTCCGAATGATTAAGTGTTTTAGCACGCCACCCTCGCGGGGCACGAACTTGGACATCACCTTCGATGTCGGGTTCGGGTCTTGCAGGAGTGGGGTGCTACATAAGCAATGTCAATTAAGTGAACATGATGTCCGCTAAACGGACCTTTACGGGTTTGTATGGTTGTTTGGAAGATGCATGTTCGTTAAGTGGACATGAAGTGCACTAAACGGACTTTTATGGGTTTCTTTGGCTGTTTTGAAGCTGTAGATCTATTAAGCAGATATTATGTCTGTTTAACGGACCTTTACAAGTCTGTTTGCATTGTGTTGAGTCTACAGTCCGTTAAACGGACTTTCTCGCCCTTTTTCAAGCTTTTCTCACCTTGTCCACTCTTCTTTTATTCCTTCTAAGCATTCAATGATATCATAGGACTACATGCATGATGTATGAGTGCTAAAAGTGAAAAAAAAACATTAAAATAAAACAAAGAGACATTGCCACTTAGCTCCTTCACATTTAACATGGGTCTTACCTCTAGGGTTGAAGAGTCGTGATCCCGCTATTCCTCATATTATTGGGAGGTGTCATTAGGATGTCTCACAAACATTATCCCTATGCACACACAACAAGCTAGAATAAGAAGATGTGACAAAAATGACAAATTTTTAAAATAACAAAAGGGTTAGAAACATTGGGTTGCCTCCCAATAAGCGCTAAAGTTAATGTCCTCAGCTGGACTCAGCCATTATGACGTCAGTTTTTTGAATACGAGGGCGAAAATACATCTAACCATTTCTCCCCCCAAATAGTGCTTAAGTCGTTGTCTATTGACCAAAAAGGGCTATTGATCATCCCTTCTAATCTCCACAGCTCCATGTGGGTATAATTTTGTCACTACGAAAGGTCCTGACCATCTTGATCGCAATTTCCCTATAAACAATTTAAAACGAGAGTTAAATATAAAAACCTTCTGACCAGGTTAAATTCTCGCCAAAGGATATGCTTTTCGTGGAAGAATTTAGTTCTCTCCTTGTATATTCGAGCATTCTCAAAAGCATCTAGGCTTAATTCATCTAACTTATTCAACTCCATTAGTCTCCTTTGTCCAGCTTCCTTGAGATCATAGGTCAACTTTCGGATTGCCCAAAATGCCTTGTGCTCAATTTCAACCAGAAGATGGCAAGATTTCCTAAAAACTAATCTATAAGGAGAGATCCCCAAGGGGGTCTTATATGTTGTCTTGTATGCCCAAAGAGCGTCATCAAGCTTCAATGCCCAATCCTTTCTTGAGGTATTAACATTTTTCTCCAAAATTTGCTTGATTTTCCTGCTAGACGCCTCAATTTGCCTACTATTTTGAGGGTGGTAGGTGGTTCCAAACTTAACATGACACCCATATTTTGCCAATAGAGATTTGAATTGATAATTCTGAAAATGTACCCCATTGTCACTGATTATAGCTCTTGGAACTCCAAACCTTAAGAATATGTGTTTCTTGACAAATTTGACAACACTAGCTCTAGTGTTGTTTAACAAAGTTGTGGCTTCCGCCCATTTGGATACATAATCAACTGCCATAAGGATGTATTCATTACCAAATGATACTGAAAACGGCCCCAAGAAGTTCAGACCCCATACATCAAAGAGTTCCACCTCTAGAATCTCTAACTGAGGCATCTTGTGTTTTCTACCAATGTTCCCCATTCTTTGACACTTATCATAAGTCATGGAAAAAGTTCTAGCATCTTTAAAAATAGTAGACCAATAAAACCCAAATTGTAAAACCTTTGCCGCCGTTTTGTTGGCCCCATGGTGTCCTCCATAAAAAGAAGCATGACAATGATGCAGTACTGATCGCATCTCTTCATCAGGTATACATCTTCTAATTACCCCATCGGCACACCTTTTAAAGAGCAACGGATCTTCCCAAAAGTAATTCCTTACCTCAGATAAGAATTTCCTTCTCTTATTGTATGAATAATCACTAGGAATAATGGACACCAGAAAATTGACATGATCAGCAAACCAAGGAACATTTTCCTTAACAAACCACAGATTCTCATAAAGGAAGGTATCATTAATCGGTTCCGCTCCCAGCTTGTCTCCGTGCTCAAGTAGCGAAAGATGGTCAGCCACCAAATTTTCAGATCCTTTCTTATCTCTAATTTCCAAATCAAATTCTGCAATAGTAAAATCCATCTGTTCAATCTTGGTTTTGCATCTTTCTTTATAAGCAGATATTTCAAAGCGGAATGGTCAGTGTAAACAATGACTTTGGACACAACATGATAAGATCTAAATTTATCGAATGCAAAACTACTGCTAGCAATTCTTTCTCTGTAGTAACATAATTAATTTGAGCATCACTAAGAACTTTGCTAGCATAATAAATGACATGTAGTTTCTTATCCTATTTTTGCCCTAAGATAGCCCCAAGTGCATAATCACTAGCATCACACATCAGCTCAAAAGGGAAATTCCAATTCGGTGCGACTATTATAGGAGCTGAGGTAAGTTCCTTCTTCATCCTGTTTAAAGCATCAAGAAATTCATCAGTAAATTCATATGGAAGTCCCTTTTGCAATAAAGCACATAATGGTTTAGAAATCTTGGAAAATCCTTAATAAATCTACAATAGAACCCGACATGCCCAAGTAAACTCCTTATTGCTCTAATTGAATTGGGAGGTGATAACTTTTTGATGACTTCGATTTTCACTGGATCCACCTCTATTCCATTATTAGAAATTTTGTGGCTTATCACGATTCCTTCTTGTACCATAAAATGGCACTTTTGTTAATTCAGCACGAGATTGGTTTCTTCACACCTTTGTAGAACCTATTCTAGATTGAACAAAATACATCAAAAGAAGAACAAAAAATAGAAAAATCATCCATAAATACCTTAATTATATTCTCCACCATGTCGGAGAATATGGACATCATACAGCGTTGGAACGTGGCAAGGGTGTAGCACAAACCGAAGGGCATCCTACGATATGCAAATGTACCATAGGGATAAGTGAAGGTGGTTTTCTCCTAATCCTTAGGGCTATCGAAATCTGGTTATAACCTGAATAACCATCTAAAAAGCAATAACAATCATGCCCCACTAATCTTTCCAACATTTGATCAATAAAGGGAAGAGGGAAGTGATCTTTCCTAGTTGTTGCATTCAATTTTTTATAATCTATACATACCCTCCTCCCTATCACAACCCTAGGAGAATTTAACTCATTACTATATATCATTAGAGATGACAGTCATGCGACCTTTCTTTGACACCACCTGCACAGGACTTATCCAAGAGCTATCAGAAATAAGATAGATAATTCCTGCATCAAGTAATTTAAATACCTTAGATCGCACAACTTCCTTCATGTTAGGATTGAGTCTCCTCTAATTTCCACACTAGGTTTGTGGTTTTCTTCCATTAGAATCCTGTAAACACAAATAGAAGGGCTAAATCCTTTTATTTCATCAATATTCCACGCGCTAGCCAATTTATGTTCATTTAACACCCTTAATAACTTCTCTAAGCTAGGGGTAGTTTATTTTGTAAAATAGAACTACACTCCTCAGTTAAGGCTACTGTGGAAAAATTATCAAGCTTATTTTTGTTGGAGATTATTTCCTTCAAAAACTTGGTGTAAGCTAGCATCTCAGCAAGAGCTTCTGTAAAAGGGATTTTGATTTAGATCTTCTTGAAAAGATCAAGAAATTTCTAAAATTTGGAATCATCATGCTTTTTCTTGACCCTTTGAGGGTTTAGTATGGGTGGTACAAAGGAAAATTCTGAAATTGTTGAAGACTCTTTCTTTGGTATGGTCTCTTTTGGCTCTTCGTTCTCACCCAATTTCTCACTTTCATCATCCTTGGCTTCATTTTCCATTGTTTCCTTCTCTTTAGGCACTACGCCATCCACCACCTTACCACTCCTTAAAATAACTACCATACAATTTTGTTTCAGATTCACTTGGGTATTGCTAGGCAGCTTCCCCTTACCTCTTTCAGTTACCTCTTTTGCCACTTGACTGATTTGCACCTCTAAATTTCTGATGGCAACTTGGTTGGTCTGAATGTTCTGCTCCATCCTATTCATGGCTTGAGAGCTAGCTTGAGCACTTTGATCCATCTTGCTCATAAGTTGAGAAAAAATATCTTCAAACCGATCCACCTTTTTCTCTCACAGGAAAGGGAATTGTTGTGGTGCAGAAGTTGAAGGAGGTGAGTACTATTGTTTTGGTGGTGCTTGGAACCCAAGTGGTCCCATTGGTTTTACAGCCCCTTGATTCTTCCATGAGAAGTTTGGATGGAACTTCCACCCTTCATTGTAAGTATTCAAGAAAGGATCAAATCTCCGACCTTGTCTACCATTGTTTATATAATTCACCTCTTCCTCTGTCATTGTTGCCTCAATGTTCATACAACCAGCTACTGTATGCCCAAATCTACCACAAAGAGTGCAAGGATCCCTACTAAACTTGTTGTTGTTCATCAACATATTCAACTTCTTATTGATCTCGGCAACTTGTTAGGCCATGTCGGGTTTAGAACCCACTTCATTAAGAGCAATAGCTTTACTGCTAGTCACCTTACAATGTGAATTCTCCACAATCTTTTTAAAGATATTCCATAATTCTTGGGAACTCAAATTACTAATATTCCCACCAGCGTTCAAATCCACCAAGGTTTGATTGTGATAAGTGAGACCATAGTAAAAGAACTAAGTCAACGAGTATGTATTAAATCCATGGTGAGGGCATTGGTTAAGGAGATCATTAAATCGTTCCCATGCTTCATGAACTTTTTCTCCTTCTTTCTGCGAGAACCAATGTATCATCTTCCTGAGCTTGAGATTTTTATGGGTTGGGTACCACTTCATCATGAAAGTCTCCATTACCTTATCCCACGTATTAATGGAATCTACCTCCAAACTCAACAACCAATTTCTTTCTAATCCCTTCATGCAATAGGGAAAGCACCTTAGCTTTAGCTCATCTTCAGACAATCCATACAACGGAAGAGTTTGAACTATCATATAGAAATCTCTCATGAAGGCTAGAGCATCTTCACTTGGCATCCCATTAAATTGTGGCAACATAGATAGGTGAATCTGCTTCAACTCATAATTCCTTGCTGTCACAGTTAATCGAATGCAGGAGGGGTTGCCAGCAATAAATGGCATTTGATAATCTTTAATTCTCCTTACCGCATGATTAACAACAACCGGTTCAGCTTGATTTCCTTCATGGAATTGTTCGTCCCCCATATCTTGTTCCCCATGCAGATCCGAATTTTGATTATTATTTGCCATCTCTCTTCTTCTTTGGGTGTTATTCCTTCTACAAGTCCATTAAATTTTAGGATTTAACTCAATAAGCTAATTGTTATTTAAATATCTTGAATTCCTTAAGTGCACGTAGCTCCTGAATTCAAACAAAGAGAAGGGTTCAAAATTAATTAATGGAAGAAAAATTAAGGTGACAAAAAAATATTAAAAAAAAGTATAACTAGAATTAATGGTAGCAAATATAAATTAGTCCCTAGCAACAATGCCAAAAACTTGGCCAACAAAATTTGCAAGTGCACAGAGTTGTTCCTAGTACCTACAAATCAAGTATTCCAAGGTCATTTCCCACAAGGACTAAAATACTCATCACTGAATTAATCCTAATTACTTGAACGAAATTGACAATAAACTTAAAAGATGATTGGATTTGGGTAGACAGTAAATTGTAAATACTGGAAAAAAAAAACAAACAAGGACAATTTGATGATTTAGACTTAGGGCTTTGGGGTTCACCAACTCAAGAGATTGATTAATAAATTATGAAATTGATTAAATGACAGGTTGTAATAACAATTGCAAAACTTTACTCATATTCTCTCTCAAGACATATAAGAATATCTAACTAGTTGATTACCATCTCTCAATGTGCAACCTAACAAGTCAAATTCATAAAGAATAAGCAACCACAAGTCATCACACTAGCTTAGGATATCTCTACCTCTAAATCTAATGTGTTTATCTTCCTAGTGCATAAACCATACTTCACCTCTCAGCTCATCATATGATTCCTAAGATTGCATGTATGGTGATCAAGCATAAAGACAACAGTGAAATGCAAGAGAGATAAACATAACCCAAGAACTTTCATTCAACACCAATCAATTTATAAAATACAAATTAATCCCCCAAATAGACTACATCCTTTAGCCTAAATGAGGTTTAGTTCTAGAACATTGAAGTAAATTTCTTGTTATTATAGGAATCACGTAAAGTATATAAAATACACAAGAAAGGAGGGAGGGGGTTGAATTGTGTAATCTTTTCGAAAATATTAATCTTTTGAGATTTCTTGAATATCTTTGCAAATATCATATGCATACAAAAACACTTTACTAAAGTTGATAAGTGTTGGAATCTTAAGTAATTTTATCTACTCGTCTAACAATAAGAAAATTAAAGTGTAAGGGTTAAAGAATAGACGTCGTGATTTTATACTGGTTCACCCCAAACCTTGGGCTACATCCAATCCTCAAAGTTTTTCTGAGATTTTACTATACTCTTCAACTTTACAAGTATTCTTTCTACCCTTCCAGAGCCTCTTCAGGTCTCTTTCACAAAGTATTCTTTCTGCTATCTTAGCCTCTCCAAGCTCTAGCCTTTCTTTCTCTCTCTAAGAAAGATATTTTTTTAGCTTTATGTTACAGTTGTATTCGCTCCCTTGTTTCGCACTTTGAATACAAAATTTCTCTAAGTATTGTCTTCTTAAGAAACTTCTTCTTGAATCTTCTAGAAACCGTTATTTAGTTGAATCCTATAACTAACTCCAACTAACTAACTGTCTGACGTTTAGAGTATCTTCCTTTTTGTATCGTCTAATATTGTCACTTCGTCTGGTGTTGCACTTCGTCTGTTGTTGCACTTTGTCTTTTGTTGATGTATCGTCTGTGATGACGTGTATCGTCTGACGCATCGTCTGGGATGACTAAGTGTTACTTACATTTTTCTGCACACTTAACAAACTTATCAAAACAGTTCATACATTTCTAAGATTATTATTATTTGATTGTCACCAAAATTAATAGAAGTGAAGTCTTCTTGACTTAACAAACATGATAACAGAAACCATACACATAAAGATGCTCAATATTCAAGAAAGAGTAGAGAAAGAAGGTAAAGAGAACATAAAACAAGCTTGCTTCCAATGCTTGGATTAATACTCTAAAACTTCTTCTTTACCTCTTTTTCAGTGCCTCCTTATATGACTACTTCGTTTTTAATGTCCATCCCCCTCATTAGGTCTTTAAAATGAGTATTTATAGTGTTTTGGGTTCAAAGAAACCTAGTTTTTTCTAAATAGGGAAGGCAGATCGTCCTTGGGCTGACAAAGTCTGTTGGGCGGAATGTCTGTTTAGCAGACCTTCTTGGGTCTGAGAAGTGAAGTTGGCAGACAATGTCCGTTAAGCTGACATTATGTCCGTTTAGTTGACCTTATCGGATCTGGGAGCAAAGTTTTCCAGGTTGGTCATTTGCAGAATGTGCATTTTTGATCCTTTAGTCAGTAAAATCTCTCCTCAGAGTCTTCACAGAAGTTGTAGAACTCGGAGTCCTCTTCAAAAGCATCCTTGAATGACCTTAATCTGACATCCATAATAAAAGTTATGCCTTCTTCTCCCAAAATATATCCATTTATACCTATCAAGCAATAATGTTGAAATGTGTGAGAACTAGCCAAATAAAGCTTCAAATTCACATAGAGATAAGTCAAATTTGTTCTAATTCATCCCAAAATCATATAAAAATAATTTGACTTATCACATATTGAATTCAAACAAAGTACTTTTGATTTTATTAAGAGTAGATATCCTATTTATATTTACAAGCCACATGATAAAGGAAACCTTAGGAGGAATTTCTTACCCCAAGCCTACTTTTTCCATCGAATGGAATATATAAATTAACCAAAATTCAAGCTTACACTAAGTAAAATGTAAGGTTAATCCCACAAAAGGGATATCAAAAGCTAGATGCCAAGTTAACAGAAGGTACAAATCAATAACCAAATTAGCACTCAATTTTTTCATTCGAACCCCTGTCTATTCCTCATTTAATTGCTTAAAGTCAATTTGCCTTTATTAGCCATTAGGATTTCCTAATCTAGTAAATAGTATATGTAGCCATTACATACTTTTCAAAAGCAAGGCCTTTACAGCCTGTTGTTTCTTTCTCTCTAGATGGCGTATGTTACAAAGGTTTTTCTAGGCACCGAACTTATACCAAAGTTGTGCCTACTCCTTTGCATGGAAATCTCACTTAGGTCCATTTAAGTAAAACTTATCCTTTCCATATGATCGTTGACCAACAAAACCTTATTCTCTAATGCCTCACACTTGAGTAAGAATAGTACAAAAGTATTAAATAATCATAGGCAACAATAAACATACAAGACCTACGGTAAATGCCAACCTTTATTACTTCCCCAAAAGTATACAAAGGAATGTTCTCTCTCTCAATATGTTTCGTTCCGCTTTATCTCTCTTCTACAGGAGTAAGGCTCAAATAAGCTATTTATAGGCACCTCTGGCTTTATAATTTAGAATCCTAGTTAAACGAAACTAACTAGATTACATCTAACCATTTTAGATTACATCTAACCATTTTAGATTACATCACATTCCAATAGGATGACATCCTTATCCAAATAGTACTTTATCTGATAGGATTTACCTACATCATAACTAATAAGATAAAAGATTACATTTAATTGGGAAAGATACATCCATATCCATAAAGAACTCCACTATCTTTAAATGATCTTTCTACATTGTCTTTATCTTTTAAATCTGATGTAAATCTAATATGATCTTATCCACCACGTCATCCAAGATCTCTCCTTGATCTCTATCTACTGATGATGAGTCATTCAAGCCCAAAGCCTTTTATAGCATATTGTTCTAATTCAATGCTTACCCATGTTAAGTCCATTATTTATGTTTATTTATTTGAGTACGTATTAAATCTATGGAGCCCTCATATGTGTCTCTCATGCATGTGATCTAGCTAACCTTCAATCCAAGGTCCATCTCAAGCTATCTTTCAGTCTCACATTTGAATCTTACATCTTGTCGTATATTTTTGTCAATGTGCACCAATGTACACCAACTCATCGACAGTGCCTGTTTTCGTTAGCCACTTATAAGTCTTTGTCATATTCTATTGCCTTGATTGTCAAATATTGGTCAAGGCTCCCTAGTGCTAGTGTAATTCTTCAATTAGGAATTAAGGGTCTAATATCATATATGTAGCATAGGAAAGCAGTTTTGAAGGCCTGTGAATCCTACTTTAAGGTGTCGACAGTTTGTACAACCCATATCACTATATTTGGCCATTCAGTTTCATTACAAATTAGGTGTAACAAGTGTTATATCTTGGACCAAATTATCTATGAATAGGTGCATTGGAAGAACATGTGATCAATAGTTTGAGGAAATATCTGAGATAGTAAACACAAGATTAATTGAACCCCAAAACATCAATCCCTAATCTGTAGCCTTTATTTAATAGCCAATTAACTAATAAAAAAAGTCCTTAAAAGAAAGTGAGTTTAACTAAATGAGGTGACATCATGGTACTTTTAGAGCATAAGCTCTAAAGATTTCATAAAAAGAATTATTTGTAAACCTCAATGAGGGGTCCCTTACTTAAACTACTCGATCCATCAAGTAAGGATACATTTGATAATCAGGAAGATTCTTAACAATGCTACTAGCTCTTTTGAAGTGGCAACTTTAATTACCCTAAGAGATAACGTCACTCAACTTTATTTAAGGAGGAATCCTCAAGGTAAGCGAGTGTAGATCCTTACTTAAGTGTATACGACCAAGATTGGACCAATTGTTAAACTAAAACCAGGTGCTCTCCTTATTCCCTATCAAACATTTGAAAGAAGATGAAAACTAAGTTCTAAGTCTGAGCATCTGAATCAAGCAACATTATTGGTTCTTGTTCTCTTTGAGCTACGAAAAGCTAGCTAAAGAGAGGTAATATTCATGCATCCACTTTGACCAAAGTGCCTCCTTATTGTTAAAGAGTCTCCATATCCTCTTTGCAAGCAATGTGTAATTTATAGCCTATAGAGACACAAGGCCCAAAACTCTTTGTTGTTTAGTTAGGCATAAATCTTTCCATTTGATTTTTTCCCCTCTGAAGTTATCAACTTTCCTATACTAGAGGTAATTCCTTATAATCTTCCCAATCTTTTAGTGCTCCTCTCGAGGAGAATCAAATGGGAGCTCTAGTAAATATGGATTCCTTTCAAAATAGTCACAACCAATTTCAATCTCTTAGCTCCAAAAAATGTTCTATTTTTCCATAATTGACCTTATTTTTAATGGAATCCAACAAAGGTAAGCAATTAACATGTATAGGTTTCTTAGTGGTCATGGGAACCCCCAAATATTTAAAAGTGCTTGTTATAAACTTAGCCCTGCAATGGATCTAAAAATTTCATAGTTTTTAGAGTCATAAGAGATTTAAAGCTTACTCCTTTCCTTGTTCACCATCAACCCTGAAAACTTCGATAATTAGTTAAGAAAGGTGACCAAAGTCTCTAGAGAGTAAGGATCTGCACTGAAAAACAACATTAAATCATCTAAGAATGCTAACTGAGTTATTTTTAATCCACAACACTTATGATGATACATAAATTATAAATTATAAATTATAAATCAGCATTAGTTTTAACTATGAAAAATAAGGATAGTACTTCAATGGCTAGGGAGAGTAGAGAAGTATACAATAGGTCTCCCTATCTTATATCCTTTACACCATTGAAGCAATTGTAGGTGGATCCATTCACTAGGATATTGCATGAAGCTATGGTCACACATACTTTAATCCAATCCAAAAAGGTTTCTAAAAATTCAAAAGGTTTAAGGCAATGAAAAATGAACTTTAGTATAGGGAATCAAAGGCCTTTGCAAAGTCAATTTTCATTGAACAACTTCTGATTGATACCCTAACATCATAATCTTCAAAACACTTTTACATAAGCAGAATGTTATCTCTTAAGGACCTCTATAAGATGAATGCACCCTAACTTGGATTTATGATCTGCTTCAGAGCCTCTTTGAGTCCCAAGGATCTTAAAAATCATTTTATAAGTGATGTTACAAAAGGATATACGTCAAAGTTCATACATAGAGTCAGGATTACTAGACCTTGTGATCAAGCATACGTGTGTTCTATTCAAATATTTAAGGTCATTTTTGGATTTGAATAATTTCCGAATAAAGTCATATAGTAGTTCTCCACTCAAATTATAGGTCCTTTCAAAGAAAAAACACATTAAAGTCATTCAACCCTATAGATTTAATTGGGTTTAATCCTAATAATACATCATTTATTTCCTACATACCAACTAGCCTGATAAGAGTATCCTTCAATTCCTGGCTTATAGCATAATTGATAAAGGATTTGAGCTTATGTAGTGTAAAACAACTTACTAACCTATTCCTCAATATATTTTTATAAAAAAAATATGTGCCTACTCCTTGATTTGTATGTTATCCTTGTCGTGATTCCCTAAATCATCTACCAGTTGAATATTGTGTTCCTATTTCTCCTTACAAGAACGGAATTAAAAGAGTAACTTGAGTTAAAGTCATTTTCCCTGAGCCAATTGATCTTTGATTTTTGCTAAAGAAGTAAGCAGTGTGTATGAAGAGTTAGAGAATAGTCCCCTAAACCTTGTTTCTCCTTAAGCTTGAGGTTCTGATCTTGTGGATTTTGATACACTTAATCTTGGATCTTCCTTAGAGAATTCCTAGTTTCCTATAGCCAAACCTTGGTGTATGCCTTTATTCTACATTGAAGGGCTTTTTTAAAGGGCTTTTAAACCCTTGTTTAATGGCTTTGAGTTTGTTCATAAGCTGATATGATTTGCACCCACCACTTGCATTTGCATTCCAACTTTCTCAACATCTTCAAATTCATCTCTTGTAGCTAATTTGTTAAAGAACCTAAATGAAACCTTTGGAATTAGGGAGGAATTGAAATTTAGGACCTCTATGGTTAAGTGGTCAGATACAAGAGGAGATCTAAAGCTTACATATAAATATAGAAATTGATCCATTCAATAACCATTCACCAGAACTTGATCCAGCTTTTTCCTAATGAACCATTCCCCTACTTAGTTATTTTACCATATGAAATGCATCCCTATTAACTAAGGTCCAAAATACAAAGTTGAGAAATCACTTGGCTAAGCTCATTGTTTAGTTTCCTTTGGTTAACTCTCCCACCTTCAACTTCATGTCTATAAAGGACACAATTAAGAGCAACAATCAACAACTGACCACCCTAAATGCTATATTAGATAATTCTAAGATTGTCCCATAATTTCTGTTTCCAAAAACCTAGAATAGTAGCATAGATGATTGCAGTTCAAAAGGAGAATCTTAGTAGTCAAAGCAGCATCTAAGGTGTATCACTTGATCTATGAAATCCACTACATTAACCAAAATCATAAAAGAGTCAAATAAGACAACAATTCAACTATAATATTGCTGAGAAAGGTTAGAAACACAGGACTAGTTTGATCCAAAATATTTTTGTTATGCCTAAAGATTGTTTCCTCTTATTTTAGACTCCAAAAGTCCTAAGAGAGCATGTTTTCTCTTTAGGATTAAGTCCTTACTTACTGTTTTAAATGCTATTTAACCATCTCACATTCCAAACAAAGAGTAATGATAAGTACAAATTGTATCGTGCTTTAAGGCATAGTTTGACTTATGTTTACCTGTTAATTCAATCATTTAGTATGTGTTGAGGTTAGAATTGTGTTAGTTTGTTAATTATTTGTGTTTTAAGTATTTTAAGGTTTAGTACAAGCTTTTGAGTTTAAATATTATGTTTTTGAGGTACCTTGATGTGTTTTCTAATGTTTTAAGGTCAATATCAAAGAACGAAGGAGTTTTGGAGACATTTGGGTTGAAATAACGGCCCATATGATCGTGAAAGAAGCTTCAGGAATGGCCCACAATAGTGGCCAGCATGCCACGATCATGACAGAAGGCTCAAATGTGAGCCATGATCATGGCCTTTGTCAGGTAGACTCGTAGCACTTATGAACTTCATGTTTCGAGGGACTTTTGGACCTTTCGGACCCCGGAAAAGCCCTAGGGTTACCTAAAACATAAGAGACTATTTAAAAAACAAGAAGAGAAGAAAGAAAAGATCTTTTTCGTGCAGCCACATTAAGAAACCCTAAGAGAGAAAGAGAGGAGGAAGAGAAAAAAAAAGAGGAAGAAGAAGCAGTCTCGATGTGCGTCCTGGATCAGGAGGCTTCCCTACGCTGTTGCCTTCCTAGAGCGTGCATTCTAAGTTTCTATTTCCTTTTCGTTTCAATTTTATTCAAGTATAAAGTTGGGATGGATTGTATGATGATAGATGGTAGAATGTTGATGATGTTCAAACTCTTTTTCGGGATTTTATTTTGATTTAATGATAATTTAGTTGATTGTGTTTATTGGATGAATGTCGTGATTTGATTGCATTCTTTCATAATTCGGTAATAAACTGAGAGGGTGAACTGAATGAAAAATGACTAAATCGGATTAAAGAGAGGTGATTTAATAGAAACTATGACAAATCATATTGGAAATTGTGCGAAGAGGGTTCTCGTGTGATATTACGATAGTTTATTAGATTGTTAAGATCTAATTAGGGTTTTGGATAATTAATGAATTGAGAGATTACAAATTTCATAATCTAATTAGGGTTTATAAATTAGGGTTAATGGTTATAACTCGAGAGAGAGCAATCAACCCTAGGATTGTCTAGAACCGACACCCATTAATACATAATCAGCTAAGTTAGCATTAATGATAGGTAAAATCTCTTTTCTCATAACTTGGTAAATTCTTTGGTTGATTTCCATTACTGAATTGTTAATTCCTTCATGTTTAACTTTTGATTTAATTGGTTGAATTTAATTCTCGTATTTCCTTTTCGTTGCATGTTTATTTTTAGTTTCATATCCTTTTAGCCTTAGATTTTTAGGATTAGAATAGTCCCCCTCCTCATAGGATCGACACATTTTAAACTACAATTATGACCTGTGTGCTTGCGGTATTTGAGGGCTTATAAATTTTAAAGCTCGAATGACACGATCAAGTTTTTGGTGTTGTTACCAGGAAGGTGTAGATTAGTTTAATTCTTGCAGTCTAAGGCTTTTTCACCATCTTTTATGAAAAAAAGAAAAAAGAAGAAGCTGGGAATAAAGTAGACGACACATCAACTTGGATATCACTAGACAACAATGGGGAATCTGAAGAGTCGAACACTAAAAAGAGATGGAAAGAACGATGGTGGAGGAAATACATCATGGAGAGCAACGGACCCTTATGGACATTATAAGGCCACAGCTCAATGCCCATCATCAAGGGATTACACAACCGCCGGTACAAGCGAATACGTTCAAGATCAAACCATCACTGCTAAACATGCTGCGAACCAACGCGCAATTCTACGAATTAGCCAATGAGGATTCTAATGCTCATTTCGCTAATTTTTTATAAATTTGCGACACCTTCCAATATATTGGGATGTTGGAGGATGTTGTTAGGATGAGGCTCTTTCCCTTTACATTTAGGGATCGAGGCAAGGCGTAGTTGAATTCTCTCCACCCAACCAACATCACAACTTGGGAGCAGTTGGTGCGAGTTTTTCTAGATAAGTATTTCTCTCTAAACAAGACAATAAGACTAATAAAAGGAATTATCAATGTCTAGCAAAATGACGAGGAGTCTTTA
Organism: Erythroxylum tenue; assembly: GCA_027568955.1. Taxonomy (NCBI): domain Eukaryota; kingdom Viridiplantae; phylum Streptophyta; class Magnoliopsida; order Malpighiales; family Erythroxylaceae; genus Erythroxylum; species Erythroxylum tenue. The sequence goes on along the minus strand of JAOSBM010000002.1, from coordinate 26,590,270 downwards.
TATAAGTGTGGGAGCGGTATAAGGAGTTGTAAAGGAGCTATCCTCATCATAACCTACCCAACGAATTCTTATTGCAAACCTTCTACACTAGAGTTAATCCACCCACAAAGAGCACCATAGGCGTAGCTACTGGAGGATCATTCATGAGGAAGACAATTGAAGCAGCATCAATCTATTAGAAGACATGGCATACACTAGTTGCCTTTGGACATCAAAACGAAGTAGATAGCAGTCAATCTTTTGGGACCTAGGAGGAATGATTGCTGCAAATTCAATGACAACATTGTAGGTTGAGATCGATAACCTAACCAAACAATTGAATGGCCTGAAAGCCACCTCTTCCTCTCCAGTCACAGCAATGCAGCATGAATATGAGTCATGTCAACAAAAGAGCTATATCGTAGCTGATTGCTTCTTTGGGGAAAACAACAATGTGGAGTAATTTAACTTTAATGGAGCATAAGTTGGTCAGGGAGATAGCAATCCTTATTCCAATACATACCAATCGATGTGGCATAACCACGCAAATTTTCATTGGTCTAATAATACTGAGATTCAGTTAAAAATCAAGTGTCACATGGATTTCAACAGGATAAATACAATGACTTGATTCCAAACTGGACAAAATCATGGACAAGCTCATAAGTATGGATGAGACCCAAAAGAGGTTAGAAGGGAAAATTGATCAAGTAACAAAGACTCAGTCTAGAGGTTCAAGTGGAACATTTTGCCAATGTGTTAACTACAAAAAGTGTGGGAAGTCTTTTGACCAACACAGAAGTATATCCAAGAGAGCAAGTTAAGGCTATCACACTTAGGAGTGGGAAAGAGTTAGGAGAACTAACAGATAGACCAGCTGAAACCCACTATGTAGAAGACCAAGAGACGCAAAAAAAGGATGAAGAAAAGAATGAGGACCCTCCCTATGTTCCTCCTTCACATTACCCACTGAGAATACCATTCATAAGAGTTAACGATGTCGAATCTTCAAAGCAGTATAAGGAAAAATAACAGATGACAACCAACATTAAGTTTGAAGAAGCTATGAAAGTCTCTGTTCGTGAAGCAAAAGAAGAAAAAGAAAAGGGAGTGACTAAGGAAGAATAAGAGCATCTCACCCTTTTACTAAACAAACTGCTAGACTTAATAGAAGATTCAGGAAGTTTCGTTATTCCTTATTTTATTAACAATTTGTTAGTGAAAAGGACTTACTGAAATTATTTGGTTTTCTCAACTTTATCAATATTGTCCTTCTGATCATTTTACAAATTGTAGCTGACTCAAAGGATACAAAATTGATGTTGAACAAGAAGGATGGAAGTAAGTCACTCATAATTGATCTAAGCTGAGCTTCTAAGGATGTAAGGTCAAGCTAATGACCCTAAATTAGCATGTTTAGTAGTTAGATTTAAATTTTTATGTAGTTAGGTTTGTTTTAAGTTCTAAAATAAGCTTGTAATGATGTGGAATGGTTGGATTGCTAACTTTCTTATTCTCTTTGAATCAATTATAAGAAAGGGAACCCAGCTCGATGTCAAGCGCATTAGTTCTCCATTTCTGACACCATCCCCACCTCAATCACCCTGATGAGTTTATGTTCTAACCCTTCTCTTTTCATTTTTGTTAGTATTTTCTTCTTATGTTTTCATATATTGTGTTTTATTTCCCTGGTGTGCTTGTGTACCCTTCTCACATAGAGGACAATGTATTGTTCAAGTGTGGGGAGGGTTGTGTGTTTTGCTTTGATTGTGAATGTTGCATATTGTTATCTTAGTGAGTTTAGGTTGCATATTGTGAATTGTGTTAATGTATCGATGGCTTAGATGGAACAAAATCGATTTAATTTTGAACATAATCTATTAAGTTATGAAGAGTTATTCTTTCCCTAAATTAGTGATCTAAGTTTTTTGGCTAAAACATGCAAGTTAATTAGGATCTAGTATTAGTTTATCACCCTATAAGTTGTCACATTCATTCATAATTTTAGGTATTTCGACTACGTAGCTTTGCTAGCATTTTCCCATGAAAACAAGTAGCTAAAGTAACAAGATATATAGACATTAATTAATTATTTTGTAAATTTTAAATAAATAACTATTCCGCTAGCCTTCAGGTTATGAATAGAGCTACTAGCCAATTGAGAACATGATGTAGCTGAGTAATTGAATTGACACGTACCTTCGCGTCAAAAGGCTATAATGATGTCCCAACTAAGCAACTTACTAAAAATACGACTTAAGTCAAGTAACCGGATCGACATTCATTACCAATATTTGCCTCCTTGTAAAAAGACTAGTCCATATCCACAAAAAGTCTTTAAAAATGGTTTATAATAAAACTTACTGAACTTGTAAGTAGCTTAACTTTTCATGAAAACGTACTTAGGATTAGTTACAAAGATTGATTGACAAAATAATTATTAATGTGTGTGTACAATTGGAAGGGGTGAATAAACTTGACATTTAAGTTTTGGTTAATATGTAAATTTAGTCCAGAGTTCCTAGACGCAAATTTTGTATGTTAATAATTTGGAACAACTTAAATGATTTTGTTTAGAGTTAAACTTGTTTCGTGAAGTTGAAGTCAGTGCCTCATTATTGCATTGTGTGCTTTATGTTTTTGTGTTGTTTGTTTTTTTGTTTGTTTAAGGACAAGCAAATGTTTGAGTGTGGAGATGTGATAGTTTTAGGGCATAGTTTGATATGTGTTTAGCCGTTAATTAAATCATTTAGTATGTGTTTAGGTTAGAATTGAGTTAATTTGTTAATGATTTGTGTTTTAAGGGTTAGTACAAGCTTTTGAGCTTAAATATTATGTTTTTGAGGTACCTTGATGTTGGGCCCGGGCTTACAACGGACTACTAGTGTTCCGAGGGCCCCGGGACCACAACCTTAATCAGTATTGT
>JAOSBM010000002.1:26510123-26521408 GCA_027568955.1 Erythroxylum tenue | reverse complement strand
AAGCTTTTTGGCAGAAAAAGTCTCAATAAGATGAGTTAAAACGAAAAAATGTCGACTGAATCCCGTCAACATCGCTCAGCCTCAACGCCATTTCAGCCAGGTTCTGGGAACCAGACGATCCCAAGTCAACAAGAACTTGAATCGCTCAAGGCCTCGACATCACTCGGCCAGGTTCTGGGAACCAGGCGATCCCAAATCAACAAGAACTTGGATCGTTCAAGGCCTCGACATCGCTCGGCCAGGTTCTGGGAACCAGGCGATCCCAAGTCACAAGAACTTGGATTGCTCAAGGCCTCGACATCGCTCGGGGATCGTTGTTTGATGCACTCTTAATCTTAAGTCCGCAGAGTAGACAAGAAAATAAGAGACAAATAAGAAAGGCTTTATTTCCTCATACGTTCGTGCTGGGTTCATTCGGGAAGTCAAATACAAGTATTATCAATGAGCTTCTCCATTCCAAAGTCGAGCGATCTGTCCGTCATAGGCTCTGATGTATTTTTGCTGACAAATCCTATGACAGCCCCATTCTTTACAAGCCCCCAATTCTTGCCGCAAAGTCCGCAGCTAGATCGGCGGAAGAAGTAGTTCCGAAAGTCGGCAAAATAACCAAGACAAGATCAGGGTCTGCAGGAGCAATACGCTCCTCTTCCTCATCTGAACTCAAATCCAGCAGCTCGTCTGGCAACGATTCTTGCTTCCTCTCCGCTATCTCCTTTATCCTTTCGCTAAGGCCCCTAGCCATCGACAATGAAGGCGGACAACGGGGCGATGACAAGACATCCTTAAGTCTAAGTCCATTTCTAGAGCTGATCGACGGCATGGTTACTGGAACGTAAACAAACAGACGAAGTAGGGAAAGCAGAGTGGAGAATGAAGTGTGCAAGAAGCAGATGCTGATTCTGGACATTTATAGCAAAAAGCCAGACGAGCGTACCAGTCAATGCGGGACGCGTGAACAAATCCTGGCTGAAGGAAGACGCGTAGCAAAATCTGAACAGTGGGGACCGTTAGGATTACCAGAAACCCAAAGGCGGCCTAGCAGTCGAAAAGACGTGAACGTTGGGGCTGTCAGAAATCGAAGGGCCACGATAATTGAAAAGGCGTGCATGACAGCTACACAACAATTAATGACAGCTGGCTAAAAGACGCTTCGTTTCAAACAAATTCTCAGTGAATGATTGCCGCGGGTAACAATTAAGTGTGAGGCTTTGACTAAGGTATTCATAATCGATCGGTTGGCTTTGCTACTACAACCGCTTGGTCTTCATTTTCTTTATGACCGATCGGTCAGCCTTCTCGCTATAACCGATCGAGCGGCTCAATTGCTGCGATCGATTGAACGGGTCCGTCCTAGATTGGCAGATAAATAAGTAGTTCAATTGCAAAATACTCCTTCGACCCTTCTCCTGGATCAGACTCGAGGAGTAGGGGGCTTATGGTTGGGACGACAATTCCAGGCCCAAATCCAATAGTCAGCAAGCCCAGTCGTATGAGACTACTCCCATGCATGCACAAAGACCTGCGTAAAATCCTAAACCTAGCAGTCGTCCCGTATATAAGGTATTGCTTCGCCATAATAAAGGTACGAGACTTATTCACCCTTATTTTTCTCAGCTATTAGCTGCCCTTCTCCCTCACCAGAAAACTAACTTGAGCGTCGGAGGGGCCTTCCGGGAACCAACCCCCGGCGTTCCTTATTTGTTTTGCAGGTATTCATCACACCGAAATCGCTAAGATCATGGATCCAAGCAACAGCATCCAACCCGGAAAAAATCCGACTGAACCAGTTATATTAGCACACTTCTGTTTGCACCATATCTCAGGATACTTGCCCTTTTCCGCAAGTCACACGGTTCCTTTGGTCTGTCATCGCATTCAAACATTTCTTAATGCCGCAATCGGGCCCAGACTGCTCTTGGCTGTTCAAATCCTGAAGAATTTCGCATTTTAAATGTGATCAGTTCGGTTTATGAGGCATAAACCGATTCTTCACTCCCAAGTTGTTCATTTTTTGTTTCAACCCATGGAAGATCATCATTTTTACTTGGTTGTTGCTATATTCGTTAAGGTCACATTTGTCCATAATGGGAACCTTAGACTAGAAATCACCTAAATAAAATTTATAGCAAATTGGAACCTTATGATTGTCTTCAAAATCAAGGAGAACTCGACCTCAATCAAACATGCTTATTGTAACTAAATTTATAATGATTTTGATTGCCAAATGTTGCCTCAATATTATATATTAAATTATTGTCAAAGATAAAAGAGAAAATTCTCACAAAAATGAAGAAAGGCCTTAAATTATTTTTTGTTTTTATATCCATTAATTAAATTAATAAGATAACCTTTAATAAGTATAAATAGATGGAGATGAAACTTTGAAGGATTGAAAATCCCCTAAATATGGAATGCATTATATTGTCCTTAATATTCTCATTCACTCTAGCCTAAGGTTTGATTATTGTATCTTAGGTGCCAAAACTCAAGTATAATTTATAGAGACCCTCTAGAGCTACAATTATCAAACCACAACTAGGTAGAGAGACTATTACCTATTTTGAATTTAACTTCCCGAAAGAGCTTGTTTCTTAGCTTAAGGATTTGTTGCATAGTCCATGAAGTGTTTGTCTTTGCATTAATTTTTGAAAAGTTATTGCTGTATATATAATCGTTATGAATCCATTGAACGCAAAATAAATTTTGTCAATGTAGATACTCCAAATTCATATCAATGTAGATACTCCAAATTCATTTTGATAACAACACCTTACTAATTTCAGTCACAGACCTCATTCCTAGTCCACCTTTTTCCCATAGTAATCAAATTGTAGTTAGAGAAGTGATAGATGTCTTATGATAAAGAAAATGTCTCATCATTCTTTTTATGTCTGTGAAGATTACCTAAATTCATTTTGATAACAACACCTTATTGGTGACATTCACATGCCTCATTCCTAGTCCGCCTTTTTCCCACAGTAATCAAATTTCAGCCAGAGGGGTGATAGATGTCTCATGACCAAAGAAAATATCTTATCAAAATTTCTATATCCTTGGACATCTTCTTAGGAAGCACCATATGGCATATCCAATATGTTAAATCAAGGGAGATTCCAATTGATATTTTGATGATAACAAAATATAGTTAATACTAATGAGTTTATTATTTTAAAGTAAAGCAATATAAGAATAAAATGACACCATAAGCTTAAGAAGGTAGTTTATGAGATTGAAAAAGAGAAACTGAAGTTTACAACTAACAAAAAAAATATCAAACTAAAAAAAAGATCAAGGATCATTAAGGTAATTTTACATAATGTGTTATTATTTATAATCTTATGTTGTTAATTTATGCGTTAAAAGGCTCACCATACAAGAACATTTTGTTTCTCCTTATTTGCATGAGTATTTACATTCATCAAGAGGCATTAAAGCTTTTGGTTTTAATAGAAGAACCTCTAACACTCTCTATAAAATATTTTAGGAAATGTTTAAATCATAATTGTATTAACCAATTTAGTTTTAAGCATTTAAAGTTTATTAAAATCATGTCTTTTAGGTCATTTGTATACCTATACGTGTTAAATTTGATGTACTAAGAGTTTGTAATAATATTGGTTTATGTATTGGGTAATTAATACGCCATATTAGTTGACCTATATGCTTACTAGTCAACTAGTCTCTCAATAGTTAGTGATTTTATATTTTTAGTGCACATTTGTTGATCAGTATGAAAAAATGATTGACCAGTGCTTTGTAAATAGCTATTATAATGACTAGTTCTTAGCTCAAATGGCTAGTAGAGGTCCCAAAGCACTATACATATAGTTATTTTCATATGATTTTTAGTATGAAAACGTGTTTAGGTTTCTTATACACACATTTCAAGGTTTTTTCTTAATCATTTACGTTTTATTGTCTCATATTTGTGTGAGTGAGGATTTTTGGAGTTATCAATTAATAAATTGAGATATTTTAAGTTGTAATATTTGGTTGCGTGTTGTAATATTTGGTTACGTACTCAGGGGTGATCCAAGAGAGATTAAGGATAGTCTTCACTTCAAAAGCAGACCCTTTTCCTCTTTACCTATAAAAGATTGTATAATGGTTTTTCATCACCTTGAGTAAAAAGTTATAATGAAATTCAGAGGAGAGTCTTTGGAGCGGATGTAGACAAGGGTTGCTTATTGAATCACTATAAATTGATTTACATTCTCTTTTCCTTATCCTCTTTAAATTATTACTCAATTGTTTGATTAATTTATATTAAGCAATTTTCTGGCCTTATTATATTAATTGTTATTAATCAAGTACGTTGCTTATAAATTTTTTTTCAAAATTTTTAAACATCTAATTCACTACCCCTATTGAGTGCCATTAAGGACTAGCATGTGGTATTAAAGGGGGTCTATTTGAATAGAATTTCTAACAAAGTCTTATAACAAAAAGCATAATGTCTTACTTAGGAGCATCATCATTATCATTCAACCAAGAGAGATAAAGAATTACTAGAGCACCCTTTTTTTTTATGGCAATGATTATCTTTGTTAGAAAACTAGGATGAGATTCGTCTTAATGCATGAAGGTGTATACTTATAGGAAATAGTTTCAAATGGTCCTTTATACCTACATAAGCCTTAGATAATAAAAAAAGGTCCCAAAACTAACGGAAGAATGGTAACTTTAAGATAAGAGATTAATTTCATTAATAGTAGAGTTATACACATATTATTTTGTATATTAAGAAGAAATAAATTCAATGGGGTCTTTATGTGTGAAATAACATATAACATTTGGCAGACATTAGAAATTACTTATAAGAGAACATATTAAGTAAAGTTGAGCAAAGTCAATATGCTAACACATCAGTATAAATTATTTCAAATAATGCACGATGAAAATATATCTAGCATATACACAACTTTTATTGATATTATTAATGCTATGAAAGGTATTGGAAAGACTTATAGTAATGCTGAAATAGTAAGAAAATTGCTTAGGTCACTTCAAAGATATGATAAGCTAAAGATGACCAAACAAAAAGCTAAAGATATAACAACACTAACATTGAAAGAAAATATTTAGTCTCTTCTTACACATGAAAATGATGCTCAAAAGATACAAGAAGAAATGATGCACCAAAAGAAAAAAAATTACAATCAAAGCCTCAAAAGAAGAATTGAATAAAGAGGAAGGGATATTAACCAGTGAAAGTGATAAAGAATGCATTGCCTTAATCATTATAAAATTTATGAAATTCTTGAAGAAGAAATTCTCTAAAAGAAAAGAATTCAAAAGAGGTAAAAGTGATTTGAAAACATAAATTCTATAACATTATTTTCTTTTAATGTAGAAAACCTAGCTACAAAAAGTCACAATGTCCTATTCATAAAGATAATGAGAAAGTATGAAAGAAATTATAAAATGGAGAAGAAGAAAAATAAAAAAGCACTTAAAACTATGACTTGGTATGACATAAACAAATCCAGAAAATAAACATTTAGAAGAAGAGATAGCTCATATTTGCTTTACTGCTATGGATGATAATGAGATAACATCTAACCCAAATTTGTGTAATTGTGATAATGATTTAACATATGATGAATTAGTACAAATTTTAGAAATAATAGTAAAAAAAGGAAGAAATTGTCTTTCCAACACAAAGAAGTTCAAAGATAGTTTGATACATGCATGAATAAGAATGAAAATGATAAAAGTTAATTATGTAGCATTAAAGCATAAAAAATGCGGTCTCTATTAACAATCAAGCATTAAATGCATTAAAGCATAAAGATGAAGCATTAAGGAAAGAGGTTTATGCTTTTAAGGATTCATTATCCAAATTTACAAAAGGAAGTGAGAAACTTAAAAACATGTTACGAACATAAAAGAATTCTAATAATAGGCATATAATTGGATATAATTGAAGGAATGTCTCCAATATTAAAACTAATTTTGTTAAAGTAAATCATTTATATATTAAGGACCCATTTTCTATGAGAGAAATAAGCATGAAACATCCACATTTTATCATAAAAACACACAAGACACATCTACTATGGCTCACTCTAAGAGCAAACCTCATACTTTCATATATAGCTCAAAATCTAGAAATGGAGTTCGATACTCTTAAAGGAAGAACAGGCATATCTTCTATGATAACACGTAAATCTAGTCACACCCTTTTAAGCCCCACTAAAGCATACATCAAGCCTTCCTTCCAAGTAGGCGTCATATATATATAATCACGGTAGTTCACCTCACTATCCTTGAAGAACGTTAAAAAAATTTTCATCTTCAAAGCAAGCTTCCTTATTATGCATACACACATAGAATACCAAATAATGCATTTACGTATTATCATATCCCTATTATATGGAATATCATGGTAAGTTTGGAAATGTTAATAGATTTTGTTTTCTAAGAAAAGGAATAAATGAAACCTTTAAAAGTGGTTAAAAAGAAGAAGAAGCCTAACAATCAAGGAACCACGCTTATTTAGGTGCCTAGAACATATTGATTGTCATGTTTTACAAGTTATTAGAAAAGAAATAGCTAATAGTATATAGTAGAGATCGTAGTTATTAAATTAAGTATCATTTCTTGAAGAGTGTATATTTTTTATTGATGAATCTAAAATTTTTATATTTAAAAGCCTTGAAAATATTTATATAGTGTAAGAAAAAAATAGCCTTTAGAGAAACAAAAAATGATCAAATACATTTCAAAGAAATAGTTGTTGAATCAATCAAGGATGATAAGATAGATAAGATGCTTCTAATGGATTCTAAGTTCAAGAAGAATCTTCACTCAAATGATTCATAAGAAATGATTAATAAGAGGTATCTATTAGTTTATATTTTAGAAATTTGTCACGTAGTGTTCTTATTTATCAATGTTAGAATAAATCCTTAATGTTGATTATTTGGGTTTGAATTATGAATAAGGTCAATAACTATTTTTTATAATGTGATCCATAGTACTTAAATTTAGAGAGTATCAATTGGGCAAAAAAATTTCTAAACCATTAAATGAGGATAGATTTTTGGAAAATTGGAAGAGAATTAGTTATGTTTTATGGAAATTCAATGTGTTAATTGACATTTTTAATACCTTTATTAATTTTATCCATGTTTTGTTTTCTCATTTTTCTTTAATTTCAATCTCAAGGCTATGTTTGACTGATTTTATCCATGTTTTCCACTTATTGATAAATACCAAAACATATTGGTCGACTAATACCTTAGTGTGGTTGGCTAGTGTCCACTAAAACACTAACATCCTCACTTTTCTAATGACTTTGTTAGTTGTCTAGTCACTCATTTAGGCATATTAGTCGACCAATGCCCTCCAGTGTTGTCCAATGTCCTCACATTTGACATTCTTCTTTCTAGTTAGTTTATAAGGAGTTTGATCGCTCCTCTAATTGATTACATATACATATTATTCAAACAATTTCCTCTTGTCTAAAAAACTTTTCTTTCTAGTAAGTTCATAAATAAATTAGTTACATCCTAATTGATTACACCAATCATTAGTCGACCAATGTAGTGAGTTCAAAATAAACTTTTAGCCTCTTTATGATATATTCAAAACTTTTTCATCTCTTCTATTTATGAAAACTATGGTCTACTAGTACATCCTTATGGTCAATAAGTCTTTATGATCTAATAGCTTTATCCTTCTCTTTTCTTCAATTTTCATACTTTATGTTTATATCTTCAGAAGCCTTAAATCCATTGTCTCTTTCCTTTGAAAAACTCCATCTTCAATTTCATGAAGATCTCTTTAGAGTTTTTCAAATTGAAATTTTGTCATCTTTAGCTTTCCAGTTTGGGGATTTTTTGAATTTTTTAAATAAGAGTTATTTTTTGAAATTTTGGGGTTATTAAATTTTTCATTTTTAAAATATTGTACCAATGTTTATATTTTTTACAATTATAACTACTAATTTTGTCAAAACTTGTCTTTGTTGCTTTAATTGGATTTTTTAACTTAGGCACAATACTAAAACTGCGGACTAGGGTTGTTTCTTTCAAAGTTCACTTTTTAAGAAATTACTTTGACTCTTTAAATATTTAATACCCTTCTTTCTCGAAAAATCTTGCAAATATCAATCAAATTCATTTTCATTTTTAACAATGTTAGATTAACATATGACACTTTATATTATTCATTGTTAGATAATTGATTTCCTTTTGAAGATTCCAATAAGGGGGAGAGATATTGGTGATATTAGATTTAAGGGTAGTGATAACATTCATGGGAAGTAACTTTTGTATATATGGTTTTTTGTGTATATTTTTACTTATGTAAATTTATGTTTAAGCGTGGATGTTTCTTTTACACATGAAATTAATTATTCATTTTTTCTTTATATTGAATTATGAATTATGCATGAATTAAGGCGTAGCTAATCTCTATAATGATTGTATTTAGAAATTTCCTATTACTCTTTAATATCATAAGTGTTTTGTCATCATAAAAAAGGGGATATTGTTGAAATAAAGAAGGTTCTAACTAACCTTTTAATGATAAAAAATATAATTACTACTAGTGAGTTTATTATTTTGATGAGCGTAAGCTCAAGAAGATAGTTTACAAAGTTGACAAAGAAAAGTTAAAGTTTGCAACTGACAAAATAAAGATCAAACTAATAATAAAAGAAGATGAAAGGTCATCAAGATCATTTTAAATTTTTATTGTTATTTATATTCTCACTTTGTTAATTTAATGTTTTAAAAGGCTCCCCATGCATAAACATTTTACTTCATTATCTAGGTCATAACATTCATTAAAAGGCATTTAAGCTTTTGGTTTTAATAGATAAATCTCTTAATCGTTTAAACACTCTTCAAGTAACATTCTGGGACATGTTCAAATGATCATTGAATTTAAAAAATTGGTTTTGAGCATTTGAAGTTTGTTAAAATCATGTTTTTGGGGTGATAAGTTGACCTATGTGGGTTAGTAGTCTTCCAATATATGTTAAAGTTGTCAAATTTGATATACTAAGAGATTTTTTGTAACTTTGGTTGTTGTATTGGTCAACCAATATGCCATTTATATTGACCATTATACGACTAGTGAATATATACATTTAGTGCACACTAGTTGATTAATATGCTACACTAGTCGATCAGAGCTCTACAAATAGCCAAAGTAATGGCTAGTTCTTGGCTCCAATAGCTAGTAGGTTTCCTAAAAAATATAAATAGATGTTTTCTCATTATTTTTAGTATGAAGAAGTGTTTGAGTGTCTTATTCACACATTTCTAAGTGTTTTTCAATCATTTGAGCATCATTGCCTTATATTTGTGTTTGAGAGCCCTTTTGAAGTTATCAAAAGATAAAGTAAGGTATTTCAAGATGTAATATTTAATTGGGCATTATATTAATTTACTTGAGGTTAATCTAAGGGATATATAGGTGTCTTTCCACTTTAGAAGAAAGTCATAAAAGGGTTCCAATTTACTGAGATAATATTGTATAAAGATTATTCTTCACATAGGAAAGAGTTATTTGTTGAACAACTATAAATTAATTTTCATTCTCTTCCCCCTTACCTATTTAAATTATTATTTAATTTTTTATTAATTTATTTAAGGCCATTTACCCATTCTTATTTATATTGATTATTGTTAATTATGTACATTGTTTGTAAAAGATTTATCAAAATTTTAAAACACCTAATTCATTAACCCTCTTGGGTCATTAGGGGCTACCACAGTATATATGAAGGTTGTTAGCCATTGAATATATCAATTAAAGTCTCTTATCATATGATAGGCATTTTTTTTACATAATAACTATTGAGTAGAGTAATAGTATTTCTTAGTACCTTAAAAAACCTAGTTTTGCTATCAATGTATAATATGAAGGCTATAGCCATGTAGGTGACAGTGTATTTCTAAAAACCTCTCAATAATGACTTTACACAGTCATAGAAGTTTACACAAGCACATACATAGTCTTATATGTCAATATACCTAGGCATGTATCTTCACATAGGCATAGAGTCTTCGAAGCTCCATACGTTTACAATGACTTACACAGTCACTATATACGACTGTGTAAGTCCATAGTTTCTTAATTCTTTCATTCCATTTTATGATTTCACCTGAATTCTTCTCCTTTTAGTCTATAAAGGTAATTATCACTTAAAACACACTTGAAGTATAATAAGTACCAAAAATTCCATAAAATTCTCAAATAATAAGCAAAACACATTAAATATAGGTTTATAAATAGAATTAATTAATTGTTTATTAAACATCCTCACATTTAAATATTTTCTTGTCCCCAAGAAAAAATAAAACCACAAAACACACAAACACATAATCATACAACATTACAATAATGTTTCAATGGCATCAAATCTAATGGAATTAACTTAATTCAAACAACCACAGAAAAAGTTCCAACACACCAACTTATTCCTTTCATGTTTAAGTTATTTAAATTGAAAACACATATCAATCAAAATATTGACACCCTATTCATGCACCTATGACACTTGTAACCTTACACTCATTATTATTGATCAAATAAAGTGGTGAACTATCACTAAGTATCTTTTCATGAAAATTATTGATAGTTTAAAAGCTCAGCAGGTTTAAACACTTGGATTTCTAGAGAAGTTTAGAGACAAGATAAAATCGTTTACCAACTCTACTTCCTTTAGTGTGTTAATTAATGAAGAGCCCTTAATGATTTTCAAAGGAGCTACGAGGTTGAGACTGGTGGCTCCCGAATTCTTGTCTCATTGAATAAGTATGATTTAGATGAATTATGAGATTTGATGGATTAATTGAGGAGCTAATTACTTAAGACAAAGATTAAGTGAATTGAAGTATTAAATGTTGTAAGAATGAACCAAGGGCAAAATGGGCAAGGCACTTAAGGTTGTAAGATATAAGGCTTTTATTGAAGGGCAAAATGGACATTGGATGCTTAGAAAAGGTATACAAGAAGAAGAAAATTTAAAAGAAGAGAAAGAAAAATAAAAAGGAAGAAGGAAGTAGGAGATGTCGTGGGAGAGGAAGAAGAGAAGAGGGAGAATTAGGGTTTCCAAGATCTTGAAGAACCTGACGATTTTGAAGCTTCAACAAGTAAGTATAAGCACTGATTGATGGTTTAAACTATGTTTCGTGGTAGTTAGGAGTGAAAAATGGGTTCAAATAGATGGAGGAAGAAGTTGTCGTGAACTTTAGGGTTTGTGATTTTATTGTGTTTGTAAAGGATTTTGGGTCTAAATGAGCTTAGAAATGATGTTTAAGGGTTAA
>JAOSBM010000002.1:26481710-26500620 GCA_027568955.1 Erythroxylum tenue | reverse complement strand
CTTCCATCTGAGTTTGATGTTCTCAGGACTACTTACCATGCTTAGAAAGATGAATGGAGCATTGATGAGTTGATTTCCATTCTTATTCAAGAGGAGCATACTATGAAGAAGGGAAAGTCTCATAGTATTCATCACACTTCTCACAAGAGTGATGAAAAGAAGAAATTTTATAGAAACAAACAGGGTAAGCCTTAATTTAAGAAGAAAGGGAACAAAAAATCTGCATTACCTTCTGGGCCTGGTGAGAGTTCTAGTGTTAAATCCAAGTATGTTTTTAATGGAAACTGTAACTTTTGTCAAGAACATGGGCATAGGCAGCGTGACTATGGGAAGTTTAAGAATTGGTTGGCAAAGAAGAAAGGTATTCCTCAAATCTTTGTCTGTCTTGAATCAAATCTTGTTGATGTTCCTCCTAATTCATGGTGGTTAGACATTGGTGCCACTATTCAAGTAAAGAACTCATTGCAAGAGTTCAAAAGCAGGTAGAAACCAAATAAAGGAGAGTTGACGGTGCAACTAGGTGATGGATTTAATGTTAATGTTGAGCACATAGGAGTAGTTTCCTTGAAGTTGAGTAGTGGACATGATTTTCTTTTGAAGGATACTGTTTATGTGCCTTCTATGAGAAGGAATTTGATTTCAGTTTCTGTTTTACACAGTTGTGGATACATTTTCCATATAATCAATAATGGTATTGTTTTGTACTATGATTCTACTGTTGTTGGTTCTGCAATTAAGCGTGATGGATTGTTTATGCTAATTGCCAATTCTTCTCTTTTTGACCGACCACATGATGATGTTAATGTTGTTGTTGGAAAGAAACTTGGGAGAGTTGCTGAAAAATCTTCTATATTGTGGCATAAACGATTAAGACATATCTCTAAGGAGAGAATGGAGAGGTTGATTAAGGAAACTATTTTGCATGATCTGGACTTCTCTGATTTTGACACTTGTGTTGATTGCATAAAAGGGAAGTTTACAGCTAAAGTAAGAAAGGCGAAAATGACTAGAAAGGAGGAACCATTATAGATAATTCATACAGATATATGTGGACCCATTACTCCTATTACCATGGGAGGCTATAGGTATTTGATCACCTTTATTGATGATTTTTCTCGGTATGGTTGGATTGAATTGTTGCGTGAGAAATCTGAGTCCTTGGATGCTTTTAAGTCACTGAAAAATGTTATTGAATTGCAACTTGGTAAGCAGATCAAATGTGTAAGATCTGACAGAGGTGGTGAGTATTATGATCGGTATGATGAAACTGATAGAAACCCTGGCCCTTTTGCTAGATACTTGCATGATTGTGGAATTGAAGCACAATATACCATGCCTGGCACTCCTTAACCAAATTTGATTGCAGAGAAACAAAATCGTACTCTCATGGAGATGGTAAGGTGCATGCTTAGTCACTCCACCTTACCAGATTTCTTGTGGGGAGACACTTTAAGGACTGCTGTTTATGTTCTTAATCATGTGCCTAGTAAATCTGTACCAAAGACTCCTTTTGAGCTTATATCAGGAAAGAAGACCAGTTTGAAGCATTTCCGAGTTTGGGGTTGTAAGGCTGAGGTAAGGGCTTATAATCCTTAGCTGAAGAAGCTTGATCCTAGAACTATTTCGGGTTACTTTATTGGTTATTGTACTGGTTCAAGAGGTTCAAGGTTCTATTGTCCCAATCACACTACTATAGTCATTGAATCAGATCGGGCTATCTATTTTGAAGGGGACACGGAACATAATGAAAGACATGAGTCTCGTGTTGTTGATTTTAGAGAGGATTGTGTTGTTGTTCCTATACCTATTGTTTTTCATCCTGAGGCAATTCAAACTCCTCTGATTCATGATGTTGTTGTTGATCCAGGAATTGATGTTGAAATTCCTCAACAGGTTGGCATTATTCCTCAACAGGTTGGCATTGATACTCAAGTCCCAGATGTGGTTGTAGTTCCACCTAGGAGATCTGAAATGATTCCTAAATCCACTGAGTCTTCTAAATTCCAAGACGATTACATTTAATTGGAGGAGCATGAATTCAATTTAGTTGAAGACTCAGATCTAATTTCTTTTCAGGATTCCATTTCTAATCCTCGTAGTTCACAATGGTTGGCATCCATAGAAGATGAGTTGGCTTCTATAAATATGAATGGCGTTTAGGATTTGGTGGAATTACCTGGTGGTTGTAAGACTGTTAGATGTAAATGGGTCTTTAAGACTAAACGTGATGCTAGAGGTGAGATAGAAAGGCACAAAGCCAGATTTGTTGCAGAGGGGTATAACCAGAGGAAAGGTATAGACTATAAAGAGACTTTTTTCCCGATCTCTACTAAAGATTCATTACGTATTGTGATGGCTTTAGTTGCTCATTTTGATTTGGAGCTCCATCAAATGGAAGTGAAAACTGCTTTCCTAAATGGTGATTTGTATGAAGATGTGTACATGAATCAGCCTACTAGTTTTGTTGAGAAAGGTAAGGAACATATGGTATGCAAATTGAGAAAATCCATTTATGGGCTGAAAAAAAGCCTCCAGATAATGGTACTTGAAGTTTGACCAAATTGTTTACTCCCTAAGCTTTAAGGAAAATGTTGTTGATCAATGCATTTACTTGAAGAATAGTGGGAGAAAATTCATTATTCTTGTCTTATATGTTGATGATATTCTTTTAGCCAGTAATGATATGGGTTTTCTTTCTGAGACTAAACAAATGTTGACATCTCATTTTGATATGAAAGATCTTGGCGATGCTTCTTTTGTTCTAGCCATTGAAATACATCGTGATAGATCTCGTGGTGTTCTTAGTTTGTCTCAAAAAAGGTATATTGAAAGGATCTTGAATAGATTCAACATGAAGACTTGTAATCCTTGCAGTGCACCCATCCAAAAGGGTGACAAACTCTCGAATAGCCAGTGTCCTCAAAATGATAAAGATAAGTTAGAGATGGAAAAGGTCTCATATGCTTTTGTTGTTAGCAGTCTTATGTATGCTCAAGTTTGTACACATCCTGATATAGCATTTGTTGTTGGTGTACTTGGGATATACTTGAGCAATCCTGGTGTGGGTCATTGGCAAGCTGTGAAACGAGTTCTGAGGTATTTACAAGGTAATAAAGATTATATGCTTACTTACAGGATGTCTGATTATCTTAAGGTGATAGGTTATTATGATTCTGATTATAGTGGCTACTCTAATGATCATAAATCCACATCAAGATATATCTTTATGCTTGCTGGAGGAGTTGCATCTTGGAAAAGTGTTAAACAAACACTTACAACAACTTCAACTATGGAGGCAGAGTATGTGGCTTGTTACAAAGCTACTTGACAGGCAATATGGTTGAGGAATTTCATTTATGAGCTTCATCTTATGGAGAGTGTTTCCAGACCTCTAACCATATACTGTGATAACTCTACTGTGGTGGGCTTCTATCAAATATGCAAGAACTCCAAGCGTTCTAAGCATTTTGATACAAAGTATATGTTTGTTAGAGAGAAGGTTAAGGAGTTTCAGACTCGTATAGAGCATATACCCACCGATCTTATGGTGGCAGATCCTCTAACCAAAGGCTTGATTGTTAAAGCTTTTGTGAATCATGTAACCCGTATGGGTCTATTTAGATCTTTTGATACCTTGGATTAGTGGGAGTCTGTCTTTTATGTTATTTTGATAGCAACATTGTATTTAACTATTTTGTTATTCAGTCTAGAGACTTTTGCTTATAATTGTTGCTATTATTGTTGTTGCCATATACTTTATTAATATACTGCACAGATACATTTAAATGTTTGTATATATATGGAATTTTGTTGGAGACATTTTGTACCCAGTCTCATTTTGTTGTTCTGAGATATTTTGTTAAAACTCAATTGGCATCTTGGGTGGATGCTTGGGCCATTTTGTTTGGAATTGCACAACCGGATCACCATTTTGTGTGCATTTCCTTCTAACACATTCTGTTTAGGTCATCGAGGTATAGGTATTTTTCATATATGTTATCAGTACTCCTATCGGGTCCGATTTCTATACTGTTGACGTACTTACAACCTCATTTTGGGTTGGCTCTACTTTGACATCCTATTATGGCCACATATTGTTATATTAATCTGGGGATTTGTTTCTGTTGTTCATTGATATTGGTTATGATGTCCAAGTGGGAGAATGATAGAATTTTATCATAATTATGAACTAGCATAATAAACATAATTTTGTATAAACCCCGATTAATTAGATGTCAATGGTACTTCTCTTATACGTGTCATTGGACCTGTGTTCATCGGCTTGTTATGATGGGTAGGCTTGGCCCATGTATTGTAATGCACAGGAGGCCCTACAGCTAGCCAACCTTAAATACAATCACCCCATTGAAAACTGTATGTGTTTCTAATCAGGTTTGGAATAGCAGTAGTCAATCCTCTGCGTCTCTGTCACTTCGCTTCACAGAAAACAACAATGGATTCAATTGTTCCTCAATTTTTAGGTATTTGTCCATCAAATTTTTGGATCTTGTATGTTGCAATTATAGGGTTAATTAATTGTGTTGATTAATTATGAAATTAATCTGTGATTTCGTGTTTATTATTCTTCATTATATACATTTGACAATTTTTATTTGTCTAACTCTATCAATAGATTGTTTAATTTTTAAAGAGGATAATTGTTGATTGATCATGAATAGAAGCATTGAATGTTGAGTTCTTGCTATAGTTTTGAAAGTTATATTTTTTTCCGCATGACTATTTATTCTTGAGAAATATGGAAAATGAGTAAGTGTTTTGAATTGTAACTTTGATTTTTTTGTTTTGCTCGAGGATGATCAAAAGCTAAGTGTGGAGAAATTTGATATGTGCTTAATTGATTATACATTTACCCCTTAATACTTAGTGATTGATGCTATGAAATGTTTGAGGAACTCATTGGTTCATATTTGATTTTATGTACAACTTGAAAACTCAAGAGCTAAAATAAGTTAAAAGCACATTCCTTGAGTCATTCTCTTGATTTCAAAGTCATTTGTCATTGTAGGACAAGAAAGAGATGGATTAGAGTGAAGATGAGATAAGAAAATGCAAGAAATAAAGAATTTACTATGAAGTGCAAGATGCACGTCATGCATATTAATGCACGACCATGTATCAACTTACACAACTGTGCATATTGAATTTTTTGGTTTGCACAATCATGCACAATTTCAAAATGTGCATTTTATTGATGATGCACGGGTGGATGCATGGTCATGCATCCTCCTAGAAACCTATTTTCTTCTATAAAGGGACATTTGAGCGGCTAAAAGAGACATGAATCATTTTTTGATGAAGAGGAGGGGCAGAACTCTTGATCTTAGGTATATATAAAGGGCTAATCTTCCTTCTTCAACACATTTAGGCGTATCTTCATTGTGTATTGTTGTTATTTCTCTCTCTAGGGATTGTTTATGTTATCATTTGCTTATTGAATTGGGTATTCATATATGGATAATTAATATTCTCCTTCTCCTTTAATTATCTATATATAAACCTATTGCTAGAATCTCAAATACAATACATAATCGTTATGGTTTGGATTCATTGGTGGCAACTAGTGATGTTGAATCATTAGTGATAACATAACATAAGTTAAATAACCCGAGCTTGTATGATTGTTGCCTAAGTTGATCTATTTTCCTTATTCGTAATACGGCTATCCGAATAAATCTAGAGAACTTGTTCTAGGTTATTCGATAGCTAAATTTAGTTAAAGAGCTTATTTTGATTAAAATTGAACTAAGGGAACATTAGGGTTAATAGAACTTATTGTTAACCTACAATTAATAGTTTCTAAGAGAGGTGTGAGAATAACAACACAATGAGATATGATTATTCGTGTGTAGGCCGAGATTGAACCGAAAACCAAATTCCAAACCCATTCATCACTTTATCACTTTTTGACTGTTTTCTTTAATTTGCTTTCTTAAGTTTAATTTCACTTTATTTTCTTGTTTGAATCCAACCCCCCACAATATTCTTAACACCGATTTCTTTCATTGCAAAAGCTACACGAACACTTATTGTAAATACCTCAACTGCTATTATAAATTTTAGTGTGCAAAGTTATGTTTTATTTTCTAGTGTATTCGACATGCATTATTACCTCAACTGTAAAAAGACATCAACACTACATGGATTTTAAATTCCAAGGAGATCTTCTTAAATAAATCTTATTATACAATTTAGCATGTTTAGGGGATTTTCCTTGGTATGATTTACTTTGGAAGCAGCACTCTCTACACCCCAAAGCTTCCTTAATTACTTAGTTTGTGATAAAAAATAGAATAAAAAACAAATGGTTTGGCGATTATGATCCAATCTGTGTCTTATGCAAGGAAGTCGAGGAGGATAGGAAGCATTTATTTTCCCAACGTAGGTATTCTAAAGCAATTTGGAGTAAAGATGCACATGCTAGGGAGCATTGCCAAAGTTATGATTGGAATGGGGTCTTGACTTGGATCATCTTGAAAGCTAATCAATTAAAGCAAAATGCAGTGATCATCAAAACTACCTATACCACTACCATTTACTCCATTTGGAAAGAAAGGAAGAGCATACTTTACAAGGGAGTAGACACTGGAAAGTACTATCTTGTGGATGTCAATCTCAATGGGATTAGAGAGCTCATGATAGTAAAAAATGCACACAACACGATTTCTCTTGACACCACATGCTGATGGAAATTTTAAAATGAGTTGCTTATAACTTCTTTCTTGTTTGATTAAGTGTTGGAACTATGATGTAACTAGTTTTACTTTGTAATATTGTAATAGCTTTTGCTAGTGTTAATAAATATTTCTCATTTAATTTTCAAAAAAATATATGTATGTAATTTTCACATAAACTACAACACATTATCACATATCAAATCCTCAGTGTTCACTTAAAATTATTTCACTTATACAAATGACAATAATATTATAAGTTCAAAAAATATTTATATTTTTAAAAGATAAAATAAAATGGTATTAAAACATTTTTAAGGGCAATTAAGCTAATAATATTTTTTATAAGTTAAAATAAATTGCATTAAACTAACAAAAATAAGTTAAAAGTGTATTATAAGCAGCCTACTATAACAAACTAACTTATTTAATATAAAAATAAAATATAACTAAAATACTAAGCAGGATATATAATTCTAAGACAAGGATAAGCTTTTACTAATAGCCATACTTAGGTTTATATAATTACTAATTCCTATAGTTAGACTTATTAATGAGAGTGTGCTTTCATTGAATAATTGGCAATCGTTAGCTTCATTCCTAAAGATTCTCACCTTTCTTTATTTATATATAGCATAAATAGTATTTCTTTGAGCTACTTGAAGATAATGAGGCCTGCTTTGGTAATGTACATCATTTGAGTGGGCCACTCGGCTATTTTTGACCATTCATTATCTAAGCACATTATCTTACATAGATATTAAATTTTCAACTAGAATGTTTAAGTAAAAGAGCAATTGAAGAGTAGATGATTTAGGGTCTCATTACCTTGATTGTATAATTTTCATGCTAAACTATAAGATTTGTTCGCTTTTATCTTATTCATGGTGGTGAGCTTTTATTGGGTGGAAAGCTAAAAGATAAATGAAGCTTTTAAAAGATTACCTTTGAATCTAGCATTTTAGCAATTATTTTGTATAGTAAAATGTAAAAAGAAATAAGTTTATAATTTTGGATACAGAAGGAATTTGGATTCTTAGGGATGAGAAAATTAAGATTTTATAAATCTCCTTAAGAATCTGACCATTGTAAAAATATTCCAATATGCTTTCTGAAACTAGGTTCTAATCGTGGTTTTTCGATGTAAGTTTTAATTGATTAACCTCAATAATCAGCAAACACATGGGTCATTCATATAGTACCTAAGGTGTCGATCCCACAAGGAGGGATAATCTAATCCTAAAATCTATGGCCAAAACAAATCGCATAAATTCAAATGTAGCGAAACTAAAACAAGAATGCAATTCAATCAAGCAAATTAATTCAAGAATCAATCATGAAAATATTAACAAATTAGCAGTTGCAACACACACTCAAGAATCAAACTAAGGAACTACCAATTGAGAGAAAGAGGATTTTACCTATCTTTAACACTAACCTAATCGATTATGAATTACTGGATTATTGGCTCTAGACGATCCTAGGGTTGATTACTCCCTCTCGAGTTATAACCATTGACCCTAATTTACAAACCCTAATCAGATTATAGAAGTTACAATTTCTCAATTAACAACCTATCCAAAACCTTCATTAGATCTGAAGTTGTCTAATAAACTATCGGAAGCTATTGCAAGATCTCTATTCGCATAATTTTACCTATTTAATTTAATTCTTGTTCTATTAAATCGCATAACTATTGTTAGCCCAATTTAATTATTTTTCTTTCAATTCCCTTCTCAGTTTATCAACGAATTATGCAATTATAGAAATTAAATCACAATAAATCCAGTAAAATGTAAACAATCAAATTTTATTAAATCAAAGATAAAACCCTAAAGGTGAGTTTAGAATATCATCAACATTAAAAAATCCTATCATCAACTATTATTTCAATTTTATACCATAATAAAATTGAAAATAACAGGAAATACGAAATTAACGGATGACAGGAGGCAGTGAAGTTAGGAAACTCCTGATCCGGGAAGTACGTTGAGTCAACTTCTTCTCCTCTTCTCTCTTCCTTGTTCTCTTTCTCTATCTCTTGATAATTCTCTCTAGGATTTCTCTGAAAGTGGCTAATGCAAAAGCTCTCTCCTCTTCTTTGTCTTATTCTTTAAATACCTTTTGTGTTCTGAGCAGCCCTAGGATTTGTTCAAGGTCCAAAAGGTCCGAAAAATCCTTCAAAACTTGACGTTTTTGAGTGTCTGTGTGTCTGCCCAACGCAGGCCACGATTGTGGTTCTGCATGCCACGATCGTGGGCCACATCTGAGCCTTCTATCACGATTATGGTAAGCAGGCCATGATTGCAATCCATGTCCTAGGCTTCTGTCACGATTGTGGCATATGGGTTACGATTGTGGGCTGACTCTAGTGCTTCTGTCACGATCATGGCCTGTTGTGCCACAATCGTGTGCAGTTGTTTCGACCCTAGTGTCTCCGAAACGTTTCTTTTCTTCGATGTTGACCCTGAAACACTAACAAATGCATCAAAGTACCTCAAAAATATAATAATTAAGCTCAAAGACTTGTACTAACCCATAAAACACTTAACACATAAATAATTAACAAACTAACACAATTCTAACCTAAACACATACTAAACAATTGAATCAACCATTAAATACATATCAAACTAAGCCCTAAAACACAATGTAATTAACACTCATCAAGTTCCCAACTTGTTTATAAGTTTTTTGTAGAAAACAACATTGATGCGTTTGTTCCTTGTGCTTGTCTAGGCTTTATGCTAAGCAAAGCTTGGTGAATGTCCTCCTCTATTTTACAAGTGAACTAACCATTTCATTAATTATGGCTTCCAATATGAAGATTTTGATTTTTGAAAACAAAAAATATTAATACTTATGCCTAAGAATTATTTGATTTAGCTTAGAGCAATTGATTTCATTTCACTATGATTAAGGTAACAGATGCTTCCAGTCCCATAAATTTCATAATCTTGTTTTGGTTATATCTATTGAGTAAAACTTTGAAGTAGTAAGTTATGTTTTTATTACCAAATTTTAGCTATCGGATCCTAGATTTTTGTATGAGATGTGAGCTATGAATATCTAAAGCTTCAAAGTAGTCTCATATGTCCTATTTCCCAAGATTTTATAGATTTATAATAGTTAGATTCAAATAGAGGTCATCTATTAGATAATTATTAAATTTAAATGAGTCAATTCTAAAAGTTGAAATAGTTGATAAACTAGTCTCTATAAGGGATTCAACTAAGCATTAGGTCCTATTAAAATGAGCTTTATTGTATGGATAAGCTAGCAACAAAGATTTGGTGAAAGTTCTTTCCAATTTCTTGTTAATTAACCATTCATTTAATTTTCTATTACTCCAAGTTAGATTACATCCATTATATCTAATATTAGTTATAGCTTTCTATACCATACATTCCTAAAGTTATCATTTGGTAGTAATAAGTTTGGTCGAAAGCTTTTCTACTTTATTTGATAAGGCAATGTTATTGAAATCTTCTAACAAAATACAAATGCTATAGATGTTCTTTTGAATTTCAAGTAGCTCATTCCATAGAGATTTTATTTCAAAAGTTTGATTTGTAACATATACAAAGGATAAGTTCCAAAAGTCTAAAAATGAAATGTTTTTTTGTTGTACAGGCAATCACAAAAATTGTAAATTTCTTGTTGGAGAAATTTAAGCATCTAAAATTATAAGCTTTTATCAACATTGGGCAGGAATTAAGGGACTAGAGAGAACCTTTTTCTTGTCTTTCCTTTTTGAAAATTTTCTGGTAGATGTCTAGAGGTTTTGATGGAGAAAAGTGACAATTGAGAGGTTGCATGTTTAGGTGATCGAGAATTATGTACAGAGGTGTTTAAATATTGCAATGAATAAGATACTGACGTTGTAACCTGAACCCAAGTTGGTTTAAGGTCTTTAATAATGACTTTAGGGATGTTAAAGGGCTTAAGAGGAATGGTAGAATGTTTATCAGCCAGTACAAGATTTACAGATGATGTTACAATTACCTCGTGAGAATTAAACATAAGCGAAAACAAGTTCATGACATGTTGGGCAATGCCTTGTAATGGTGCAGAATAATTAAAGTGAAAAGGGGATAACTCAATTGTCGATTTATAAGGCTTATGGATGTAGTCAACAAAAACAATGTAGAGCCTCATGAAGAGGCAACCTTGACTAAAGCTGAAAAGGAAGAAGGGATAAAATTGCACTTACCATCATACATCAAAGTTTGAAGGAAGTAATATTCGAGAAAATAGATAATGAAACCACATCAAAGAAGGCGTAACAAACTCTACAAAAATATATAGATGGTTAGTACTAGTTTTAGTCCTCCCCATATTCACTAATGCTAGTTACAACTATACCATAAGCTTGTAATAAAACATAACTCGCGAAGTCATAGGGAAGAAAGGGAGGGAAGAATAATCAAGCAAGGAGCATGACCAAGAAAAGTGGGGACTGGGAGTTGATGGAAGTAGCATAAACGGGAATATGAAGAGAAGAAAAAGAAAAGATAACCCCAGAAGGGCGCCTGAAATCCTGTGTCCCTCTTATTTTGGCCCTAACCTGTCCCCATTTGATCCAAGCCATTCATTCACGTCAGGTTAGGGCCAGAATAAGGGGCCAGAGGATCCCATACCCCAGAAGGGACAACCAAAAAAGAGGATGGAGTAAAATAAGGAAGATACCAAAGACCAACAATAAGGTGTGGTTCTTTCTGATTTTGCTGAGGCTGGGCGCCATTGTTTGGATCCATGAGTTCAGTTGACTTCAGCTAGGAAACACCTGCAAAAATAAAAGAAGGCACACCGGGGGTTGATTGCCAGTAGGCCCCTCCGATGCTTAAGTCAGTTCTCTCGTAATAGTTTCTGGCGATTGTGAATAAAGAATAGGATTTTCAATCTCATACCTGCGTCATGGTGAGGTAGTGAGTTTATATAGGGAATACTTGCTAGGTTTAGGTCATGGGAATGGGTCGATCGTCCCACACGCCATTCTAGGCGTGGGTCTGGGCTTAGCACGACTGACCCAACCATAAGCCCCCTACTTCTCGAGTCCGATCAAGGAGAAGGATCGATGGAGTATATAAGGCTTGTGCGGCTCGTCTGTTCGTGGTAGGTCCGAACGATCGATGTCTAGTTAGAGCACTAAGTTTAACCTTTACTTACGGCATGTGTCCTTTGACAGATTTTCAAAATTTGAAATGAAGCGTCCTTTCGTGTTGCTTTTAATAAAGAAAAAATGGTCATACGCGTCCTTTCAACTGCTACGCCGCTCCGGATATCTGACAACCCTAATTCACACGGCTCAGATTTTTCCACGTGTCCAACTTCGATTGGTACGTCCGTTCAGCCGATTCTCGTGATAAATGCCTGGAATCAACAAACGTCCTTCACTTCCATTTATGCGCATTCGATTCTCTAGCTTCTGTTTTCTCTGTTCTTCGTCTCTTTGCTTGCAGTCATCGGCATTTCCTTTTCACCGCTGTCCAAATTCCAAACTTCACTAAACTAGGTATGTCCTCTCTTCTCTCCTCATCCCATAAATTTCCTTTTTGTGATCATGTCGGCAACTAGCCTTAGGGATGAATTTAGACATAGGGTTAAAACCACCGCCTCCTCCTCTTCGTCATCGTCTTTTCGCCTATCTTCTTCGCAAACGTCTATGGGGTTTAACAAAGAAGCAGATACGGCCCAGAAAGAGCTCCACAAGGAACTGGCCGTCAAAAGTGCTTTACAGATTGTCGGGCTGCTTGGAAGAGCGGCGGAAGCGATGGAGGCACCGGAGGCAGGGGAAATGAAGCGTCGGACGTAGAAGAAAATGAAGAAGGCGCGGCGCGTGATCGGAAAGATGGGCAAGTCGTTGAAGAACCATCGAGCGACCGATCGATGATGACCGAGAAGGAATTGAACCGATCGGTCATCAAAAATAATATCCCTTCGTCCTGGGGACCCAGGTTGGCCTGCAAGAACGAGCGGATTTATAGCTATATGGGAGGCTATTTTGTTGTTTCAGACAGCTTTTTCTCGATCGGTGGTATGAGGCTTCCATATGCCCCAATCATCGATGAGGTATGCTCTGCTTATAAATTAATGCCGAATGGTTGGAGGTTCATTAACGGTCTCGTCCTGCTGTGCCATCATTTCGGGTGTCCCCCATCGGTAGGGATCCTGCGACATTTTTTTAGAATGAATCAGAGCTCTAGCACCGGGGCCGGGATCCCTCATTTCCAGTATAGAGACGCAAGGTATCGTCCTGCTGGAACAGCTTCGTCAGTGAAGGCCTGGAAGACGAAGTACTTCTTTGTGAGGCCCCTGGGATCTACCTTTGAGTCCAGGCCGTGGAGATATCCCCTGACCGAGCAATGGAATGACACTTCTAACTTGTCTTTATCCAGAAAGGAAGGGGAAGTGATTGACAGAATAAAGGCGCTCGGTCGGTATGCTTTCGAGCATCTTACTCTGGGGTATCGTGGAGGGGCATCGGTCAATGCCTTTTTTATTAACCCCCCACCTCGAATTAATGGGCTAGAAGAAGAAACTGCCCCTTCTGGTTGACTCCTCGTAGTTTAACTGTTCTTTTACATTTCGTGCTGCATTCATGAGTATTAGTTTCGATTTCTAACTTGCTTCTATAATTGTGCAGTCATGGTGAAACTCAAGAATCTCACCTCGTCCTCTGTTTCTCCCAAATCTAGAAGCCAACGCAAAGTCACTAAACCTTCCTTGAAGATGAAGGAGCGAAGCAAGAAGGTGGAGGTCAGCAAAGATATCGTTCCGCCGACTGCAGCCGACGAGTCCACGGTGCTGCTGACCCTAATGGCAAGTGAAGACCGAGCGGTTAAGAGGTGGAACGACCACTAAAAAGAAAGAAAACCGCTCGGACTGCTGAACGATCGCCCCGTTGATTGGACGAAGATAAGGGGAAGGAGCAGGTGTCCAGCTCCGAAAAGTGGGTGTCCACGATCAGTCTAAATAAGACTGCATCGCTTAGGGACACCGATGTTGCTCTTCATGTTGCCCAGAAGGTTGTTCCTCCTGCAGACGAAGAATTTTTGGATTCGTTGGGCGACAAAGAGATGATGGCTGGTCTTGTTCGCGGCTTAGCGGAGGTGATCTCATCTCTTTTTTTTTTTGACAAAGTTCTTCGTTGTAGAATGTGGCGGTCGCCTCTGGAATGTATCAACGTATTGATCGGTTCGCTGAAGTCACCCGCTCAATGGACCATGAGATTAAAGATCTTCTTCGCCAGGTGAACATTTTGAGAGCCCAACTTTCAGAGGTGGAGGAGGAGAAGAACAGGGTGGTTACTTCGTGGGAAAAGGACTGCCAAGCGTTGCAGCTCCATAACGAGAACATGAAGGAAGAAGTTCTCAATGCCAACGCTAAAGCTAATATGGAAAAAGAGCTTCAGTCGAGAGTCCTCCGTGACTGCCACAAAGCGGTGCTGGAGAGAGAAGTCGCTGAGAGGAAATTGCATGAGCTACAAAGCTCTGTCAAAAAGCAAGGGGTCGAGGCGATCAAACGATGGAAAGAGCAGTTTTTAAATGATGAATGCAAAGAATTTGCTTGCGAATTGGCTCTTTCCATCCTAAGAAACTGCCATAGCGTTCTCGTCCCTTATGGGTCGAATGATCCTTCGTTCGAGGATTTTTCCGAGCCGATGTTTCCCTCAGAGCTCGATCTTTCATTCTAGGAGATGAAGGAGATAGCCGAGAAAGATGAAGAGAAATTACCGGATGAGCTGTTGGACCTTAGTTTAGATGAGGAAGAGGAGCGAGCTCATGGGGATGTCCCTTTGGTTGTTCCTGCAGACCCTGATCCTCTTTCGGTTACTTTGCCAATTTCTGAAGCTACTTCTCCTGCTAATCCAGCTGTTGGCACTTCTCCCTCGACCGAAGAGCCAAAGTGATTTATGTAGTAAGAACTTCAAAGCTCATCTGGTCGAGCTTGTGACCAGAACGAATATATGAGGAAGTAAAACCTTTCTAATTTTTGTCCTCCGTTGTCTTCTTTATTTGGTTAATTAAGATTTGATTGTCCTTAGTTTCGTATAAAGGACTGTTTTTTTAAATAATGGGCAGCGAGCAAGTGTGTTCGATGCACATCGATCGGTAGTCAGGTTCAAGAGAATCATGGTTGAACAACGCGAAGGAACCTGGCCGAACGATGTTTAGGCCGAGCGATCTAAGATTGTTTTCTTGGTATCGCCTGGTTCCAGGATCCGGTCTTAGTAACCTGGCCGAATGATTTTAAGACCGAGCGATCCAAGATTGTTTTCTTGGTATCGCCTGGTTCCAAGATCCGGTCTTGGAAACCTGGCCGAATGATTTGGAGGTCGAGCGATCCAAGATTGTTTTGTTGGTATCGCCTGGTTCCAAGATCCGGTCTTGGAAACCTGGCCGAACGATTTGGAGGCCGAGCGATCCAAGATTGTTTTCTTCGTATCGCCTGGTTTCAAGATCCCGTCTTGGAAACCTGGCCGAACGATTTAGAGGCCGAGCGATCCAAGATTGTTTTCTTGTTATCGCCTGGTTCCAAGATCCCGTCTTGGAAACCTGGCCGAACGATTTGGAGGCCGAGCGATCCAAGATTGTTTTCTTGGTATCGTCTGGTTCCAAGATCCGATCTTGGAAACCTGGCCGGACGATGTTGATGACAACCAGCCTGTAGAATGTTCTCCCTTTAGCCCAAATTGATGAGAATTTTTCTGCCGAGAAGTTTGAAACCCTTTATTGATGATGAATAGGGCATGAGCCGTTAAAAAACCTGACTAGCTAGGCCAGGAAAAAGATACCCACTAGTTATACGTACAGATGCATAAACAATAATAAAGTACAAAACAAAGAAATAAATGAATTAAAGTAAAGCTTATCTATTGGTAAAATGTCTTCAGGTTTTGAGAATTCCAGGGCCTCGGTAGAATCTTGCCGTTCACGTCACGCAGGACGTAAGAACCATGTCCAGCTTGTTTGACCATTTGATAGGGCCTTTTCCATGTCTGACCGACCTTTCTAGGATGTTTCCCAGCCGACTCGGCCTTTCTTAAAATATAACCACCGATCTTTATGTCACTCGGCCTTACCCTTTTGTTGTAAAACTTTGTTACTTTTTGTCTGATGGCTTCTGAACGAGCGGCTGCCCTATCTCTGTCTTCACTGAGAAGCACAAGTTTTACCCTGCGAGCTTCATTATTCCGTTCTTCTTGATAATTCGAAACTCTCTGTTTGTGCAGCACCACTTCTACTGGAACCAAAGCCTCTACCCCAAAGGTCATTCTGAACTGCGTTTCTCCTGTGGCTCCGTTTGGGGTTGTTCTGTATGCCCATAATATTTCGTCTAATTCATCTACCCAGGTCTTACGTCCATCTAGGCGCTTCTTGAGTGCGTTTATTATCTTTTTGTTGGTGTTTTTCGCAAGACCGTTGCTTTGAGGATGAGCCACTGAAGTCAACTGGAGCCTTATCTTCAGTCGCTGACAGAAATCTTTGAACTTGTCATTATCAAACTGCCGACCGTTTTCTGTAACCAAAATTATAGGCATCCCAAAACAACTTTCAATTTTCTGTTCAGTAGTGGTGGCGACCGCTTCCGCTTCTACCCATTTGGTGAAGTATTCAACTGCTACTATTAAAAACTTCTTCTGCCCAGGAACGAGAGGAAAAGGACCTAGTATGTCCATTCCCCATTGAGCAAAGGGAATGGGATGACTCACAATTTTCAACTGCTCGGTCGGTTGATGAGACAAGTTGCTGTTTCTCTGGCAGGCCTCACATCGGTTAACCTTCTCTTGACAATCTTTCTTCATTGTCGGCCAATAATACCCTTTTCTGATCAATCTATGAGCCAACATTCTGCCTCCTAAGTGATTCCTGCACATTCCTTCATGCACTTCAGCCATTGCTCGTTCTGCCTCTTCTTCGCTCAAGCAACATAATAGCGGCCAGTCATAAGAACGCTTGTACAGGATATCATTAACAATCGCATATTCAGCAGCCTTTACCCTTAGTTTCTTGGCTTCCATGGCTTCTACCGGTTGTGTTCCCTTAAGAAGGTACTGTCTGATCGGCTCCATCCAACCTGATCATTCAGCATCTGTTTCGAGGACTTCACTGCCCTTCTGAATACTAGGGCGGTCTATCCGTTCGACCATAAAGTTATTCCTTGCATTTTAATCGGAGGCCATCTTGGAAAGTGCGTCTGCCTGAGCATTTTACGTCCTTTCTATCCTGCTGACCGAGTATTCTTCAAAATTGCTCAACTCTTGCTTCACCAATTCCAAATACCTGATCATATTGTCCCTTTTTGCCTCATACTGCCCAGTGACTTGACCGACCACTATTTGGCTATCGTTGTATGCCTTCAAATGTTTCACCCCCATCTCTCTTGCCAACTGAAGATCGGCTATTAAAGCTTCTTATTCTGCCTCATTATTAGATGCTCTAAATTCTAATTAGAGAGCATACTCCACCTTTTGTTCCTGGTGTGGGCTGATCAAGACCACCCCTGCTTCGCATCCTTCAACTTTGGATGACCCATCAATAAATAAACTCCACGCAGGGCGTTGTTCGTTCTGCGAGGTAGGTTGATTCATTTCTGCAACAAAATCCGCCAATACTTGGGCTTTGATCGTTGTCCTTGGTTTATAGTGTATATCAAACTCTCCCAGCTCTACCGCCCAATTTACTAGCCGCCCAGAGGTTTCGGGCTTTTGAAGGCATTGCCTGAGGGGTTGATTGGTTCATACCTTAATTGTGTGACTCTGGAAGTAGGGCCTGAGTTTCCATGTTGCGGTTATCAATGATAGGGCTAGCTTCTCAATGGGTGCATACCGTGCTTCTGGTTCGTGCAATACCTTACTGACATAATAGATCGGGAGTTGTTCATTATCGTCCGATCGAACGAGAACTGCGCTGATCGCCCCCTCTGTAACTGCCAGATAAATGATCAAATTCTCCCCCTCATTAGGGCTTTGCAAAATGGGCGGACTGGTCAGATATTGCTTCAAATGTTGAAACGCTCTCTCGCACTCATCTGTCCATTGAAAATGAGTCACGTCTGCCTTCCTTAGAATTTTGAAAAATGGGAGGCACTTGTCCCCCATCCTAGAGACGAATCTGCTCACATAAACTATCCGTCCTGTCAATATTTGAACATTTTTTACGCATCGCGGTGAGGGCATTTGAACGATAGCTTCGATCTTTTCTGGGTTTGCTTCAATCCCTCGTTGAGTAATCATGAATCCCAGGAATTTTCCAGATGCCACACCAAAGACACATTTTTTAGGGTTCAGCTTCATTTGGAATTTATTGAGGGTCAGAAAGACTTCTTTGAGATCGTCCACATGTTCGGTGGTCGTCTTGCTTTTGACTACCATATCATCCACATAAGCCTCGACTGTTCGACCGACCTGTTTCTTAAAAACTTTCATAACGAGCCGCTGATAAGTAGCCCTTGCATTTTTCAAACCGAACGACATTACTTGGTAGCAATACGTGCCCTGGTCAGTTATAAAAGCCGTCTTTTCTTCGTCTTCAAGACTCATCTGTATTTGATGATAACCGGAGAAAGCATCCAAGAAGCTGAGAAGCACATGCCCCGATATAGAGTCTACCAGCTGATCGATTTTGGTAGAGAGAAGTTGTCCTTTGGGCATGCTTTGTTCAAGTCAGTGAAATCGATGCACATTCTCCATTTTCTGTTTTTCTTCTTCACTAGTACCACGTTCGCCAACCATTCAGGGTACTTGACTTCCCGAATGAACCAAGCATCAAGCCATTTTCCTACCTCTTTCTCGATCACCCCTTGCCTCTCTTTGCTTTGCCACCGTTTCTTCTGTCTGATTGGCTTGCAGTCTTTCCGAATACCGAGAGAATGAGATGTTACTGCTTGAGAAATTCCAGGCATGTCACTCGGTACCCAGGCAAAGACTGATCTGTTCTCTACCAATCAATCTGTGATCTTTCTGGCCAGCCCTTTTTCGAGTTCAGAACCTAGACTTGTGAATTTGGATCGGTCTTCTTCATCTAATATGATCTGCTGTGTTTCTTCTATAGAGTTCATCCTTTCAGTTTCTTCATCGGCTCTCACATCAAGAGAACTTGTTAAAACTACCGCTCCATCAAGGGTCCTCATTTCTGTCAAGTAGCATTCCCTAGCGATTCTTTGCTGACCCCTGACAGTACCAACTCCATGAGGTGTTGGGAATTTCATTGCTT
>JAOSBM010000002.1:26400365-26413811 GCA_027568955.1 Erythroxylum tenue | reverse complement strand
GAAGGATCGAGAGAAGAAGTTTAATATAGAATGAGAAACTATGGACGCTTAGGTTAAGAATTAGAAATATATTACCTTAAGTGGTAATTATTAGTTGGGTTTAATAATTAATTTGGATTATAAACTTGTTGAATACAAAAGTTATATTAGTTTGTTATTTGAATTGATTTTAGAACCCAATTGGTAATTTTAGTAAGACAGTTATCCAACCATTTCCCCTTAGTCATGCATAGGAGATTAAATTAGTGAAATTAATTCTCAAGAATCTTCCACTTCGGTTAATCTGTTTGTTTTGTTTCTAGTTAATTTCGTTTACTTTTCATTTTAATTTTGTGATTTCCTTTAAAGCCTTCACTCAATAAGTCAGGATAGAGCTTTTAGGATTGCATCTATTTTTATTTTTGTTCAAGGTTAATTTAAGTGAACAAATTTCACCTCCGTGGGAGACGATCCTAGGTAATCAACTACAACTACCTCGTATACTTGCGAGTAGGAAAGAGTAGGTATTTTTAGAACTTATTTGGGAACAACAATTTATAACCCTCATAATCCATACATATAGACATTATTGAATTGATTGTTTTGAGATGCTGCTCCTAGTCTCTCGACCAAATTTTCTTCCCCCCATTACTTGAAAACTATCATTGATCTCAACAGCTTATAAATTGCTACCATAATCGAATACTCCATAGTTGCCCTTTTTCTTCTTATCTTGGGTAATATTTAGTAAGGCATTAGCAATAGAGGAATAAAATCTTCTTTGCCTTAAGAACTCTCCATTGAAAGGGAGAAAGTTGAAAGAAATTTGGCTTTAACAAATGGCACTAATATATGATAAAGGTACATAGTAGATGACAAAGGTACAAAATATGTTTGGTTTAAGTTCTAAGATAAATTCTTAAACAAAAGTTTCTTGGAAGGAGCATTAGCTCCTTTTGTGTTCCAAGCAACGACTTTCATATATTTCCATATAAAATAAGAGCCTTTTCCTCCTATTAACTCTTCTTCTAGATACTGGTTCCAATTACTTCTCATTATTAACAGATGCAGCTACTTGGTCCTTCTTATTTGTGATCTCATTCACCACTTCAACCTTTTTTAAGACATATAGGAGTTTTATGTGTGTTCGTATCCTCCATACATTCTTCAATCATTATATGCTCTCCATCATAACCAAAATTAGCCTCGATTCCATAACCAGTTTGATGTGGACCTTCAAAACCATTGTTATTTATTTTAGGCATTTTTTAATTGCTTTCCTACTTCTCCTTAATTTTCGTAAGCTTTTGTGCAAATATAGTGTTAAAATATCTACTTGTGGGTCTCCATTCTCTTCTAGTATTCAATTTCTTGGGTTTTTTTTAGAATGAGTTACTTTAAGAGTATCCTCAACTATCTCAAGATTTTCATCCAACCTCATAATTGGAATTGTTCCTGACAGATAAGTCATAGAATTCACCAGAACATATAACATGCCAAAGTTGATTATAGAGGTCTCAACAATGACTTGGTCAACGTAAATTGGTTTGCCAATGAAGCTCTTATTATAGTTTAATCCACTTATGGTCTAGTATTCTAATGGTACTCTATGTATAAACAACCAGATTGGTATGTTTTCCATCTTAATTTCATCAATTTTCAGTCCAGGCCTCCAAAGTTGAAACAATATTGGCTTTATTTGAACATGTCATGGTTCCTCTTTAAGTACTTTCATAACAACTTAATTACAAGAGAATCTGAAGAATAAGGTGTCATCATTGCTAAGCAACATGTCTACCAACCTATATTACTTATAATGTGCTTGTTCTTACTACTTTATGACAGAATAAGAAACTCTCTTGTCAAAAGCATATCTTGTTAATGCAAAACTTCATTTTTGTGCACCAGCTTTTAAAATCTTAATTGGAGGTGAGACAACAGGTTGTTCATCACATTTTTTGGGTGGGAAAAAACTAAGTTTAACTTCCAGTTTGTGGTCTCCACTAACCTATACCCATTTCCTTCTAGTACCACTAGTATTCCCTTCGACAAGGTTTGGGGTAGGCATCTGCAAAGAATCATTTAGGCATAAAGATGCCTGACACTGAGGAGTAGCTGAATAAGTCGTTTGATCTTTTTTCTTAGCTAAAATGGGAGGGAACTCATATATAAAAATAATAGCCATCAGACAAAGCTAGTGTCTAATAGGTACAAATTTGGATGAGGTAGTCAAGAGTAAGTAGAGAAAGAAGCATCTTTTGGTTTACTAAAGATGAAGAAGGCAGTAAGGTTAATGAGTTATGGGATAGCAAGGAAGTATAAATGTTATGCTGAGTAAGAAACAGAAGAGCTAGCAGACTTGGAGAAGGAGGTAGAAGGTAGTTATGAAGAGAATAAGATAGTGAAGAAAAGAAAGCATAATCAAGTTTGGAATATTTTTAACTCAAGTAATAAAAAGAACTCTAAATCTAACACCAAAAACTTTAATATCTTCATCTTGTACTATCCCATTTTATCGCTCATAATTTTCTTGTGGAACTACCACAAAGCTTGCCTACATTTTAGAAGGAATTAATGGATCTTAAGACCATGTAATGGGACCCTGGCTACTCTTTGGTGACTTTAATTGCATCTTTTATATAGTTGACTCAAAGGGTAGTAGATGCAATACCAAACTAAGTAACGAATTTCTATCGTTTCTTTCTAGTTTAGAAATTGCAGATATTAAATCCATTGGCTATCACTTTTTTTAGAGTAATATACAAGATGATCATTGGTCCATTAGAACACAATTGGACAAGACTCTAGGGAATATGATTGGTTTTTGAAGTTTTAAAATAGTTATGTGAACTATAGTGACAACTAGCACTCTATACATAAGCCCAATAGAAATCTATAGATTGAAAATAGATCAATTAAGAATTATTGTCTATAGATTCTTCAATCATCCTGCAAACAAATAGGAGTTTGATGAAGCAATTCGTAAAAGGTTGGAGCTTAGGGTAGGGGAATGAATCCTTTAAATTCCATACAAACTTTGAGCTATCAAGCTGGAACTGGAAAAAATCTTAATTAGATTTCCTCATATGGCTTTAGGAGCTCTACTAAAAGGGACAAGGAGGAGCGTTAGCATAGGCAACATGATCTCTATAATCACCTTGGGATCTAAGTA
Organism: Erythroxylum tenue; assembly: GCA_027568955.1. Taxonomy (NCBI): domain Eukaryota; kingdom Viridiplantae; phylum Streptophyta; class Magnoliopsida; order Malpighiales; family Erythroxylaceae; genus Erythroxylum; species Erythroxylum tenue. Next base: position 26,410,660 of record JAOSBM010000002.1, on the reverse strand, counting down.
AGAAGCAACTTGAGAAATTAGCTTTGAATGTTTATATGGAAACTCTAAATTATTATAACTACATAATCTTGAAAAAGTTCAAGATAAACTAGCTAAAGGATGGAAACTCTAACACTAAGTTTTTTTATAAGTATCTCCTAAACAAAAGAAACAAGAATATCATTAACTCTCTTAGGATTGAGTATGGAATAATTTTATCTGATCAAAAGCAGTTGCTTTTTATGTCAAGGAATACTTTGCTAAAATTATGGGTACCTCAGTAGTTTATGAAGTTAATTTGAACAGTGTCACTAAGGTCATTCCAAAATTGTTAACTAGCTCTTAACATGAGATTTTAACCAAGAATATTTATTATAAAGAGATTAAGAGATTTTTATTTAACATTAAATCTAAAAAAACCCTAAGGCCTGGATGGTTCAACAATTTTGTTTCTATCGTAGTTCTTGGAGTATCATCAAAAGAAATATGTGTGAAGTAGTTAAAAAATTCTTTCCATACTCTAAAATGTTAAAGGTCTAGAACAAAACCTTTCTCTAACTAGTTCCTAGGTCCTTAAGCCCTTTAATACTAAAGGATTAAGGGCCAATTTCTTGCTATATTACATTCAATAAGATCATGTCTAAGATCTTGGATAATAGACTTAAATAGGTTCTACCTAGTATCATTAATCATGCTCAAGCTATATTCATAAAGGGCAGATGTAAAGGTGATAATATACTAATAACTCATGATCTTTTAAACAACTATAACATCAAAGGGTCAGGTAAGAATTGTGTTCTCAAGGTTAATATTTACGTAGCATTTGATACATTTGAATGGTGCTTCATCCAAGAGGTTTTTTAAGCAATGGGATTTCCTGAACCATTTATTATATGGATCTAATATTGCATAACTACTCCCACTACATTATGATTGTCAATGGTGAGGCCTCTCTTACATTCCAAGGGGAAAGGGGCATAAGAAAAAAGGACCCCCACTCCCATTACCTTTTCAAAATTTTAATAGAGGGATTGTCTAAAATCATCTAAAAGAACATATGTAGGGAACGTGACTTCAAATTTCATAAGAAATGTTCAATGGAACAAAATTTCTCAACTTTCCTTTCGTTTATAGATGACATTCTATTTTTAAGTTAACCAAATAGATCCTCCATTTAATTCTTAATGAAATCCTTGGAGTAATTCAATGAACTACCAGGGTTGGACATCAACAACGAGAAGAGGTTTTTAGTTACTTCAAAAGACTATGAAAATGAAGTGAGAGAGTTAAAGTAGCTCATATGAATGAGCTCCAAATCCCCTCCTTTTATTTAAATTGGAGTTCCAATTTCATTTAGCAATATCACCTATCAAGACTATCAAAGATTGTTTGATATAATTAGGAGGAAAGTGGGAAACTGGGTTACTAAGTGCTCTACTTTTATAAGTAGACTCCAACTAGTTAATTCAAATTTAAATAACCTGGTTACATACTTGTCATCTTATGTCTTATTGCCTACGAAGCTAATTTAAGATGTTAAAAAACTGTTTAGGAATTTCCTTTAAACTGGTGACATCAACTCCAAGCCATATGCCAAAATTAGTTAGGAAATTTACTGTTTGCTAAAGGATAAGAGAGGTTTAAGGATTTTATCTCTTCAATTAGTCAATAAGCCCCTCGTAGCAAAAAGGATATGGAGAATAGTTGGTGAGAAGATCTCTCTATAGGTGAAATGGGTACATGGATTTTACTTATAGGGAACTAGTTTCTAAAAGATCAAAAGTTGATTAATCGTGAAGTATGGTTTTAATATTTAAGCTAAGAAACTCTTTACAATAGCATATTTAGTTCTAAATTAGGAATGGGTAGCCCTCTAATACCTTTGTACTTGCTCCCTAGCTTTACTTCTCTTAGGTTATTCTACCCTATAAAAGCCGCAGATAACTCCTTGATAACCTATGAAGCATGGAACAACTTAAGTAGATTTATAAGTGTTTTTCAAAATTGCTTTCGTTCCCATGCGCCTGATCTATTTAGAGAGGACTCATTTCTCTAGTTGAGACATCCCTCCATGCTATTCAAAGTAAGATCATGTCAAAAGGTTTTTAGACCTATGGCTCTTTAACTTCTATGGATTAAGTTGGTTTGGAAAAAGCTACTAACTCCTAGAGTTTCTTTTATTATGTGGCTAGCTATTAAGAAAGGCTATCAACTAATGAAAATGTTACAATCATTTATATGACTCTTCCAAACTTATATTGTAGGTTATGTATGATATGTCATGAATCCATTAATCACCTATTCTTCAACTACTCTTTTTCATGGTATATATGACAAGATATTCTAGTTAAGTGTGGGCAATTTATCCCTTTAATGACTAGAAAGACATCTTTCTATGACTCCAGATTCACTAAATTTGAACCAAGATGATGCTAAACTTCTCCAAATACCCTTACAATGTATTGTTTATAATCTATAGAAGGAAAGGAGTCACAGAATATTCAAGGATACAAGTAAAGAAATCAAGGAATTCTAGCTCAGCAACCTCATGCACAATTTGAGAGATAGCTATAGTGAGAGAAAGCAAGCTTAAGCTTTCCTCTAGATTGTCTTAAAAGATTACATTTTAATATACTATAAAGTTCTAGAGCTTAATATTGAGAATAGTTGGTTATTTTATCTTTTGTTGATCTCTGCTCTAACTTCTTGTAAAATAAACTTTGTATCCCTTTAGGCTTTAGCCTTAAATTAACATTGTTCTTTAATTTCCATAAAAAGGAGGAAAAAATCAAAGTATAACTCTTTATAGGCTACAAGTGGTGTCCATCCATGGCCATCACTTGCTATTAAGGTTAAAAATATTAAATAATTATGAGACTATTATTGTTTTAGTTTTAGTTGATGATCAAAAATCTAGTTAATGTGGAAAAATAAAAACATGTTAAGAATATGACAAAAAAAATTTCAATTTCTTGAGGCCGAAGCTTAGTTAAACCCTCTACCTATTCATCATTTTGTTGAAGCTTGATACTATAAATCTCCACCTTTATATTATACTAGATACACCAATCTCTAAAGTTGTTAAAAATATGTTGGATTTAAGTGGGGTAATAAACAAGAGTGCACTTTTAATTTAATTAAAGAAAGGTTATGACATTCTTCTTTACTAGCTTTGCCTAAATTTTCTAAAACTTTTGAAATTGAGTGTGATATATTGAGAATAGATATTGATGTTGTCTTGATGCATGAAAATAATGCAATTACCTACTTTAATAAGATACTCAATGGGATTGATATCAACTAACTTATCACAAGGAGTTATATACATTAGCAAATGCTTTTGAGACTTGGCAACATTATTTTTGTTCTAAATAACTTTTTACTCACATAGACCATGAGTTTTTAAAGCAATTAAAAGGGCAAGAGAAGTTGAATTAATAATATGCCAATTGGATAGAGATTATTGTGGCATTTCCTTATGTGATCTAGTGCAATTAAAGAAAATGTCATGAATGATGCATTGTCCAAAAGTTATACCCTTGATTGCTATCCTGATTGTAAAATTGTTAGGCTTTAAACATGCTAAGGAATTATATATGAATGATGATGATTTTACATTTGTCTTCGGGTTTATGAGAAAATGGGTTTTGAAAAATTCTTTAAGAAATGATGGGTTTTTATTAAAGAAAAAATAAATTGTGTGAGCCTAAGTGTTCTTTAAGAGAACTGCTAGTGCTTGGGGGATTTATAAGTCATTTTAGCATTACAAATACTTTATATATTTTACTTAAACATTTATTTCAACGCCATTTGCATGTTGAAAAATTTGTGCTAATTGCATTATATATAGACAAGCTAAGTCTAAGGTTATGATACATGGTTTGTATACTCCTTCGCTAGTCCTTAACAACATTTGAGTTGATATTTCTATGGATTTTATTTTAAGTTTTCTAGGTCTAAAAGGTTTAAAGTTTCCTTGCACTCTTACATATGCAAATTTAGTTATAAACTGGGCATGTATCAATGAAACTCAACCATTTATAACCTACTTTGGCATCTACAAGTAAATCTATCTCTAGAAGCAACTAATTTTTTTTAAAATAGACTTTATATAGATTAAGGTAATCAACACATAAGCTCAACTTGTCATTGAACTTCGTCACTATATCCATATTGACTAGCCAATATAGGTATACTATCTCTGTGATAAACCATGTGCTTAATTTTATCCACCCTTTTTTACACTATTTATTGTTATTCCTTCTAAAGACTTTTCTTTGGCTTAAGCTTATTATTAGGTCTCATATTTGTTATGTAATTTATTAAATATGACTAAATTCTCCTTATGTTTGAGGGAAACCACCAAAATTCTCTTACTTCTCTTTTAAAAATTCTGCCATTTTTTGGTATGTTTCTTTTAATCCATTTTGGTTCATATTCATAATACCTTGTCATGGTTAACATCCTTAACTTGAATTTCTTAAATTTCATCGACTGCCTCTACCTTATTTTCATTCTTTATGAGCTTAGGTCTATTTTTGTAGTGCCCATCTATTTTATCGACCATAGCATCAATTTGATGTGTGGTGATCCCATGAGACTTCTATCATGCCTGTCTTGATTAAGGACTTCATGAGTAGATTATATGGTGTCAAAATGGCTATTGATGTGTTTAGCAAAGATTTTCCAAATATGGAGTTGCACATGGGGGCAAGCGTACAATTTATAACTCTATCATTTTGGTAGTCTACTTAGGATACTCACCAATTATAAAAAGTACATCTATTTTTCCTTTAAGGAAGACTTAATCTCCTCCAAATCCAACTAGAGGAAAAGATATTAGGCAAAGCTATTGTGATTTGAGTCTCATTGCTTTGAAGACCTCATAAAACATAATATCAATAGAGCTACCATTATCCATCAGAATTCGCTTTACTTCAAAATTTGTGATTTTCTATTTAATGATCTTCTTGTCTTTATAAAGGTTACATAGTCTCGATACTTCCTCTTTATCAAATACGATCTATCTTCCTATTAAACGCCTTTTAATTTGTACATCCATCGTAGCGTTCCTATGGTTGCATCAAGTAGAATTATTTAGCTAAGATTTGCTAAAATTACCATCTTCATTAACATTTATGTTAAATGACTCTAATGGGTATTCTTTCCTATCCTTTGGTCTAAAGCCCTTGATTTAGACCGAAGTACTACTTGGTCTAGGGCTTGAGACTGATGTCTCTCTAGATGGATATCTTCATTCCTTCTAATCAGTGTTTGAAATTCAGACTGGTCATCGAATCAGAAGTTTTACTGGTCACCGGTTTGACCGGTTCAACCGGTTCAACCACTGGTCGAACCGGTGTGACGTCATAATTATGCAATAATTATATTTAATTATATATAATATTAAAAAAATTAAAAAAATACAAAAATATCAAAAAAAAATAAAAAAAAATTATTGAACCAGTTCGACCGGTCAATTGACCGGTTTTCACTGGTTCAATTGAGAACCGGTTTTGAAGGATGAACCGGACCGGACCTCCGATCGGTCACCGGTCGGACCGACCGGTCCGGTCCGATTTTTAAAACCATGTTTCTAATAAATTTCTTTAAATGTCTCTTCTATAAGAGTTCACAAATTGTCCATCTAAGGTTTTTGCAATCTTTTGTTTCATGATCATAATCCTAACAAAATAAGTAGTAGGTTTTTTATCACTTTCTAGTGTTATTGGCTGACGAGGGTTTGCACTCACTCCCTAATGAAGTTTAAAATTTCATTTATGGACGCGTTTAGTGCAAGCAGTTTTACTTCTACACTTCCTCCAAACTTCCCTTCCTTCTTTGGACATTCTATAACCCCACTTCTAACAGCAGGCCTACCAAGTTGTTTCTTTTTATTGTGCAATTAGTACTACTCTACATGCCTGGGGTGTTGCCTATGTATTGGATGACTATTAGGACGTTCTAGGGACAACTCAACTTCCTTTAGGTTGATGTACCTTCTAGCCCTTTCTTAAACTTTTTTAAAGGTCCATTTATAGGCATTTCTATAGGATTGTCATGATTTGCAAAGCTTTCACGACTTGGGATCTGTTGTGGGTGGTATGCTTCACCTGATTTTAACATAGTCTGTTGGGTATCATAAGGTGGGTATAATGTCAAATTATAAAGACATTCGTGAGGAATGAAAGGGTGGATTCGAAGGAGGATGTGAAGGCGGATGAAGTAGTGTTGTTACTTCCATTTCATGTTAAGAAACAGGGATATGGGTCAATGATCCCTAATATATTGGTTATCAAGATTAAAATAATCAGGGGTTCCACCGTTAACGTCAAATGATAAAATATAAAGTTCCGAATATTAAAACAGATAAACATGTTATATTCAATGACCACAATTCACTTTATGTTCTTAACATATTGCAAGTATACCTAAAATGCTAGTTGACTTTTATCTTTTGTTAGGAGAGCGCTTTGATTCGAGCACCAAATAAAAATTCCACTTAAAAAGAGGAATATTTATAACTTTAAATTGTTTGGTCTAATAGCTTAATCAATATTGTTTGCTTCTATATGAGCATTTTAGAAATACTATGGGTTATCCTATACAAGTATTATAAATATTAGATTCATATAAGTTACACAAGACAAGATGATAGTTATAATTTCAATAAATCTAATAACACTATGAGATCCTGCTCTATTGGACGTCATGCAGTAAAATGAAACGGAGTGGTCGCAAAAACGACACATATGTAACGCTGACTTCTAAGTCTAATACGTTTACATAATTAGATGATAACAACCTTCTTGGCGATTTATGTTTCTTTTCAAGTAAAAAGCGCGACAAAGTAAAGGGAACATGGATTCGTAGCCCAAAAAAAAACAAAAAAAAGGGAACATGGAGCATCAAGGATTGTTGTCTGCGACAGAAGAGAGGCCATGGGTACTCACCAAAGATGCCTTTGTGGCGGAGCTCAAGAAAACCGGCGCCATGGCCGTTCCTATGGTGGCTGTGTCCGTATCAATGTATCTTTTACAGGTTATATCTCTCATGATGGTTGGTCACCTGGGTCAACGTGCTCTCTCTGGCGTTGCAGTAGCTTCCTCTTTCTGCAATGTCACCGGCATCAGCCTCCTGGTAAAATTTCCCTTTCTTTTTACTTTTCAGTTTACTGTTCTTTTGTGGATGATTGTTTATTACCCTTTGTATTCCATTTCTGGGAAGTACCAGTTGTTCGGAAGTTTTTAAGATCTTGAAATATCCTCGTGGAAATTGTGGACTTCACGTTCTACCACGCAGTGGCTGATGAGCTAGTTTAATATTGGTAGCTAAGAATGTTTCTAGCTATGATGAATCTTAATAAGTGACAGTAGTACATAGCACATGGATTTTTTATCTTTCCTTTCTTATTGAGGATAGGAAGCTCGAGCAATAATACACATATCGCTGTTCCAAGTAATCGTGGAACAAGCCGTGTGTGAAGAGTGTTCAAAAGGCTAAGCCATCAAATGCCGGGCAATCATCTATCTAAAATGTTCTCTCTTCCCAATCCTCTGACTGAGTTGAATTAACACCGACTTTACGCAGGCTATTTTCCTGTTTCTCATTCCAGGCTATAGTGATATCAATCACCAGAAAATGGGTCACATGAATTTTACGACATTGTGAGATGAAATAGAGTTACTTATATAGATGACAACCGAAAACAAATTCGTGGAGCGTGGAAAAAGAAGCAACACAGAAAACAGGCCTGTGTGATCAATTTATAAGTTAATTGAGGTTGCTTTGGCATAATGACAGCAAAAAAGGTTAAGCAGTTTGTAATGGCTGAGCTTGATTTAGAGATGCCAAGTTATGAATAATCTCTCCAGAAACTATTCAGAACTTTCACTTTAATTGACAGAGGTCCCATCAACCAACCAGTGTATTTCTTTAAATGTCGTTGTTAAGTGTATTATACCCATAACTTACTCGCAACTGTGTTAAATTTGAAAGGTCTTGATTGAAGTAATAAGTTTATCTCCTTGTCTGTGCTATCATAATTTGATACACAACATTGCATCTAGCAGTATGGACTGGCTGGAGCTCTCGAAACTCTTTGTGGGCAAGCTTATGGAGCAGAGCAATATCAAAATGTTGGAGGATACATCTATTCTGCTATAATATCACTCTTTCCAATATGTTTCCTGATATCTATCTTGTGGATCTTCATTGACAAGCTGTTGATACTATTTGATCAAGACCTTGATATCGCAATTGTCGCACGTGAATACGCAATTTGTCTGCTACCTGTTTTATATTGTGCTGCTATACTGCATCCTCTAGTTCGCTATTTTCTAATTCAGGGTCTGATTCTCCCAATGCTCTCAATAACTTTGGTTGCCATTTGTTTGCACATGCCTATTTCTTGGACTTTAATTTATAAGTGGGAGCTGGGAGTTAAGGGAGCAGCATTTGCCAACGATGTCTCAGATTGGTTAACAGTTATATTACTTGCTTTATACATGAGATACTCTTCGTCGTGTGAAAAAACTCGCAGCCCATGCTGGGGCAATTGTGTCTCAAGCATCAAGGAGTTCTTCCGCTTTGCTGTCCCTTCTGCAGTAATGATTTGGTAAATTTACTTTTATGATGTTTTTAATTAACAACTTCAAATTTTTTTAGCTCTTGATACTCAAATCTCACATTTCAAATTCATTTCTTTCATGCAAATTATCAAAGCCTTGAGTGGTGGACTTTTGAGATTCTAATATTTCTCTCTGGCCTCCTGCCTGATTCAGAGCTTCAAACATCCGTTCTGTCTATTTGGTATCTTTCTTTACTTAATACTTGGAATATTGGCTAAGCAGGCACTTCAATAGAAATGCTTCTGATTGTTTTAAAGTCCGTATTCAGCCTTTCAACTACTTCGGTACACTACATGATACAAAATGGGATTGGTGCTGCTGCAAGGTAAGGGTTGAACACAAGTATCTGCGCTATGTTACTCTATTTACCTCCCAAATAATTACCACAATTTTGCAGTGCTCGAGTTTCAAATGACTTAGGAGCTGGAAATCCATGGGCCGCTAAAACAGTTGTTATAGTCGTTCTGGTTGTTTCACTTACAGAGGCAGCCATCGTGAGCATAGTTCTCTTCCTGTGCCGTAATGTGTTTGGATATGCATACAGCAGTGACAAGGGAGTTGTGTCATATGTATCCCAATTGGCTCCATTGCTTTCTTACTCTATTGTAGTGGATAGCTTGCTTGCTGTCCTAGCTGGTTAGTTTGTTATCTTACTGCGATTAGCACTGAGATAGAGCTCTGTATGCATCCAGTGAAAGAGTTGATCCTATGGAAACAGGAATTGTCCGTGGATGCGGATGGCAACATATTGGGGCCTTCATCAACGTGGGGGCATACTATCTTGTTGGACTTCCACTGTCTGTTGTACTAGCATTTGTTCTACAACTTGGAGTAAAAGGCCTTTGGATTGGAGTGCTCGTAGGATCTACGGTGCAGTTAATAGTACTTTCTGGGATAATTGCATTGACAAATTGGCAGACACAGGTTCTATTTTATTAAGTGTTTCCACCCCATAAGCTTCTTATTTTTTATTTGGAGGTTAATTGTGTTCTTTTTTCTGCGTCTTGCAGTCAACCAACGCAAGAAAGAGAATATTTGAGGGAGCAACTCTCAACTGATAATCGTAGTTTCTCTCCGTCGCAGTTGCTTGATCAAGTGATGCCGATAAGACATGTTTTGCCCAGTAGCTGCTTTTTTAAATGTTAGAAAATAACATATTTGGATGTGTAACAATATTAAATAGTTAAGAATGACTCCAATTTTTTTGTCGTCTGAAATTTATTTTTAGTATTTTGTCGGTTGCAAATTCAATCAAAGTTATTATTAATTTCACTTTTGTTATGAGGTGATAATTTTGTGGGAAAGCTTTTATGAGAGATTATTATTTAGGTTGAGAGTTCTGTTTCCTGTTAAATTTTCGAAGAATTTAAAGAATTCTCTTTTTTAATTTTGTTTTCCACAAAATTCAGTTGTACCAAGTAGGCAAAGATCGATTGTAGCTTAGATTCTAGTTATGCTAGTCGAGATAAAAGTCCTTTTCTTTACGGACATCAACTCTCTCAAGTCCTATATTTAGGAATCTAAAATGACTAATCCTTCTCCGTATAACTTAGATCTTGAATAGAATTTATAGTCTAAAACTTTCTGATATACAAAATTCTCATAAAAGGATCAACTGTAGAGCATATTTATCTATTTATATGATTGAAATTATATTATTTAAGATTCAAGCTTTCAAGAGAGAAA
>JAOSBM010000002.1:26385534-26396551 GCA_027568955.1 Erythroxylum tenue | reverse complement strand
TTGAATGACTACTAAAAATTATGACTTAGAAAAGCAATTTTATTATAGCTATCATCATTCAACATATTAATTCAAATTAATATTAAATAATAAAGTAAAGTATTGATGGATATATTTTAATTAAGTCAAGATATAAATTCATAAAATTTAACAACCAAGATTATAATAAGCTTAAGAAAATCATTAAAATCAGTAAATCCTTCCCCGTACTTAAAGTTGTACATTGCCCTCAAAGTACATGGTATAAGCATATAAAATAATTAAAAAGGTTAAGTGGTACTTTCCCGAGTCAGAATATTTTCTAATTATGATCCATCCAATATGACATTCTAACATCCTTGCAAGATATTGAGAATAAAGGGGATAAAAAGGTAAAGGAAAATAAAATAACAAAAATAAATAAGTAAATAAATATGAAATTTACAAATAAAAATAACGTAAAATTTAAAATAAAACCTATCTTAATTCATGGGTTGCCTCCCATTTAGCGCTTGTTTAACATCGTTAGCTCGATGTATCATGCACTTTTACCCTCATCTTAGATCTATGATCAGTAACTTGCTTCCACCCGTTTCTCCACATAAGGGTCTTGTAGCCTGTAAGTAAGTCACCTATTGCAAGATAATAATAAAGACATAATTTATAAAATTAACAAATCTAATCACATAAATTAATGCCCTTTTTAATGAAAATTGTTAATAAAAAGGGGAATAACAAAACTCCCTGAATTGTTAGTTGACTTAAACAATTTGTCTTCAAGAAAATCGGAACCCTCCATACTTAATATCACTACCAACACTTCACCAGTAGTTTCCTTATTTGATTCCTCCACCAATACTTCCTCAACCATCTCTCTGTCCACTCTTCTTCTCCTTCTAAACAGAGGCTTTTGACTTGTCTTCTTTAATTATCTCCTCCCACTCCCCTACTTCCTCTTCTTGGATAAAGACTGCCTCTTCTTATTCGTCTTCTTCTTCTGGAATCTTGTTTTCACTCTTAAGGATGATTGCCACTTTATGTTCTTTAGAATCTGTTTCAGAAATACTAGGTAAACTCCTTTACAGTTTATTAGATAATATCTCCGCCAGTTGGTCAATCCAATTCACCATATTCTATATGTGAGCCTCTGTTACCTCTTTGCCTTCTTAAAATGCATCGTCATATGCAATTGAAGAATGTCTCTCATTAAATTCACGTTGACTAGCTACTCTCTCGACAAGGCATTCCATTGGTTTATCTGTAATACCTTTTGTATCGCTATTCTTATTACACATACTTAGTTGGAGCATAGTCATTCCATCCATATGCATAAGGATTGCTCCACTCTGAATTATACTTATTCTCGTATGATGGACCTTGAGGTTGGTTGTATATGCTTGGTTGTTCCCATATACGTCGGTGCTCGACATTCATGATTGTAGTAATTACTCCCACAAATGTTGCAACATGGCTTGGAAATTTGTTGAGCTTTAGAAAACATGTGAGGAAATAGCTCTTTCTGATATGGTGATGTTACATATTATGAAGATGTATCATAGCTCCCATAATATTATTGATCACTCCATCCTACCTTTGTGAATTGTGATGATAACATTAAATCTCAATCCTTAAAATAAACCACTAACACACTGTCAAAGTAGAAAAGTTCAAAAGATAATTAAATGAATAAGCCACAAATACAATAAAAATATATTAAAATAAGATCAAATAAAATACAAAAAAATAATGGTTAAGAGTGATAACATCCAGGTGTTCCTAATATCACCATCCTCGTAACGGTGCCAAAAACTTGATTGATTATTTCTATACCAATATATAATTTTATCGCAAGTGCACGATGTAGTTGTAATTAGTACCAGTAACTATGGGTCGATCCCATGAAGACATTGATTATTAGTAATTACCTTTCTCCTATTATCTCGCTTAAGGATTGATTTTAAATTTTAATAAAGAAAATTAAAACTTAAACAATTAAAATAAAGTAGGCGGCAATACTGAACACACAGATGAAAGAAGTCACTTAGAAAATAATTAATATCAAGAATTAATGTCTAAGTTATAAATCCCCTTAAAACTCTTAAATAATTGACCTTTTAGTATGTAATTGTTTTATTAACTATTGGACCGTGGAAATTCCTATCATATGCTAATAACTCACTTGAAACTACTAACAACTAATCTTAGAATTATCAGCTGATGTTATTTAGGTTAAAGGTACCAAGATTGCTTTACCGATTTGTGAATGCTGCTATTAAGTTTGACCATAATCTAAATGATTTATATCAACTTATCTCTAGGTTTGCAATCAACTCTTTTTAGTTTTGGTAGATCTATTCATCCACATGTTTCTTAATATCTATATTATGAAATCAGATTATGCACTAATATTTTGAATTTATTAGAAACACATAATTGAATCACAATAAATTAATGAAAATAATTGCATTAAATAAGAGAATCATACCATGTGATGGCATAAAATAGTGTTCATCTTACCTAGAAACTAAAAATGTTTAGTTACACATTATAGAAAACGAAATTAAACATAAACAGAAAGAAAAACGAATAGAAGACAAAAAGTTCATAATTATAAATCTTCCTTTATCTCCTATCGAATGTTCTTGCAAGGTTGAGGTTTGATCTTATATTCTAATGGATCTTTCGATGATATCTTCGTGCTTTCCACTTCTCTGAATCAAAATCGCCCCTTGTGAACATTCTTCATATCTGGATTTGTCTCCGAAAGTCTGCCCTCCTATTATGCCTCTGATCACATCTTTTTATAGCAAATTCTAGGTTTATGAGATATACATGGTCTTATACACGACTGTGTATCAAATCGTGTATCTCCAAAAATACTAAAAATCGTAACTTTACACGTTTTGATAACACAACCACATATACAACCATGTATCTCCTAATTATTTCAAGTTTTCGTTTTATGCCACAATTTCACCCGAATTCATCTTCTTTTGGTCCATGAAGGCAATTATAACCTATAGATGCACTTGGAGCAATTAAGTATTAAATATACAATAAAAGCATAAAATACCAAGAAAAAATACATCAAATAAAAGATATAAATATGGTCAATTATGCATCTATCAGTAAGCTGTTATTAACACTTAATCAACATCCAACACTAGTCTACTCTAATTCCCATAGTTAATGCTATTAGTAGTGGAGTGAAAAATTACTAAACAAGATGCCAAAATTATTTCCCACTAAACCAATACCACTTGAATATTCAGACGGAAGTATAAGTTTCTCCCCACGATAAGATTTTGAAGAATATAAAAATTGAATTAAGCCTTACAAGCTGTCAACAACATTGAAATAAAGTGGTGCAACGACCATCAAGGCCTGGATAAGAAACAAAACTAATCATTAAAGGACATATGTTCCTAAAAATTGCTTGGACTATAAACTGGACTATCTAATCTCTAACTAGATATTCAAAAAATTGCCATTAAGATGTCACTTGAATTTTGCTTCTAAAGAGACTGATATGAAATCTAATTCTATATAGCATCTCCTTATAAAAACCATTTTTATTTTGAATTGTGTCGTGGAAGATTTGCTTGTTCCTTTCATCCTAAATGACTTGAACTAAGTATGATAAGGTTATATAGTAACACCAAATAAATGCATCATTTTTGCACACCATTTCCGAGCTCCATAGAACAATTTGATGCCAATCATTAGAAAATATCAATTTCTAGGGAACATTAGTGAATTGGCTTTTGAAAAATAAGTGTAGAATACTTCCTCCTATCCAAAATAAAAGTCGTTTTAGATGGATTTTAATTATTCAAAATAAGTGTCGTTCGTGACTTTTTATACATGTTTATAATTTTATTTCCAAAATTACCCTTTAATTTCTCTCACATCCTGATTATACAGATTACATTTTTAAGACAGTTCAACATGCAATTGATAAGGGTATATCAAACATTTCATTAGCTTTCTTAATAAGTGTGTATCCCTCTAAAACGACTTTTATTTTGAATAGGAGGGAGTACTTACTAAGGCATCCTTACACAGGGCGCAACAATTAGGAATAATTAAGAATTTATTGATTCCATCAATGGTGTGGAGTTTCTCTTTAATGGTTCTTTATATCATAATAAAAGCACAGGGTAACATATATACCACACCATTTTATGCCAAGGCACCTTAGTGCAAACACTTGATAGAATTTCTTCATGACATGTTATGGATGATTTCCAAGTAATCATTCCTTTTTATCACTACACAAGTTGATGTTGTTGATCTCATTGTATAAAAGAGGATTTGTGATTGTGAGCATACGAAGAATGTCATGTTTATGCTCGAAAGCTATAGCAATAGTATAACTACCTTGAATGAAATTTCTAAATGGTCCAAGCTTCACAGTATGCTCTAAAGGTCCCATTAAACTCTAGTTATTAGCCTAGAAGTAGGTGTTATTGCCATCCCCAAGTTATTTGGAGACTTTTAATCTCTCTATGTCTAGTTTTGGCAATATGCTTCATAAAGGTATAGGCTAAGTTTGCGAGCTTGAAACTCCATATATTTTGGCTTTTAATATAATATTCATGCACCCATTTAGTCCTTAAGTACTCCTTATCATACATGAATCTCCAAAGCCTCTTGGTGAGGCATTACCAAGTTGCGAGCTTTTAAAGGAATCATGCTAAGCCCCCTATGCTTCTTAGTAGTGCATATCTTGGCCCAACTAATGGTAGCCTTATAACCTTTTGCATTGTTACCAGACCGAAGAAACTTCTTGAGTAATTTACCAATGGATTTACTGAGAGCTTAAGGAAAAACCATAACATTAATGTAGTTAAGAACCGCTGAAATCAACTGAGCTCTCCCGGCCACTGATATAGCTTTTAAATTCTAGCTTGTAGTTCTATCTTGAATCTTGGTTTGAAATCACCATATGTGATCCTAGATTAAGAAATGGTGATTCTAAGGTAGGTGATCAGAAGCTGTTGTTTGGTAAAGCTAGTGATGGAAGATATCAGTAATTATAACATGCAATAGTCACTAAAATGTTTCTGCTAACATGCAATCGAACGAGAGTCACTGAAATGTTTATGCTCACCTTCTTTAAATATCAAAGTGATAAAGATTTCACTAAACAATTTTCTGCGTCTAAAGAATTCCATAATTGCGTCAAGAATCATTTTCTTTGGTAACTGGCCACGTTTTGATTGAAGCCATCATCTGGAGCTTTCAGAGGATTAAGTGAATTTGACAAGTAACTCGCGAGGGTAAATTCTTATACCAATTCAGGTCTAACGATAGAAAATGATATTGCTTTTATTTTAGAAAATGCTTATTGACTATTGCTTATCTGTGGAGGAAAGAGCGTTTACTTGGAAAAGTCTTTCAGCAGCATTCAAGCAAACCTTGGCTTTACTCAGCACTCCTGGCAAACCCCTCTTCCTCTCAGGGTGTGTGTGGCTGTGGAGTTGGCAACATTCAATTAAATCTTCGCTTTACTCTCCCACGCGCACGCATACACTCTCTGTGGTTCTAGCAGAAAGAATCGAAAATGGGAGAGCCCGTGGAGGAGGAGAGATTGGAATCGGAGCTTCCAATGGAGGTGAACCCCTCTTTTCAAGAGAACGTGGCCACCGCCGAGGACTGGCGTAAAGCTCTCAATAAGGTTGTCCCTGCTGTCGTCGTCCTTCGCACCACCGCTTGCCGGGCCTTCGACACTGAGCCCGCTGGCGCTAGCCATGCCACTGGGTTTGTTGTCGACAAGCGCCGCGGAATCATTCTTACCAATCGTCATGTTGTCAAACCCGGTACCACCCATTCCCCCCTTTTCTTTTTTCGTTTTCAATCTTTAAAAATAAAGATTCAGTTTTTGGTTGTTTTAACGTGTGTTTGATGGACTCTTCGCACATTACAGGTCCTGTAGTTGCAGAGGCCATGTTTCTCAACCGAGAAGAAATTCCAGTGCATCCCATCTATAGAGATCCTGTAAGAAATCCTTCTTTCCCTCTTATCAATATCGCTTATCAATATTGTATAACTCTGCTGTTCACAGATTTGTGAGACATCTGGGACCTTGAATGAAACTCATGGACCCCTAAGAGTCTCAGTATCCTTTTTTTTTTTGAGCAACGAGATTTTCTTTTGGATTTCTCTACAGTGTGTTTATGTCATTCCAAGTGCTAATTTTGCTAAAAAGGTTTGAATTACAGTTCTCTTCCAATATAATGTATGTGCTAAGACAATTGGAAGTCATTATGCATCTCTGATATTAAATTCAAGAATGCATGAAGTTCCTGTGAATTGTTAGGAATTCAAATAATTAATTCCATAGTTCATAAGTGGAATAACGGAAATGCATCTCGGAATTTTTTTATAACAAGTCAGGACAACCTTCCATATTGTCATCAAAAGAGCTCATAGTTAATTAGAAACAGAGGAAGGTAAACGGCTATTTGGGCTAAATGATGCATTCTTTTAGAGCATAATGATGAGCCAAAGAAATAACATGAAAAGATAAAACGGAGTGTGTAGATAAGACATGCTACCTTCTTTTATTTACGAAAAGGTATCAAGGAAGAGAACTTCACATGCTATTTTCTTTTTGAGCCTTCCATGTTCAATCCCTTTGTGTAAATAGTTAGTGGGAATAAAAGAAATTTATTGCATGAAATCACTTACGCAAATCTTATGGAAGTAGAAGTCGCTTATTGTTGTCTTTTTATGGATGTTAGTATTGTTATGTCATTCCTTTGATAAGAATATATGGACTATATTGTTAATTTTTAGTAATTTGTATTGCCTTGCTAATGTAAGTTAATAAGTTGACACCTAGGGTAATGTCGTTTACTTGATTGTTTTTGTACAAGTTTATTACTTCCTTGTGAAATATTTGTCCCCTTTCCCATTTGTATTTTTGATTTGTGCTTCACTTGTGTTGTAGGTGCTATACATTGTAACCGTATAATGTTATAACCGTTGAGCTTTTCTTCATATACTTATTGTGATACTATTGAATAAATATTGGTTCAACTCTTATATGCATTTAAAAAATTGAAATATTGTTAGATTTCCTTAGGAACATTTTTATTTGATTTAAATTAGGACTTGATGACATTGTGTTTAGGCTGTAACTGACGTCAGTGTACATTCCTTTCTCCTCTCTTATCCATACTATATTATACAGATAGTCATTGTCAATGGATTCTTACCATTAGCATTAGTTAGTTATAAATACTAAGCATTTTTCATAACTTTTTTCCTTAGGTTCATGATTTTGGCTTCTTTCATTACGATCCTGGTGCAATTCAGTTTTTGAACTATGAGGAAATTCCACTTGCTCCTGAGATTGCTTGCGTTGGGCTTGAAATTAGGGTTGTGGGAAATGATAGTGGTGAAAAGGTGAGTATCAGTAGTACAAGGTTCTCTTTCTTATAATAGTGTTACATTCTAATGTCAGGTCGTATATTTATTTATGCTTTGAATTTCTTATTCCCTGTCTTTGGGTTGCTTGCATTGGGCTTCAAATTATGGTTTTGACAGTGGTGTAGAAGTATTTATAATGATTACAACTTTCTCTTTCATTTTACATTGTTACAATTTTAATGCCTGGTCATATATTTATCTATGTTTTTAATTTCTTAGGCTTCATGATTAACTTGGAGGTTAAGTATGGTATCTAAGTATTTTTTGGATCCATTTTTATCCACTCTCAAACTTTGAATTGATTAATCTTCAATGGAGTTTATTTTGTTTGCTCACACTAAAATATTATGGGGATATTGATAATTGATTAAACATTCATTTATCATATACCCTTTTTGGAGGTTGGGTTGTAATTCTTGTTATCTCTTCCAAATGTTGCTAAATCAGTCAAGAGTTGGTAAGAACAAAGATGTACTTAGAGACTTAGTGGTCCATCCTTAGTAGGAAAATGCCTATGTTATGATTAGTGGTGCACATTCATGATAATGGTTGAGATTAATTAATAGGTGTTAAGACAAGCATGCTATTTAAGTGGATTCCTTCTTTTATTGATCTATAATGCCATTATATCTTAGGTGATTTGTATGGAACTTTGTTGTTGTGGCTTATTCATACTTGGTTTTTTCAAGTTACATTACTATAGCACTTAATCCTTGCCTTATGTCAATCATGCTCCTTTGTGTCTGATTCCTTGCTTTTTGTCTTTGTCTTGGTTCAACTTTTGTGGGTTTGAATGCTATTTGCAGGTTTCAATTCTAGCTGGTACTCTTGCTCGTTTAGATAGAGACGCACCTCATTACAAAAAGTATGACTTACAGTTTTTGGTTCTTTGTTGAATGTATTGCAATTGGGTTTAACTATCAAATAATGTTGTTAAGATTTTTCATTTTAATGTTATACACTTATCAAAGTTGTTGCCCATATGAAATGATTATATCTACTTTATCATTTTTTATTCTTGATCCTTACTAGAACACTTATCTACCATTTAATTGTATTTGGTGCAGGGATGGCTATAATGATTTCAATACATTCTACATGCAAGTAAGTTGTTTATCTCAGGATGTGCAACAATTTTATTGTGTTATTTTTCTTTTCTAGAATCTCCAATAAAATTATCTCTCAAAAGTCTTTGTTAACAATGACCTGATAATCACTTGTTTGGATTAAGTTCTTGTCATTTGTACTTAGGTTCTTGCACCCTTCTTTTAACTATGATGTGATTTTGCAATTATGGTGTTGCAAACATACGTAGGAAAAGGTGTTGTTTGGTTAGATGAGAATTAGCTAAACCTGCCAAGAGGCAAATGTGGTGTCAAGAACTAGATTACAAAATCAAAGTTAGAACGTTATAAATATAATAATAGGTAGTAGAAATTATGGGTGCAGATTTGCAATGTGAAACTGATATGAGATTCATGTTATGCCATCGAGAAAGTTATGGGTTTCTTCATTTACCATATATAGATCTTGGAATGGTTTAATAAGCATTTTAACCTGTAATATATGGAAGAGTTTTATTGATCCTAAATGTTAACACTCAGTGATATCTTTAGACTTGCATTTTTTCCAAAGGTTCCATATCTTGTCAAATACCTTACATGTGTCCGTAAAGTTGTTTCCTTTTCTGTTTGGAAAGTACTATTTGCCATGTGTTGTTTGAGTAAATCTAGGATATGCTCACAATTTTTGATCCAAACAACAATGGTGATGCTCCTCTCTCTCTCTCCGTCTCTCTCTCCCTCTCTCTTTCCATGTATATCTAACTAGTCTTTAACCCTACTGAAAGAGGTGTCTTTTAGAAAAATGAAGCTAGTCATATGTCATTGGCTCAAATTATAGTCCTTTCATGTAAATGCTTCATAGTACTAGAGTTAGAAGCTAATGAGTTTTCACATATTCATTTGCATTTATAGATACCATAATCAATTTAGGTTGTTAAATGATGCATCAAGATGGTGTTGTATTTCTTTAAACATTTTCTCAGGTGTACTCGTTAACTTTATTTATGCAACAATGGCATATTACTTTGAAACTTGCAACTTGAAGTTGAACTCGTCAAATTGAGGAGAGCATGGTTTTTGACTTAGTCTCGTTCACTCCTAGGCGGCATCTGGAACTAAGGGTGGGTCAAGTGGTTCTCCAGTAATTGATTGGCAAGGTAGGGCCGTGGCCTTGAATGCAGGGAGCAAGACTTCAAGTGCCTCAGCATTTTTCTTACCCTTAGAACGAGTAAGTATGCTATATTTGCATGATTGTTTGTTTTCCCCATGATTGTTCTTTCTACATTACCCTTATAAGTTACAATTTTTTTTTTGGGTTCTCAACTAAACAAATTAATAATACTAGTTGATACAAATAAGAGGTTATGTAGGTATGTGTTAAATCTAGGATCTGAACCTATTTTATTTGTGCGAAAGAATTTTCCTATATTCCTCTATATTGAATAGGAGTATACAACCATATATAAGACATTACAAGTAGGAATTTAAATCTGGAAAGTTATCTAAAGCTATCTAATATAATCTCTTAATTTAAGGGATTTCAAACTTATCTTATCTTATCTATTTATAGCCTATCTATATCTAAGTATAATCTATTTACAACTTTTAGTATCTCAACACTCCCCCTCAAGCTTAGGAATAGATGTCTTCCATTCCCAGCTTGTATACAAGATCATGAAAACTTGAACTATTCAGCCCCTTTGTTCAAACATCAGCTACTTGACGTTTTGATAGAACATAGGACATACACACTAACCATTCTTCCGATTTTTCTTTAATGAAATGTCTATCAATCTCAATATGCTTTGTCCTATTGTGTTGTATAGGATTATGAGCAATATTGATGGCTGACTTATTGTCACAATAGAGTTTCATAGGGCCGTCCCATTGACTCTCAAAGTATCTAGAATAATCTTCAGCTAGAGTAGTTCACACAATCCTTGAGCAATAGCCCTAAATTTTGATCCTGCAGAAGACCTTGCCACCACATTCTGCTTCTTGCTCCTCCACGTAACCAAATTTCCTCCAAGAAACATAAAGTACCGTGTAGTTGATCTTCTATCCACTATGGAACTTGCATAGTTAGCATCGGTCTAAAGTAAGAGTATTGTTTTTCTTGAACAAAATTCCTTTTCCCGGACTGCCTTGCAAGTAATATAGCACCCTATAATTAGCTTGAAGATGAGGCTCTCTTGGATCATGCATGAATTGACTGATCATGCTTACCGAGTATGCTATGTTTGGCTCAGTGTGAGCAAGATATGTGAGTCTACCGACTAGTCTTTGATACATCCTTTGATCAACAACTGGTTCTTCTTTAGCTTCTCCAAACTTGTGGTTTGGATCCATTGGTGTAGAGACTGGCTTACACCCAATCTTCCTTGTTTCTACCAACAAATTAGTCACATACTTCTGTTGAGATATAAAAATCCCTTGTGTTGAATATGCCACCTCAATACTGAGGAAGTACCTTAGTTTCCCAAGTTCTTTTATCTCAAACTCTTTTACTAGTCTTTGCTTCAATTCATGCTTCTCTT
>JAOSBM010000002.1:26368961-26379107 GCA_027568955.1 Erythroxylum tenue | reverse complement strand
TTTTCTGCCTACCTCTCCTTTCTTTCTTTCCCCTTTTATAAGCCCCGTACATTCTGTTATGCCTAATAGCCACATCAGCTATAACTAACTCCTCCCTTCTCCCACCGTCCTTCCTTTAGAATTTTCTCTCTCTCCCGAAGTTCCTATCAGTAGGCTACAACGTGTTCTTTGAGGTCCATAACAAAATATTGTGGCACTCTCATTTTCTTAACCAATCACAATGAATTCATAAATCCATGGACGATAGTGTGAGTTAATGCGATAAGTTGTCTTTTAAATGATTATCGTAGTCTAGGAACTCTATATGTTGAACTTATCCTATTAGTTTGACTTTTTAAAAAGTTTTTGTATCTTGGAGTTTCAATTTTTGGCATTCTTGTCTAACCGGATTTTGGGTTCATTAATTTTGGGTAAGAAAAGAGCCCAAAATAAGTTAAAAAGGGTGCACAAAAATTTTCTTTTCAAATTAAAAGTGCAAAGATGGTTTCTATTGCAAGTTGTTTGTTAAATTGCAACAATATTTTTTTCCTCACATATTGTGGTTGATTTTTTAAATAATTTTATAATTGGATGTATTAATCCAAGGATGCATGATCTTTGCTTTGGATCTGAAAAATAATTTGTGGCTAGTTCTTTAATCAGTGTATTAGTTACAATATTTGGTGGGTGAAAATTGTTGTGGCTAGTATCTAGGAATTGCTAGTTTAAGGAAAAGTAGCTAGGTCTTCATGATAATATAAATATCCTCTATACACTTTGTATTTAGTAATTGAGAGTTTACTAATTGTAGGTAACAATTTAGCACAAAATGAAAAATTGCTAGAATTCTTTTGTTAGAGAAAGAAAATAAGAAGGAAGAAATTGATGCCTTGAAGCATTTGTCCTACAACTATTGTCAATTCTTGTGTTGTGGTTCATTGTAGAAACTTTTTGGTACTTTTCACTTTAGATGGCTTTATCTATTGTTACACTTGAAAGGCTGTGCGCAACAAATTCAAAATCAAAGTCTTATTTATTTTGTAGGTCATCAGGGCACTAAGATTTCTCCAGAAGGGAAATGATTCGTATTCAAAAAAATGGGCAGCAGTTTCTGTACCACGGGGTACGCTCCAGGTTTGTTGTTTATATAAATTCCTTTTGAAACTTCTAGTTGTGTTTTATTACTTATAGGTGTTACTTGGGACTATATCACATTAGTGTAGTTGTTGTGTCAAGGTTGATATGGACATTCTTAGTTGGCCATTGGTGGTTCTATACCTAATGCTGCTGATTTGTTCATGATGGTTGAGAAGTTATTCATAGCTGCCTAGGATTTGTTCATGATGGTTGAGAAGTTATACATACAATTAAGCTTGAGGTTCTAATGATTAGGTTACATTTCTCCATAAAGGATTTGATGAGACACGTCGACTTGGTCTTCAAAGTGAAACAGAGCAGGTGACCAGTTCTCTGTTTATGGTGTGTATGCTTTGGGAAGTACTGCTTCATTTATGGCTCACTATATTATTAATTGATAGGTAGTACGACATGCTTCTCCCCCAGGTGAAACTGGAATGCTTGTTGTAGACTCTATGGTAAGGGCATTGGTTATTTAAGCATTAAGTTGTTTGTGCAATGAATTGTAAGGAAGCTACAAATACATCCCTGAAATGTTTCAGGTGCCAGGTGGCCCAGCTCACACATACTTGGAGCCGGGTGATGTGCTTGTTCGAGTGAATGGAGAAGTAGGTTGCAAAGTTTTTAGCGGTTTTTGTTTTGTGGTTATTATCACCTTTTACAAATTCTTATTGCTTGGTTTATTCTCTACTAAGCATAATTCTACTTTTAGATTTTCTTGTTAGGGTTGAAGATCTGTTAGTATTATTATTATTATATATACCTACGAGTGTTGTAAAAAGTGTGAATGGGTTGTTTACCCTAATTTACGGTTAGTATATTATTATATATAAATATCACATAATTATAAGATTAACTATAATAACCTTATTCTTAATACTTGCACTTCAAGTTGGTATGTATACTATCAATGGCTGGGTACAAAGATATTAAAATTTCAAACTACACAAGTATTTAATAAAGAGATTAGCTAACTGATCTATTCAGATTGTAAATTTTTTATTTAAATCTTTGGAAATTATCTTCCCTAACTTTTGCAACTTAATGTGGCACCAAACTTAGCTTTATACTATAACTTTTGCACTAACCGAGCTACTACATTTTTCTTATGAAATTTCTCTTTACAAATATGCAATAACTTTTGTAGTGTCTATGAACTTGTGAGCTA
Organism: Erythroxylum tenue; assembly: GCA_027568955.1. NCBI lineage: Eukaryota > Viridiplantae > Streptophyta > Magnoliopsida > Malpighiales > Erythroxylaceae > Erythroxylum > Erythroxylum tenue. Next base: position 26,376,823 of record JAOSBM010000002.1, on the reverse strand, counting down.
GCATAATCTGCATCTGCTTATCCCATTATATCAAGATGTCTATGGTTACGATACAAAAGGCCTTATCTAGGAGCTTGCTTGATATATCTCCTAATATTCGATACAAATGTTAATGTTGAGTTGACTTATCTTTCACATGAAATTTGATGATATGTTTTCTGTTAGTAAGGTATAAAATTTTTGCCTATTAGTGTGAGATATCTCAATGGATTAGAGAAAGACTCCCCTTATTAGGTATAAATTTTACATTGAAGTTCACACAGCACAAGTGTTTATAAGCTTAGAGCTTTACTTTCTAGTCTCTTGTGGTGGATATAGAGCATAATTTTGGTATAGTTAATTTTTTTTAAGGTTTTATTGTTGGAAATTTAGGCTTAGAATTTGAGGGTTTAATATGTCTGAAATTTAGGTTAGATTTACTGGAATTTTATAAGGAACACAAACAATGGAGGGTAGGAAACTAGGAATCACTCCTAGGGTCTAAGAATCACTTTTAGGAGAAAGCATCAGACTTTCTAGTTGAAAATTCAAATTTGTAGACAAATTACAGATTGTTATTCTTGAAGGGCTGAGTATACACATAATTATAGAGAAGTTATTAGAACCTTTATTCTAGTAGGAAAGAGTTCCTAACATATTTACATCCTATTCTAATAAAAATTCTATAAATCTAAGTCCTAAACAACTAGGATATCATATCTAAAATAGAATAATATATTTAACTCACTACTACTTCTTATCTAATAAGGAATCTTAACATATTCTAGATTTTAGCCCTTATCTTTGTTATCAACTAAATTCCCAATCCTTTCTCAAAAAATCAATTTCCAATTCTCATCCCACCAAATTAAGGCTTATAGTCGACTAATTTTTCCTTTTTATTTCTTCTATATACTTAGGCCTCATCATCCCAAAAATTAATCAAGTTAAATTATAGAAAGGAATTTTTTTTTGGTATAGAAAAAACAAAAGGACAAGTCAATCTTCATAATTTCACTGTACATGTGAAAGACTTATAAAAAACAACTTATTCAAATAAAATGCAAGAGAGTGAAAATAGAATCTTATAGGCATGTAGTGGAGGTTATGTCTAGATAATTAATATAGCTCCTGTTGTTCTTAACCAATGCCAATCATCTTCTTAGTCTTCAGATCCTACATGCAAGTAAAAGACGAAGAGAAGTCATAGAACAATTAAGGAACGAGTTATTGATTAACATAAATAAGCCTAAAGGAACAATGTTAGACAAACAAAACAAAAGGCAAATGTAAAGTGTGTATGGGAGAGGCTATTCCGATGCCACAAACTAATGTGGTAGAACGTCAGAAATAGCGACATTGCGATATCAAAGTAAGTATAAAGGGAATAGTTATCGATGATATGAACAATAGCTCAAGAGTTTAGTATCCAAGGACTGGCAGAAGTATTATCAAAGGTACAAAAAATAATTGCTATTGGCTGGACCCTGGAAGTTGCTGCACTTATTAGTTGTGAAACAGAGTTTAGAGCAATTGCCTCAATAATTTGTGAACATTTGGCTGAAAAGACTGATGGAAGATATACAAACACCACTTGCATATCCTACAATGCTGTATAGTGATGGCAAGTTTACTATTAGAATTGTCAATAATCCTATACAACATGATTGTTTAAAGATTGTCAGAATTGATTTAAGTTTCCTAAAAAGAGAAACTGAAGATGGGCGGATAAAGCTCACTCATTTACCTACAATAACACAAGAAGCTGATATATTTACCAAGGCAATGGCTAAATCAAGGTTTGATCATTAATTGGTGATTTGAGAATGGTAGATATCTATTTACTAGCCTGAGGAAGGGTGACATTTACCGAGGAAATGGCTAAATCAAGGTTTGATCATTAATTGGTGATTTGAGAATGGTAGATATCTATTTACTAGCTTGAGGAAGGGTGTTGGAAAGTCAACTAAGGAATCACATACTAAGAGAGATTATGATTTTCTATTATTTAGCAACTTGTTTCAATTGTAATTGTAGATTGTAGTCATTTACACACAACTCTAACAATACTAACTTAGGAGAGTATAGATTTCTGTTTCTATTTATCTTAGTGAACATGTATGTATATATACACTAATGAGCATAATGAAATAGTTAAAGAGTCATTTTCATGCTTGACTTGTCTCTGTTTCTATTATATACATGTGTTACATAATGGCAAAATTGATTAGAATACCCTTACTCTCAACAATATCCAAAATAGCAGTATTATTTAATACTCTATATTAGATTAGTTTAGATGTGATTCTTAAAAATATTAGTATTGGTCTTTTATTATAGGTGTTCTTTTTTGGAATAATAGTATTAGTATATGATTTAATTAATGTGTACTTTTTTGAACAACTAGCACTAGTCTTATTATAATTTGATGGCTAAAACGTTTTTAATGATAAGACATCTTATTGTCTCCTTTTTTGCATAAGCTACTCTATTCCCTATTTTGCTTTTCTATGAGCAGAAACTGGTGGTCTCTCTACTCTTTTCTCACTCAATATTTGATAATATTAAGAACATAGACAACGTTTAATGGGATGGGAGAAAATGTATTTATGGGGAGAACAGGGAGAAGAAGACTCAAAGTGATTGAGGTTCAAAAACTTGAGATAGTCGGGTAATATTTTATCACAAAATATGATCTTCTCAAAAAGTCATAATACTGCTTGTATCAATACTATAGTTCTTAATCTTATCCTTTATTTAACAAAGCTAATTAGATTACTAATGCAAATGACACAAAGTATTAAAACCATGAATTAGCATCTCCATTAGATGTCCTTTGTGTTTCTTTCTTTATTAAGTGGTAGGTTCTTTAATGTATTTTGCACTTGTTATCTTTACTTATTTGTTATCTCTGTTCACTGTGTTCATGTTGTAGGTAATAACTCAATTTCTCAAGTTAGAGACTATACTTGATGATGGTGTTGGCCAAAAGATTGAGTTGGAGATTGAAAGGGGTGGGAAATCAATCACATTAAACTTGATGGTGAGACCTATGCGTAATAGTTATGCTTATTAGATTGTATGCATCCCAATTATTTGGTAAGATATCTTCATTTGGAGATGCTAGCAAACCGTTAATGAAAGAAACTTAAACTTTTGGGTGAGACTTAAAATGGATGAAATAATATTCTAATTAGAAAGAAGAGAATTTATAATTATGAAATCTTGTAAGCTTATATGAAAACCCTTGACTATTTATTCTTTCCCCATTTTAGTGTGAAACTTAAGTGTGTAGATTGTAAATTACATAGATTTAGAGTGATTATTAATACTGGGAGTATATTGAGGCATTGCAAAGTTATATGTTGTTTTCAATTGTCTATCTTGCATGCATAAAAATAGAGGAACTGCTCGTAATTAATCATTATTATATTCTACAACAATTTAGAGTAATATCCTAGTAAGGCTTATAAGACTTGGGCAACCATCTCTCTTCAAGGTGCACCTTGAGGAGTTAGGCCTATTTTATTATGGTATCATAACCACTGCTAGTTTGATGATATGCCTTATACAAATGTTGTGGACAATAAATGGTAACAACAATAAGTTAATTTTGATTAGAGTGACTAAGAACTATCAAATACCTTTAAAAATTAGTGTCTTAAAAGGTGATTTATATGCTTTGTTTGTGACTAAGATTGGTATACATTGGTCTTAAGGGTGTCATATATAAATTGAGATCATCTTTTTTTTACACTTAAGTTTGGTATGTGCAAACAAATCAAAGCCTTTGAATTTATGAGTCTCATGTATGTTATTTGAAGAAATATTACAATAAATAATTGCAATGATGTGCAACTGTATTTGGCCGCCATTGGTTAACTTTTATTAATTTGAAATGCATACAAAATGATCTTTATTTTTTTTATTAACATGGGTTGGGAAAAGCATCCAAATCAGAAATACTTGCTTTAGAATGTTTTTATTTGGTAAGTGTTGCTTGAACTTGTAGTTCTAATTCCATAATAGTGTTCGGATCAACCTCCAACCTCAAAGCTAGACAACTTTCCTACATTAAATAGTTGAGGGTGTTTCATGAAGTGATGTTAGAGTTTCTTTTCCAAGAACATGAACTCAAATACAATCATGTTCCATAGTGAGGCTAAGAATTCAAAAACTTGATTTCTTTCTCTTGGAGGAGAGCTTGAGTGTTGCACTCAAGTTCTTGTAAGTGTTAAGATTTCCAGGAAAAACTTATGTTGTATTTAATATACACGGATACATATATATATACAACTTAACCAGCAGGAAAATAGGTATCAATATGAACTAAATTATATCTACAAGTATATAGCAGAGATCCCTTGATTATAGGGATTTCTGTTTCTAATAATCTTATCCCATAAGATTGATCTTATCTAAATCTCTGTTCTTCAACACTCCCCCTCAAGCTGGGGAATAGATGTCTTCCATTCCCAGTTTGCATATAAGATCATGAAATCTTGAAGCATTTAGCCCTTTGGTTAGAACATCTGCTAGTTGATGATCCGAAGGAACATAAGACATACACACTAGTCCTTTTTCCAACTTTTCTTTGATGAAATGTTTGTCAATCTCAATATGCTTTGTCCTGTCATGTTGTACAGGATTATGTGCTATGCTAATTGCAAACTTCTTGTCACAATAGAGCTTCATAGGACCTTCCCATTTGATTTTTAAATTATTAAGAATGATCTTCAGCCATAATAGTTCACATAGTCCGTGTGCAATAGCCTTGAATTCAAATTCTGCTGATGATCGAGCCACAACGTTTTGTTTTTTACTCCTCCATGTAACTAGATTGCCTCTAAGAAACATGCAGTAGCCTGTTGTTGATCTTCTGTCAACCGGAGATCCCGCATGGTCTGCATCTGTGTAGATTTCTAAGTATAGTGTATGGCCCCTTTTAAACAATATTCCCTTTCTTGGATTGCCTTTCAAGTAATGTAGGACTTGGTAGACAACTTGAAGATGAGATTCTCTTAGGTCATGTATAAATTGACTGATTACTCTCATCGAATGTGCTATATCTGGCCGAGTATGTGCTAAATATATTAGCTTGCCCGCTAGTCATTGATACATGTTCTTGTCTATTTCCAGTTCTTCCTTTGCTTCTCCAAGTTTGTAATTTGAATCCATTGGAGTAGACATTGGTTTGCACCCAATTTTCCCAGTTTCCATTAATAAATCTGCAACATATTTTTGTTAAGAGATGAATATCCCTTGTTTTGAATATGCCGCTTCAATACCGAGGAAATACTTCAGTTTTCCTAGTACTTTTGTCTCAAATTCCTTTAACAATTTCTGCTTTAATTCTAGCTTCTCTTTTTCATCATTTCCCGTCATTATAATGTCATCCACGTAGACCAAAATAATAGTCTCCCCTCTTGTTTTTGAGTGTTTTAGGAAAAGAGTATGATCCCCTCGACTCTGTTTATATCCTGATTTTTTCATCACTTTTGCAAACCTACCAAACCAGGTTCTTGAAGATTGTTTTAGTCCGTAGAGAGCCTTTCTCAATTTACACACCTTGTTACCTGTATCTTTTACACACCTTGTTACCTGTATCTTCTGTAAATCCGGGTGGAACATTCATGTATATTTCTTCATTAAAATCTCTGAGAAGAAAAGCATTCTTAAAGTCATATTGAAGAAGCTGCCAGTCAAAATGAGCTGCCAAGGACAGCAAGATCCTTACTGTGTTCATCTTTACAACTGGGGCAAATGTCTCCTGATAAGTCACTTCATAGGTCTGAGTGTATCCTTTAGCTACCAACCTAGCTTTGTATCTCTTTAAGGAGCGATCGACCTTGTATTTTAGTGTGTAGATCCACTTACAGTCAACAATGTTCTTCCCTCTCGGTTTGTCAATAACCTCCCAAGTATGATTCTTCTCCAAAGCATTCATTTCTTCTCTCATAGCATCTCTCTATTCCTTTTTTGATAAGGCCTCAGAAATAGTGTTAGGAATAGCAATTGTATTTAAACTCATAATAAACCTTTTATGGGTAGGTGAGAGGTGTTTGAGGGAGATATAATGGGGATAGAGCAGTCGATGAGTGCATTCTCTAGTTCCTTTTCTAACAGCAATAGGAAGGTCTAAATCATCACTTGGATTATTGGAATGTTTACCTGTTTGGATATTTGAGTATGGTTGAGGACTCACGGTGATCTCATTTCCGGGACTAGGATTTGTTTCTTGAACTTGCTTCAGTGCTGGAATGTCTGGAGTTTGCTCTGGTGTTGGAATGTCTTTTCTCCTTGAGTATATTTGAGGAAAACTTGGCAACTTGTGGGGAGTTTTGGAGGTTTTGTGATGCTAATAGAATTTGGTTGGGTTGAGTTCACAGGAGTTGGAGTACGAGCAAGGTCTAGGGTATTTATTGGTTCAAAGGAACTGCAAGGACTATCTTCCATTATACTATTCTCCCCCTGAAGATAGGACTTTGAGAAGAAGAATTTGCACTCTGAGAAAGTGACATTAGCTGAGATATAGGTCCTTCTTATAGATGGATTGTAACACTTGTATCCCTTTTGAGTTGATGAGTATCCTAGAAACACACACTTAATGGCTCTAGGATCAAGCTTCCCCCGATTTTGGCTATGGACATGAACAAAAGCAGTACACCCAAATACCCTAGGAGTGAGTCCATTGGATGTTTTAAAATGAGGGTAAAAAGAGTTTAGGAGCTCGACAAGACTCTTATTGTCTAGAACACGTGAGGGTAGTCTATTGATCATATAGGTGGCATTAAGAACTGCTTCACCCCAATAAGATTTAGGGACATTTCCTTGAAAAAGTAAGGCCCGATTGGTATTAAGCAAGCGTTAATTTTTTTCTTTCAGCCACTCCATTTTGTTGAGGGGTATTAACACAGGATAAATCATGAATAATACCATGTGATTGGAAGTAAGGAGATAAGACTTGGTTAAAATATTCTTTAGCATTGTTCATTCTAAACACCTTTATCTTTACCCCAAACTGATTTTGAATCATTGAATGAAAATTTGGAATAACAGTCCCTACATCAGATTTTCGTTTAAGGAGAAACAACCATGTAACCCGAGTACAATCATCAATCAAAGAGACAAACCAACGGGCTCCATAAATATTGGGTATAGTGGATGGACCCCATATGTCACTATGAATCACATGAAAAGGGTGAGAAGCTCTTTTATTATTAATAGGAAAAGATACAAGAGTATATTTTGCCAATTCACAAGTTTCACAATGAAATTCAAAGATATCTAATCCTTGAAATAAGTGGGGAAACATAGTTTTTAGAACTCTAAATGATGGATGACCTAGATAGAGATTGTGCAACCAAATAGAATCTTTAGTCGAAGAACTAAGGAAGGATGAAGGTGTATTTATCTTAACTTTTTGATATGGTTCAAGGTAATAGAGACCATTCCATTCCTTAGCAAGTCCAATCCTCTTCCCCTTATCCTGGTCCTGAAAAACACAACAAGAAGGAGAAAAAATGGCAACACAATTAAGGTCATTAGTAAGCCTTTGGATAGAGATTAGATTGGCTGATAATTTTGGTACATGTAGGGCATTTTTTGGAGTGAGAGTAGGGCTCAATTTTATGTCTCCATAACCAGCAACAGTAGCTAATTCTCCATTGGCAACTATGATTTTCCTATTACTTGAACTAGGGTTGTATGTGTGAAAAACTGTGATACAGGGGTCATGTGATCTGTGACACTAGTCTATAATCCAAGGGCTATTGTAACACTTAATTTTTGAGGTGTCCATATACGGAGAGAATGTAGGTTTACTTGAGAGAGTAAAGGAACATGTACCTTTCGGCTGTCCAAAGGAACTTAACAAACCTCTT
>JAOSBM010000002.1:26327544-26368861 GCA_027568955.1 Erythroxylum tenue | reverse complement strand
CATTTGTATTTGAATGTCTTAGTGGCTGTTTACTAATATTAATACTAGCATGCTGATAACTAGGAAGGGTGCTAACAACAATCATCAATTAATGCAAACCAACAAGCCCCAAAGATATTAGGAACAATAGCAGGATAAGAAACAATCTCTTAAGTTTCTAGGATATTTGGGATATCTAGAAATTAGCTTTCCTACAGACTGTATGTAGCTAATATACAAATCGGCAAAGATCTTTGAACTTTTTTAAATGAAGAATGTAAGAGGGAAGAGTTGACATATATATACAGAATACACCTTAAAACTTGGACAACAAACAAATTAGAGGTTGATTATTAAAACATATAACTAGCTCTACATACTTAATGCTATATAAGCATCTCTAATAAAGGATTTGCGATGCCTCTAAAAAATTCCATAAAATTTCTTTGAACTCATTTGTTCCCAAAATACTCTTAGAATTTTCTTTGTGATGGGTTATTGTATGAGGTTATTATTGGACTTTCCATCTCAGTACTCGAAAATTTAGCTTTTCTATTAGTCTCTTTTCATTAATGTTTTATATTCATTCCTCAGGTTCAGGATTTACATTCCATAACCCCTGATCACTTTTTAGAAGTCAGTGGTGCGGTGATACATCCTTTGTCTTACCAACAGGTTAGTTAGATTGTACTTTTTTATTTTTATCAGTCTATTTTCTTGTCATAACTTACTTATATGCTCAAAATACTTAGCAAACAAATTATACGTAGTCCATGTGTAGGAGGCTCTTAACTGGTGGATACTGATATATAACTCGCAAATTTCACATATTGATGTTATGAAATATTTGATATGTTAATATATGATTCTAGTACCGATGCATTAGCTTTGGTTGATATGTTAATTGCTTTCCCGACTTGCAATTCTCACAATTAAAAGGGCCACAACGAAGTTCTCAGTTATAAGTTACTCTCTTTTCTTTTGTTTTTTATGCTTCCAGACTTCTGTATTGAAGAAATAAAACAAATGATTATGTGTAAAATCACTCTTTATGATGTTATAATACGAAACAAAGAATTACTTGAATCATTTAGAACAAATAAAAGTATTGTCTTTCATGAATAAGTTCCTAGAAATATAAAAGGTTAAGAGTTACTTCTAATTCTAAGAACTGTTCTTAGAGAGAAGCATTTCATCAATAAGCTGAAATTCATTTTTTTTACTTTCTTTTCATTTCCTTCTTTTTTTCATGAACTGAATGTACTAATTTTTCCTAACCTAAGTGAGAAAAGTTAAAAATATCACTTACTAATTTATCCCTTGTTAAGAAAATTGACTAATACATAAAATTGACAAAAACTAACTGTCAAGGAAAAGGACCTTCAACTATTATACGAAAGTACATAGTAAACACTAACATTTTAAAACCTAATATGTACTCATTCTTCATTATGGTCAAACTGTCATCGAATTACATGCTATCACTAACCAGAATTTAATGATATTTACATTCTTTGTTACCTGTTGCTGCATTGCTATAGGCCCACAATTCACCATTGCCAAAATCTCAAAGACCTTTTTAACGTCTGATTGAAACAGGCCAGAAATTTTCGCTTCCATTGCGGTTTGGTTTATGTTGCAGAACCTGGGTAAGTCTTTTTTATTTTAATTCTCCAAATTTTGCATCTTCAATCGAATTGCCTCTTGTTGTGATACCTACATGGGGTCTTGCAATCTGACTAAATTAAGTTCTCTTTAATTGTTCCCCCGCTTGTGCTCCCTAATGTATTACTTTTATTGTTTTTTGTTTTAATTTATTTTTCTCCTATTCTATTTGTCAAACCTGCTCTATGATGGTTTCCATATGCTTCCCTTTGAGGAATTTGACCAAAGTGTTTGAATTATTTTGTTCTTATCGTTATTAAAAAATATTCATTTGCAGTTGAATCTTTTATGTTTTTCTGTCTAATTACTAATGGTTATTCGTGTTGGAACTTGTAAATTTAACTACTGCAGGTATATGCTCTTTAGAGCTGGAGTTCCACGCCATGCAATCATTAAGAAATTTTCTGGTCAGGAAATATCACATCTCAATGATCTTATTTCAGTTCTATCTAAGCTGCCTAGAGGAACTGGAGTACCACTAGAATATATAAGCTACACGGATCGTCATCGAAGAAAGGTGCAATTTTTTTCCCCCCTTTTTCTTTGCTTTAGTTGTTTAAATGATGTTTGTTTTGCTTGAGCTGTGAATCTACTTTTACTCGTCATGCCTTATTGGATTTGTTTCCTTTTGACTGAATTTTCATGAATTGCAATTCTTAGTTGAGTCATGGAAGAGCAACATATTACCGTTGGCATTTTAGGACCTAGTGTGGATTGATCCCTTGAGCTATGAAAACTTCCAGGATAAAAGAAGAGGGAAAAAAGGGACTACGTTGAGAAAATCCAAGAATCAAAAAGCTCTCAGCTACTGATTCGTGACTCTACTATCGAAATATTCTCACTCATGACCCATGCATTGCACAAGGATGTGGGCCTACATGTCAAACTTAATTTTCTCGTGATTGATTGCCAAAAGGTTCCAGTATCATTGATAACCCAATTATCCTAAGATCTAGTTGTGTTGGTAAAACTTGCCAAATTTTGGTTGGGCATTTGAACCTTGTACGCTTCAACTGATCCTTTATTTTGAGTTTTGATTGAAGTATGCCAATGAGACCCCTTAGCTCGGCTTCTTTCCTAATATAGGTTATGGTTTAAGTTCTCATGTAGATTGCATGACCTATTACATGTGGAGTTGTTGGTTTCTTAATTGTTCTTCCCAGCATAACTACAATCCTTGGACCTTAGACTGTAAAAGGATCTTGTCAACTTCAAAATAGGAAACTATTAGCCTAACTTATCTCTACTATCAATTTATACATAGGTAAAGCAACTTGGTTTTCATAAATTTTGTTATTGCGTTATTGCGTTATGACCATTGTATGTTAGGAACTGATTTAAAACTCCAATCTATTATTCTGTTCCAAGTCTATAACTAATTCTTATTTATTATCAAGCTTTATTACAGCTTTACAAGTATGATGTATGTTATACAAAGTGTTTTAAACTTATCTATTAAATCCAACTAATTGAACATTCTGGTCTTAAAACATCATGAGAGAAGTTTCAATTTTTTTGGTATAAAGGTGTACTACTAATTAGGACATTTAGCCATCTGTTTAGAATGCCGTCTGCAAATATATTGCCTTTTAAACTAGGAGAATTGGCTAGTGTATGATTCATTATGAAGTAAATAACCAAAAAACCTTGAATTTTCTAAATTCACAATTCATGTAAACTTAGGAGAAAAGGTATTGTATTTCACACTTCATTATGTACAAAATAGGGTCATATATATATATACAAGCATATCAATACTAATTAGGGAATGTAAACCCCATAATCAAGAGAATGTAATCCCTATGGCCAAGCCTTCAATCTGTATCCTTTCAATGCATATCTCTATAATCTGTAACACTTATGAAGTGTTGTTTTGACATGTTCACATAAGGAATTTAATGTTCTATTGCTTTTAAACTAATACTCCAAAGTACGCTAAGAAATGTTGTTTTCTTATTAAACAAAAATTTATTTATATATAGATGCATTTTTCTTATTACATTTCTTAGAATTAATTTTATACATTTGAGTACCCTTTTTGGTTGGGTTCTAACTCCATTTTGACTATTGACCTCAGTCTCTTATGTTCTTCAGCCTATGGACAGGACAGGTCTAAAGACATATATTCTTATGTGTTTATGCTGTGCTTTTCTTGTGTATGTGGTTCATGCATGTGTTATTCTACTTCATATTTTATATTGTTGATTTGATTTAAATTTGTTTATAGTCTGTCCTTGTAATGGTTGATCGCCATGAATGGTATGCTCCTCCTCAAATATACACCCGTGATGACTGCTCTGGGCTGTGGATAGCAAAGCCTGCTTTCATGCCTGATTCTATGCATATAACATCTAGCATTGGTAGCAATGGACAAGGAGCCCTAGGACAAATTGTCTCATCGGTTGACAAGGGAACTCCTACAAAACATAATGATCAAGGTGCCAACCTAGAGTTGACTGTTGGTGGGGTTACTAGCATGGAAACTAATTGTGAACATCTTTATGAGGAATTACATCCTAGGGATGACTCTGATATTGGAAACAAAAAGCGACGGGTTGCTGATATTGCTACTACTGGGATTGCTGTTTCTAATTGTTCCCTGCTTGAAACTGGAGAAGTGAATTCAGGAATCAGTGCTATGGACAATGAGGTTATGAGGGATTATCAAGGAGCAACAGCAGCTGCAACCAATGCTTCATCGGCAGAAAGTGTGATAGAGCCCACACTTGTGATGCTTGAGGTAAATCCTAAAGTATTTGAGATTATGATTACGTTCACTCTATTGCTTATGTTTGTAGCTGCCTTATCTTTTAAGTTATTTCTTACTGTTGTTGCCCGTGTTGATTTGTTGAGATGGTCCCTTGTTTATTTTCTTTTGTTAGTATTGTGATGTTCATGTAATCAATGTTGTTGCAAAATTATATACATATATCCTAAATGTGTGGCTTTGTTTGTTGAATTATGTGAGACCTTAGATTCAGCCTGATGAGATTTCAAGCCTTATAATTACTCTCTTTTGTTTCTACCTTTTACAGATGCAGCAAGTTCTGTTGATTTTTTACTTTTTTGTTCAGAGTCCTTTATTCGTTGACCATGCTGCATTCATTGTGCATATTTGTTGGTTCTTGTTGATTGGCCAGTAATATATTAGTTAGAAACTATGGGTGTCCTCCCTCCTGTCTTTATTTGTTTTTCTCTTTTGTTTTCTAACTTTTTCTTCAATTTATTATGGTGATGGTTACCTGTTCTGATATAATGAAATCATGTGCTGTAAGAGAACTACTTTCCTTGATTTGCATGTTGAACCTTTACTCGGTCTTCATTCTTTCCTTCTTCTGCTTGTTTTGTATGGCTATCATTATCATTGCTTTTGTTTACAGTGTCTCTTCTGCTGCATTTTATTTGTGAAGCTGTTCCATTAAGAGCTTAGGTTAGTTCAGAAGTATTTACAGGAACGAGATTCACCATTTTTGCTCGTAGGTTCATGTTCCACCATCAATTATGCTTGATGGTGTCCATTCCCAACACTTTTTTGGGACTGGCGTGATCATATATCATTCTGAAGACATGGGGTTGGTTGTTGTTGACAAGAACACAGTTGCAATATCTGCATCAGATGTTATGTTGTCTTTTGCTGCTTTTCCTATTGAAATTCCTGGAGAGGTAAGTTTTTAAGGTGAATAAATGCTTTTCGTATGGTAATACTATTGCATACCATCTTGATCAATTATTATTTTCTACTCTAGGTGGTTTTTCTCCATCCGGTTCATAATTATGCTCTTGTCGCATATGATCCCAAAGCTTTAGGAGCTGGTGGTGCTAAAATGGTTCGAGCTGCTGAATTGCTCCCAGGTATGCTCAGTCTCTCGGTTTTCTTGAATGCTGTATTTCAAAGTATGAAGTAGCATGCTTTGAGCTGAAACTTTAGAATCATGCTTTCATGCACTTTTCTGCACTTATAAAAAACAGAGAGTAAGTTATGAAAATAATTTCTTTTATTGATGTACAAGTATTTAAAGAGTTCAGCTGGAAACAAAAAAGGTTGTCAATCTTCCTAATTAAGAATGAAATAATAATTCCTAAAATTCTGCTCACAAACCTCTCAGCTATCTAAATATAGTACATAGTCAAATGTTGTACATAATTACAAATATTTTGGATATCTTTCCACACTCCCCCTCAAGCTGGCATGTGGATATCGCTCATGGCAAACTGGGTAACTAAATTCTCATATTGTGCCTTAGGAAGTCCTTTGGTCAGTATATCTGCTATTTGGTTCGCAGTAGGTATGTAAGACAAGGATATCATGCCACCATCAATCTTTTCCTTTATGAACTGCTTGTCCACTTCCATGTGCTTTGTAATTTCATGTAGAATTAGATTACGAGTTATGGAGATTGCAGTCTTGTTTTGAAATGCTCCCTGCCACCACACTTGTTTTTTACTTCTGTAATTAACCAGATTTCCCCCTACAAAAGTGCAATAACTCGATGTGGGTCTTCTATCATTCATATTGCCTACCCAATCTACGTCAGCATAGGCTTCTTCCTGAAGTTGACCTCTATTTTGAACAAAAGTCCTTTACTTGGAGTCCCTATAAGGTATCTCAAAATTCTGAACACAACTTCAAAATGGAAGAAGGTGACCTCTATTTTGAACAAAAGTCCTTTACTTGGAGTCCCTATAAGGTATCTCAAAATTCTGAACACAACTTCGAATTGTGTAGGTCCAGATGAATGCATGAACCGACTTACAATGCTAACTGCAAAAGCTATGTTAGGTCTAGTGTGCGCCAAATAGATTATTCTCCTCACTAATCTCTGATGGTGCTCCCAGTCCACTACTTCACTAGTTACCACTGTTTCGATTTTACGTGGGCTTGGTTGGAGTATCTGTTGCCTTACATCCTGTTATTCCTGTTTCTTTGAGCAAATCAAGTACATATTTGCGTTGGTTAACACATATTCCCTCCCTTGATCTTGCAAATTCATTCCAAGGAAATACTTCATCTTTCCCAACGCCTTGATATTAAACTCTGCTTCAAGTTTCCTCCTCAAGTTGTTGATCTCATCTAAATCATCCCCAGTATAATTATGTCATCTACATATATTATCAAGATAGCCGGTTTACAAGTTGTGATTAGCTTAGCTTTGTGATTAGCTTAGCTTTGTGAGAATCCATGTCTCTTAATAACATCTCCAAAACGCTGGCTCTTGGAGATTGCTTTAGTCCATATAAAGCCTTTTTCAGTTTGCACACTGCCTCTTCCAAGTTTTTCTTCTAATTTGGGTGGCAGTTCCATATACACTTCTTGAAAATCTCCATTAAAAAATACGTTTTTCACATTAAATTGATGAAGTGACCACACATGATTAACTGCAAGATAAAGAAGTATTTTGATTAGTTAATTTTAGCAACAAATGCAAAAATCTTTTGGTGGTCAATACCAGGAGTCTAGGTAAATCCTTTTGCTACGAGTCATGCTTTGTATCTTTCCACACTTCCGTCAGCTTTACACTTTACTGTGAACACCCATTTGCACCTAACTGGCTTTTTGTCTTTAGGTAGGTCAATGACACCCCAAATATTATTTTTCCTAAGAGCGTCCATTTCTTCCATCACAGCTAATTTCCAATTCGGATCACCGAATGCTTCTTGAACAGTCCTTGGAACAAACAGGCTAGAAATCATAGACACAAATGCTCCGAGTATTTGACAATTTTTCATATGATAAGTATTGTGCAATAGGATGTTTAGTGCATGTACGAGTTCCTTTTTGTAGGATCAAGATTTGAAGAAGTCCAATTTTGTAAACCAACAGATTGAGGAGGAACAAAGTTGGAAGGTAGGTTACACAGAGTTGTAGAACCATCATTCGGAAAAGTTGATTGAATATTTGCTAAAGAAATAACTGGAGCTGTAGTCCCTTTATGAAACTTCTTTCTGGTATAGACCTGAAGCTTAGGTTGAGGATTATGTTCTCCCCTTGTCTTTGATAAAGTAATGTCTAGCAAAGTAGGATTAAGAGTACTGCCACTAGTTTTCATATTCTCAACTAAAGGCGTAGACATTTCTGGAATAGGTAAAGTTTCCCAAAAAAAATTTTCTTCTACTATGTTCTCCCTCCGAAGAAAGTCTTTTTGGAAATAAGGTTGATCTTCAACGAAGCTTACATCCATGTTTTCGAAAAAATTCTTTGTGACTGGATTAAAACATTTTATCCCCTTTTGTTAGATGCATAGCCAATGAAAATACATTTTTCAGCTTTCAAATCTAGTTTTGATCTAAGAATATGTGGCACATACACGTAACAGGTGCAACCAAAAACTTTTAAAGGAAGATCAGTCTTTATCCTAGAAGTAGTAAAGGAATTTTTTAAGACATGTAAAGGTGTTTCAAATTTCAAAACTCAAGAGGATATTCTATTTAAGTAACAAGCAGTTAAGAGTGCATTACCCTAAAGATATTTAGGAACATTCATTGAAAACATAAGTGGCCGAGTAACTTCAAGTACGCGCCTATTTTTCCTTCAGCATACCATTTTGTTGTGGTGTGTCACGACAAGTGGATTGATGAATGATACCTTTACTTATTGAAATATTCTATCCCATTATCTGTTCTTACACTGCCAATTTTTGTTTGAAATTGATTTCAATCATAAGCAAAAACTCTTTAAACCTTCGTTCAACTTGAAACTTGTCTTCCAACAAATAAACCCAACATACTCTTGTGTGGTCATCAATAAATGTAAAAAACCATTTTTTCCGGAAAGTTTTTTAACTTTGGATGGGCCCCAAACATCTCTATGAAACAAATAAACTGGTTTTGAAGCTAAATAAGATTTTATTGGAAAAGAAACACGGTGATCTTTGTTTAAATGACAAGCTTCACAATGAAAATTTGGGCAAACAATTCCTTTGAATAATCTAGGGAATAAATGTTTAAGATATAGAAAACTAGGATGTCCTAATCTCCTATGCCATAACATGACTTTATCATAGACAATGTTTGAACTAGTACTATCTAACCCATGAGCGGTTTTATTCCCAAAAGCATTTTCATCAAGGTAGTGCAGCCCTTTCATTTCTCTAGCAATTCCAATCATCTTCACTGAGTTTTGATCCTGGAAAACACATGTGAAAGGAGACAAGATAACAAAGCTGGTAGAATCTTTGGTCAATTTGCTAATGGAAAGCAGACAAGCAAGTTTTGGAACTTGTAGAGCTGATTTTTAGAAAATTTCGTTGAAATTTTAATATTCCCTTTGACTACTATAGGTGAGAAACTGCCATTAGCTGTTTTAATATTTTCAATAGAAGAACATGGATAATATGAACCAAACAATTGAGGACTGTTTGTCATGTGACCAGAAGCCCCTGAATCGATGATCCAAGGACTGGTTTCCCAAGAACAGAAATTGCTAAAGAATCAGTATCTGTTTGTGCCACAGAATTGGTAGGAACATTGGAAGATGGAATGGATTTTTTCAGTTTAAAAAGATAATCTAATTGTTCTTTACTGAATGAGATGACTGTCACATTGGCTGGATGTGTGCTTTATTAACCAGATTTTTTGTCTCCTACACACTGATTTTGGGAAGTTTTATAGCTGACTTGAGCCTCTGGAATCGCCAAGGCTGACCCTTTGACGGACCCAGTTATACCTGCAGATTTCTTTCTCAGAATCACACCTCTAACTCTCTTCTCTTCGTTCCTTTACAAATACTTCGCTGATTGAAGGCAGAGGTTTTCTTCCAATAATTCAGCCACAAACCTCATCATATTCAATATTCAGACCTACAAGAAATTTGAAGATTTGGCCAACATCCACTTCTTGTAATGATTGCAGTCATCAGTTGATTTCCACTCATAATCATGAATAAGTCCAGGTCTTGCCAAGCCCTTTTAAGAGAATTAAAATAAGTTGTCACAGAGTTCTCACCTTCGCTAATTTCTCCAAGTCGTAGGCTTAACTCATAACTTACATCTCTGAGACGTTGTCCCATAGTTCCTTTGCTGTAGAATAACATAGATAGTTTGCACCTATCTCTTCAGCCATGGAATTGACCAACCACGTCATCACCATTGAGTTTTGGCATCCCAATTGGCATAGGTTGGATCCTTCACATTGGGCTTCTGAGTATCTTATGTGAGTTCCGATCTTGCCTCTCACTCTGATATACAGGCAAAAAGATTGTGACCAACGAAGAAAATTGTCACCATTTAATTTGATTGTAGTAATTTGAATAGGAAAGTGATGGCTTTCGGATGGCTTGAAGTTCTAACAGAGGTGATTGAGAATGTTTGTTTGTCCAGGCGATACCTCAGACATTTAAAAAAAAAGAACGATTCAACCTTGGGATTTTTCTTTCTGCTGTGATGCCATAAAAAACAGAGAATAAGTTATGAAAATAATGGCTGAATACATCTTTTCCTGTATTGATGTACAAGTATTTAAAGAGTTTAGCTAGAAACAAAAAGGTAGTTAATCTTTTTAATTGAGAATGACATAATACTTCCTAAAATTCTGCTCACAAACCTCTCAACTATCTAAATATAGTACATAGTTAAATATTGTACGTAATTGCAAATATTTAGGATATCTTTCAAAAGTTTATCAATGGATTAAGATGATTAGGTTTCCAAAAGTATATATGATTCATTCCTGAGCCTCACCAGTTTAAGCTTTTGAGATGAGTTGTTTCAAACCAAGTCTCAAGAAGCCACTCAACCCAAGTATCGCCCTTATTTGTAGTGCATTTGTGATCTGTTGTGCTTGTCCAAAATTTTTGTGATATATTGTCATAAAATATTATGTGAGCCTCACCCATTAGCTTAAGCTTTTGGGTTGAGTGGTTTCTTGAGACTTGGTTTGAATTTCTTTACTATAATGGACCATTTCCTTTCTATAATTAAATATTCACTTTTAAGAACCAGTGCTTGTAATTTGTGACACAGAACCAGCATTGCGTCGCGGGGATTCTGTTTATCTTGTGGGGTTGAGCAGAAGTCTGCAAGCAACATCTAGAAAATCTATTGTAACAAATCCTTGTGCTGCTCTGAATATTGGCTCTGCTGATTGTCCTCGTTATCGAGCAACAAATATGGAAGTTATTGAGCTTGATACTGGTGATTATTCTCTTTTGGTTGCCAAAAATTAGTTTCTTTCTTTGTTGTCTCATTATAAGATATTCCAGATTTTGGAAGTACATTTTCGGGTGTGCTAACTGATGAGCAAGGAAGGGTTCAAGCTATCTGGGCGAGCTTTTCAACTCAGGTATCAACTACTAATGTAATATCTGTATTCTACTCTTATTTGTACGTATTCTAATGTTTTCTGTTTTCTATTTCAGTTGAAATTTGGTTGTAACACGTCTGAAGATCATCAATTTGTCAGAGGTATCCCCATCTATACAATCAGCCAGGTGCTTGAAAAAATTGTACATGGGGAAAATGGATCAACTCTTCTCATAAATGGCGTCGAAAGGTCAATGCCATTCATTAGAATTTTAGAGGTTGAGCTTTATCCAACATTGCTATCTAAGGCACGGAGTTTTGGTCTGAGTGACAATTGGGTCCAAGTATGCTTTCTTCTTTTCTGAATGCTGCATACTCTACATCACTTCATCTGTCTCCTTGTCGTCAGTTCATTCCAAATTTGGTTTATTCTTGATGCTCTCTCTGTACTTTGTTACTCCAAATAGTCCTTTGTTGCTTTTGAAATCCTAACAGGAGAAATTACTTCTTTTACTTTTCCTTGTCTAGTTTTCACTGTTTCATTACCTAAATGCAATATTATGTTCATAGGAATTCCCACTTGATTTTTATGGGAATGTTTGTAGTTGATATTTGCTATTGCTATTTACTGGAGATCGTGATGATCATTTTAGACTTTGCTGTGAAGTGTTGATGGAGCTAGAAATGTTTTACATTGAATATGTCAACTTTACCGAATTTATATGCTCAGTGTGGAGGTAAAAAAAGTAATAGATATTAATGGAAGTCTTGTTTGAAATGCTGGTGACATTTGAATCGTACAAAAATTCAAAATAGAAAAACCTTTTTATGATGACAATGGAATGAAGTGGTCAGATTGGTTATGGTTTCTGAAGAGAATTGCATGAGCTCTTTTTGTTATCATCATCGATTTTGTTAGCATGTTCATGATTTCTTATTTTTTGGCAATTCCTATACATGTTTTCAAATATGGCAGGCAATTGATATGAATGAGGATGCTAATTTTTGATGTCATATCTTCTAGGCCCTTGTTAAGAAAGATCCAATAAGACGACAAGTTTTACGTGTGAAAGGTTGCCTGGCCGGATCAAAAGCAGAAAATCTATTAGAACAAGGGGATATGGTTTTAGCAGTTAATAAAAAACCTGTTACCTGCTTTCATGACATTGAGAGTGCTTGCCAAGCTTTAGACAAAAGTGATAATGATGAGGGGAAACTTAATATGACCATATTCAGGCAGGTAATCAAGTGGGTTTGCTTCTTTCATTTCTTTTATGTTTGGTATTTATTTCACGTGTTCTCCATTTGTTGATTTCATGTTATTTTGGTCCAATGGTTCAAAGTGATTTATTGGTTTACCAGGGAAACGAAATTGATCTTCTGATAGGAACAGACGTTAGAGATGGAAATGGCACTACACGTTGTGTAAATTGGTGTGGATGTATTGTTCAAGATCCTCATCCTGCAGTGCGTGCTCTAGGTTTTCTTCCAGAAGAAGGTCATGGCGTTTATGTAGCAAGGTAAGAAATATTTTTCAGCACTAAGCTTTTCAGATTCTGTTGTGGGATGACATGAATGATAAACCTTAGTAGTGGACTGCTGAGATTTGATGGACTAGGCTGTTACCTGATGAGGATATTTACTTTTCTCTTCGATATGCTTCCTTATTGATTTTTTGGTTGTTTAGGACAGCTACATTATCAGTCCTGACTATGATATGATTGCATTTTTGTTAACTTATTGAAAACTTTGAGCCCAGTTCTATGCTTACTTTTCCTTTTCTTTTTTCACTTTGTGCAAGTGATATTGCATTAAAGGTGATCAAGAAAAGTTCGGGGAAATGCAATGAAAAGAAGTTTTCGTTTGATATTAACTCATTGAAATGTGAAATATTTAGAAATTCAAGAGAACCGTAGTGTGTGAAAATTTTTGACATACAGCCAAGAATCAGGATATCACTCTTAATTGTAGTATAATTGAAGGCTCTACAATTTGAAAATTGTTATTACCCTTGCAATGATGTTTCTCTTAAACTAGTGATACGTAGGCTTTTAGCTGTTGTACTTGGAATCCCTACTAATCAAACTTACCAATTGGTCAAACACATGTAGGATTACTCATAAAATCTTTGTTCAGTTACAGAACAATAGCTAAGTTCTTACATCTTGTTATGTATTTTGAAGCTTTTCATTTTCAAACACTCAACTACTTGCTTTCTTGTCCTCTGATTGGCTCTGTTAAAATTGTGAGAGAGACGCTGTCCATGATCAAAGTTATGGCCATTGTAAACAAAGAAATCTCGCTGTGCACTTCCTACACAAAATTCACTCATTCCTCCACTTAAATGACTAGAGAAGGAGATTTCATATACATTTTTGTATTGGTTTTAATTCGAATTCAGATATCTTAGGAAAACATGTTTACACAGAGAATGAGTTGTGTTTGTCCTTGAATAATGTAAACAGTGTGAAAAATGTTGATATGTACTGGGTCGCCTGCATATGTGCAAACTTTGTAATGCTCACGGATACTAGTTAAGAAACAGCCCTGATTCTCGGGTCAATGATCAAAATTTGATATTCCTTAACTTTAGGATTCACGACTAATGTCAGTTCCTCTCAAGCTGAAGTAAAACATTTCGTGATATACATATCTAGTTACAAATGTAATCAATCTCGGGAAACTCAAAAGATGTCTTGTTTTTACATGATTGATACGAATCAACTTTGCTGAATTTTTTTAAAAATGAAATAACATAATTGGAGTACTAATTAGCAAGATGCATTCTTAGGAAAGAAAATATACAAGAAGATCAACTTGATTGGGAAGTAATTACAGTAGTTAACTTATTTAGGTAGTATTCATCTTATTTACAAAGTTTATTATTTTCATTAGTCTATTTTAAGTAGGAGAATAAATTAGCAGATTCTTATTATTTTATTTTTAAAAAACTTTATTTACTAAGCCTATTAAACGGCATTATAATGAATAAGAAAGTAGTCAGAATTTTTTATAAAATATAGTTAGACAGAAAGTTTGTCAAGGACGAGTTTTCTATAAGCAACCATAGGTCCTAGAAAGGGGAAGAATTCTGGTAAGGGAAAAGATAATTTCCCTGTGAGTTGTCTTGTGACTAGATCTTATGCAAAAAACACATTAATTTGGCATCAGAGCTTGATGTCATGGATGACTCTATAGACTTGTAAAGCCGAATTGGTATGTTCATGACAAATATCGAGTAGGTGCTGAATTTTTTTTTCCAAATGAAATGACAATCAGTGTAATTGGAGTACTAATACGCAAGATGCATTCTTAGGAATGAAAATATACAAGAAGATCAACTTGATTAGGAAGTAATTGCAGTAGTTATCTCATCTTATTTACGAAGTCTATTATTTTTCACAAGTCTATTTTTAGTAGGAGAATAAGTTAGTAGATTCTTATTCCATTTTACTTCTTAAAGGCTTTATGTACTAACCCTATTAAAGGGCATTACAATGAATAAGAAAGTAGTTAAATCTTCTGTAAAAAATAATTAGACAAAAAGGTTTGCCAAGGACGAGTTTTCTAAATAGCAACCATACGTCATAGACAGGAGAAGAATTCTAACAATTTTCTTGTGAGTTGTCCCATGCCTAGATCCTATGCAAAAATACATTAATTTGGTATCAGAGCTTGACGTCATGGATGATTATGTAGACTTGTCAAGTTGAAAGATATGTTCATGAGAATTTATCGAGTTGAGGCTGAAACTTTTTTCCAAATGAAACAACAATCAATCTAATTAGAGTACTAATATGCACGATGCATTCTTAGGAAAGAAAATATACAAGAATATCAACTTGATTAGGAAATAATTTAGTAGTTATCTTATTTATGTAGTAGTTATATTATTTAGAAAGTTTATTATTTTCATAAGTCTTCTATTTACTTCTTAAGAACTTTATGTACTTAGCCTATTAAAGGGCATTACAATGAATAAGAATGTAGACAGAAATTTTCGTAAAAAAATAGTTAGAAAGTTTGTCAAGGATGAGTTCTCTAATTAGCAACCATATGTCGTAGAAAGGGGAAGAATTATAGCTAGGGAAGAGATAATTTCCCTGTGAGTGTTCCCATAACTAGATCCTAGGCAAAAAATACATATTAATTTGGTATCAGAGCTTGATGTGCAAAAAATACATATTAATTTGGTACCAGAGCTTGATGTCATGGACGAATCTGTAGACTAGTCAAGTTGAATGGATATGTTCATGAGAAATATCGAGTAGAGGTTGTCTATAGTGGAGGACTGCCAGCAGTCCAACAAAAAGTTCTTGAACTCACAGCTGGAGGGGCACAATAAGGACATGAGGTAAGGAGCGACAACCGTTCTGTAGATACCAAAGGGAGGAAATAAGTGTTAGGCAAGTTGGATGGACTACTATTCCTAGGGATTCTAAATTAGAATTTCATTCATATGATGGGACTGATAATCTGCTAATTTGGATCCATAAATGTAAACAATTCTTTAAAAACCAGCGAATGCCTAAAGGAGAGAAGGTGGTATTGGCAGTATTCCATCTTAATGGGGAGGAACAGCTATTTTTTTAAAGGTGAAGCAAGAGAAGGCAGGTATGAATCGGGGGATATTTAAAGAACATGGTCACCTGAGGTTTGATTCTCCTGTGAGCTTCTGCCCCCTTGATGAATTGGTCAACCTAAAGCAGATAGCAACCGTGGAAGATTATCAAAAGGAGTTCTAATCTTTGCCAGTCTGTATCACAAAGCTTACTATGAAGCAACAAATCCACCTATTCACTGCAGTGGGATTTTATTTACAATCATTAAGAAAATAATCAAGGGCTTAAGTGATTTATTAGAAGAGCAAATTTGAAAGATAACTTAGGTATGTAGAGAACAAAAGATACCAGGAGGGATGACGTAGGATTAGCTATTGCAGAACAATAGAAGTAACAAGTCCACTAGCTAGATAGTTTTGTATTATTGAAAGGGAGGATAGATATATTAATCTATCTTATGGTATGTGACATTTGAATCAATGATTATTACGAGAACATAACAGTTTGGAGGCTTTAATTGATTGATTGAAAATTCTTGTAGGAGGTGAATATTAGGAGGCTTGGTGCCAAATAAAGTAAGCATCTTCCTGATCAAGACAAACATAGTATGTTAGTTGTGGCCACATCACCTCATTAGTCACAATGTTATGTTAACTATTTGAGACTGATCCCAGGTTTATTTTGAAGTGTCTAACATGTATGTTGTGTATAACTAAATTCACCACATTGCTAACAAATTGGTCAATGTTTTTTATTGTAACCACTCCCATTATTTGCCCCACAAAAATTATAATAGTGATGACCAACTCTGCCATCATTGTCCCTTTGACTCCCCCATTCTGTTTCCTCCATGTAAGGGAACTTATAACTGGAGGATGAACTCTAGATCCTTCAGCTCGTACCAATCGGGGAAATATGTCATAAAATCGGTATCAATGGAGTTGTAAATCTGCAAAATTATTTTGGCAATATCATACAATAACTTCTTTTCTTTAGCATTTGGGGGCTCATTTATCGGATGGCCATTTTTCCTATACTACAGGAGTACAATATCATTGTCATTAATAAAAAAAGAATGCACACCAAATAGCATAAAATTAAAGAAACGGGTCAGTTTACTATGTGTTAAAGAGTGAATTAATTTTGAGGAAGATGCAGTGACACATTATGTCGTGCTTGGTGATCAAGGAAACTGGAATTAAAGTTCTTCAAAGCAGCACGTGAATCAGGACGTGACCTTGCACATTTAGCCACATTGGTTGTTCATTTGTAGTTTCCTCAGACAGAGATGGTTGTTGGCAGTGGAGGAGGAGACGGTAGGTGTTAATTTCTCCAAATGATGGCTCTGGACTCCAATAGCTCCAACACCATGACTGGTGAGGTTTTGGACAATGAAACCAAATAAGTTGACTCCGAGGTGGACCTAAACTAGTTGACTCACAGGATTAGTTCTCAAACCATGTTTTAAGTTTACAGAATTAATTCATGTTTGTTCCTAAATAATGGTAAGATTATATACAATGGAAATATATACACGAGAAGGCCTGCATTTATGGTAATCTAATAATGATAATGAAGAAAGATATATCAAGAAGAAATAATTACCTTGGTTGAGGTTGTGGTGGATAGTTGTAACATCAGATCCGGTGTAAATGTTACCCTATTTCTTATTGAAAACCTCATTTTCTCATTTTATTATAGCAAACAATTGTGATAACATTTTATTTCATGTAAAATTAGGCGCATACAATACTGGAATCAGATAATGAGTTTCCTTTAGCATTTGCTTTTACCTTCTAGCTTTTTTACTGCAAAGCTAGGATTTAACGTGTTGCTTTTATAAGGTTCCATTTCCCCATGTTTAATCTCTGCTACTCTCCATGTACTTGTTTGAAATCCAATATCGTTAAGCATTATTCTTTCTATTCGCTTGTGCCCTTCCCAGCTATCTTTATTTTGTGTTTGCTACATTATACCCATGCAAGCTACAAAAGACCAATAAGCGTTACCAATTTGGTTTCATGTCTGCTCAGTTGAATCTACACGACAAATGACTTGAAACCTAGACCAGGACCAGCTGGTTGATATTGTCACTCTCTCTTTCTGTGGAAATATGTGCTTTTTTGTGTCACGTTCTTGTTTCCTCATCTCTTCATGATGTGTCTATAGGCTTATTAAACATTATATGACTTGAATTTTCCAGGTGGTGTCATGGAAGTCCAGCGCATAGATATGGTCTGTATGCTCTGCAATGGATAGTTGAAATTAATGGAAAACCGACACCTGATTTAGATGCCTTCATTGATGGTACAAAGGTATTGAATATGAAATTAATTTCTCCAAGATTTTACACCTTTGTGAATGTATGATAGCAAATTCTTGTTGATCATATATAATGTTTGTCATCTGTTGTTTTGCTTTTGTTGGTGGCATATTAATAGGGATTGGGACATGAGGAGTTTGTACGACTAAGGACTGTTCATTTAAATGGGAAACCTCGTGTGCTGACATTGAAACAGGATCTACATTACTGGCCCACATGGGGGCTGAGATTTGATCCTGATTCTGCAGTGTGGCGGCGTGAAACAATCAAGGCGTTGGAAAGCATTTGAATTTGAAAAGAAATTCATCTTTTCTTCATACTATGCTATGTGGTTCTGGTGGAACAATCTGAGTATAACGAAGTTGTATTTGGCAACAAGGTTCATAAACTAAAAGGAAAGAGTAGATGATTGCTATACAAAGGAAATAAGCTGTTGCCATACAATTTGCACCTTGCCATAAGAGCAAAAGGGAAGATGCCATATAAAAACAGTCTCACTTAATATCTGATTTTGAGCTGGGTTGTATACTGAATAGTAATAGTTCAAGTTCACTAAGGTGGAGTTTACGGTTTACATGGAATGGAAGCCGTTAGAAAGGGAGCCGGGTAAAACTGAATTGAATCTTGCTCTTATGTTATCCCTCGTCTTTCTCCTCTATTTTTTGAACATAAAAGTAATATTAATGAACCAATTCACCAAAACGTGAGTACAAACAAGATTAGTAGAACATGAGCATTCATGCCTCAATGTGTAGCAAATTCAAAGTCAAAAATTGGTGATGAAGTTTACAAATTAATGCAAATGTCATTAGGTAACACTTGGAGAAAATCAGCCTTTGGACTCGTTCCTGTATATCTTAGGTAGGTTGTATAGTGGACCTTGCGGGTGTCCATTATAAAACCAAGATTAATATTCTTTCTCCTATTTCCTATGATGTTTTGGTTAAGGTCTTATTGCATCTCCAAAGTTCATAATTTGCCTCTTTGATTTTGGCTTTCTAGAAATCCTTCCCCTTTAAGAATTGTATTGAACTCGCCGAACCAAAAGGTTCTGAATTCTATTAACACCTTTTTCATGGTTACAAATGAATTAATACCGAGTTTGTGGTGGCAGATTGGTTTAATTGCTATTTTATAGATTTCTAATCAAAAGTAGAAAGAGAGTTTGAGCTTGATTTAGAGACGAGATTCCTCTGATAATCGAGTAACAAAATGTATTTTTGCTGCGGAATCATGCCCGACGATATCGTAGCATTGCTGCATTGGTGCCCTTGCTCCACTTAATAGCTCCAATTGAGTCCGTTTGACTTTCAGCTTGGCTAGGACACTAAAAAATCAATCATTTAAGCAAGTTATTGTGTCCTTCGATTCCTTCTTCCTCTTTTCTTATATAGGGTTGCTCTTTGTTTTACTTTTACATAGAACATATTGCTCTTACTTTTTACCATATTAGAAACATATAATTACTCTTTAAATTCTTACCCTATTTGAAATCTATAGTTCAAATCGGGTAAAAAGTCATTAGATTAATTACTACTAGCGGATGTCCTTGAAAAGCATAAGTCAATCCATTTAATCTTGGCCTTGGTTGAGTTATTTCCTTTGCTTGTCCATAAGTTCTTGAATATTCCCTCCATTGCTCTGGTCAGTTTTAATGGTAAGTAGAGGTGAGAACTCTAATAGACATCTAAGGTGCTTAACATTGATATAATTAATTGTAATCTTCTTGCAAAGCTAAGGTTCTAATTGATCCAATTCCTTAATCTTTTTGTGAATAGCATCAAAAGGGGGTTGACATTATCTTAGAGCAGTTATAGTGTAAGAGGTTGGATAAAAGGGGTTGACATTATCTTAGAGCAGTTATAGTGTAAGAGGTTGGATACTAAAGTATCTTAATGGACTAATGCATCTAAACTCTTGTGATCTATGCAAGTTATTTAGCCAAGCTAGATGGACTTGTAAATAAAAACATGTTGCTCTTGTTGTAGTTGATCTTTAGTCTTGAGATGTTGAATGTGTGGAGAGAGTCTACACACATTAGTCTTGTGATCTTTAGTCTTGCTTTTTTTTATAAAATAAAATTAGGATTAGGCTCAGTCTAGGCCACCTTAGGCTCAGGATCAGGTCCTTAAGGTTACCCTCAGAAAATTAAATGCCATGTCACATACAGTGTGGCTTTTTCCCCCCAATTGCACATTAGTGGGATCTAACACTTATTGATGACATTATTTTATTTAAATGAAAGTGGGTCCCAAACTTCAATTTTCACCGTTTTATCCTGCAGAAAATCTCTCAATACTCACTGTTTTATCCTTTACAAAATCCCTAATTCACAACATTCACAATACCTAAATCACAAAATCCCTAATTCTTTAAACGATTGTTAAACCAAATCCTTAACTTTCTTACACTTCGTTCAAACGTTTGCAAAAATCTCGCACCCTCTTTCGCTAGTTCAGTTGTAGCAGTAGTAGGCCAAATTACAGTAGCAAGTTCAATCGTCTCCCTCACACCTCTATCAGATTTTTGGGAAATAAGATAGGACATCATTTTTTTTACAAAATGAAGAACTTCTGGAAAGCTTTATCACATGATATCTTCTTAGATATTCTTATCATCTATTATTTCATTATTGTCTTGTCAGTGGTTTGACAATTTTCTATTCCTACCTCATTTGCACAAACTAAATGATGTTTTTACCAATTTAGAAACTAACAGAATCATATGATGTAGGAAATTTTTTTCTAGTTTGCAGTTACCATTTTTAGTATATATTTATATGTTTAAAGTTAGTAAGGTGCTATTGTGTCCCAGTAGATTGTTAACTTCTTAAGTTTATATGCTAACACTAGGTTAGGGGTCTTTTCATAGTAGTCTATCGTGTACTCTTTTTCTATAACTCAAGGAGTATCGCTTAAAGTATTGAACTATATGATACAATATCATTCACAGGTCTAGTTTTGATGAACTAATTCATACCCTAAGATGAATGCTACTTCAGATGCACTAGTTCATACAATTCATTAAAATGGCTTATAATACACGATTAGTTGGTATCACCAACAAAAGGAAAGAAGTGTGGGAGGCGAAAACTGTTGAATGCTTGTAGCCCTATTGTTTGAATGCCTTTTTGCAACATTTTAGCAAATGGGAATTTTCATAATACATTAAAATGTATCATCAGTATTATGATGTATTCAAATTATAGTTTTCTTTCTAAACTTTGGTTTTGTTCGAATTTACAAGACTCCTTTTCTAAAACCAAGGCATGATTGGTAGCAAGTGATAAATAACTGCAGAGCTAGTCCACTTTCTTAGTTGAATCATTTATTGTTACTCATGTAATAATGTTATGAGAACTAAGAGTAATAATACAATTTTGCATCAACTACCTAAAGCTATAGATGGGATGTCTTCAACTAATACTACATTAAATTTAAATGATAGTTATATGGTGTGTTATTGTGGTTTTAAAGCCCTATTAAGAACTTTATGGAGTGATAATAACCCAGGAAGAAGATTTTATGGATGCTTTAAATATCCTGTAAGTATATTTTTTAGGTTGGAAGTTATGATTTTTAAGTGTTACGATGACAAATTTAGTGATAGAGCTATTGAAGTAATTCATAAATTAAAGAAAGAGGTAGGTATGCTGAAGAAGGAGGATCAACGAAACATAGTTGAACCACGTACAACGTTGAAACTTGAGGAGCAAATAAAGCTAATGAAAGAAGGAATTATTTTGTTGACAAAAGAGAAAAATGAGCTGAAATTATTTTAATGATTATTGTAATAGGGGTTTTTATGCTTATAGTGAGTGTTATAATATGGTTTGTTGTGGGAAAGTGGAACTAAATTGTAATATTAGTTTAAAAATTGAATTATGATGAAGGAAAAACCCTCATTTGAACTAAGTTGTAATATACTGTGCTTTGTCTTTATTTTTTTGTTATTCATGAAGACGCCTTAATGATGCCTAATTAATAGTTGTAAAAATCAACAAGTATATAAAAAAAGGGGATTATATCACAATAAATAATTGGAGAAGTATATAAGTAAATAATTGTACCAAAACATCTATCCATCTATATACAAAAGTGATTGGATCTATCCATCCATATACAAAAGTGATTGGATCTAATAACTAAAGTTCCAACAACACATAAAAACATTAATGTATAGTCTGGGAATCAACCACATTGCTTCCCTCATTTACACTTGATTGAGAAGGTTGATCGTGTACTGGTTGATTCACCAATGCTCTCCTCCTCATTTGTTGGGTTTTAACTGTTGTGAACTGATGCTAGGTTGTCCTTTGAACTTTATACCTCTTGGTTCAAAAGATAGCTTAAATGAATGTGGATCAACTTCTCCATACTTTCGTTTACTACAATGCCAAGAGCGAGCAATCTAAAAACACACATGTCATTAACAATATTCATTTGTGAAAGTTATCAATAATGTTACACTCATAATATTGCTGTGTTGACTCAGAACGATAATATATTCAACTTGTGAAGAGACCTTGAAGATGACCTAATAAATATGACATGAATATCATTGTTAGTTTGATAATCAAAGAATTCCATAAATATCATTAGATATGAAGCAATACGTATTAATAAAAAAAAAGTTTGATATTCCAAGAATATTTTATGCTTTTGGAGATTACTAAGTTGAGCATTCACTCCTACATTTTCTGGCATTGTGGCCAGAATTTCCATATATCTTACATTTTTGTACCTGACCCTTTTGAGTCAATTTGTTTGAAATTTTCAACTTATTAGGCTCATTTACTCCGCTCCTTCTAGTTATTTTAGGTATTCCAATCATAACTCTGTTGGGTGAGAGTTTATTACTTCTGTATCAACAGTATGCTAGAAAATTGCACCTCTAATAGGTTGTAACAGATGATCATACAATGTGAGAAATTTAGACTTCTTATAACAATCATTTGCAAATGCCTCCATCCATTGCTTGGAATGGTGAATAGAACTTGTAGCTTGCTTACAAGGATATCTATAAAGCTCCAAGCTCGAAAACTACATGACTAGTGTCTACTAATCCTTACAATATGCTTGCCATCAATGTTAGACACTTCATATGCTGAATCACCATTCCAAACTATGCTCCACTGCGTTGCATCTTTCTCATTCTTCTCTAATTACTTCATAATCCTTGGTGCAACATCTGAATTACAACCATGCACAAATTCTCTCCTATCATTATGCCTCTTCATCACTATGATTTTGGTGATTTTAAGCATGTTGATAACTGGCCTATCTCTTGGTACGATCCATCCATTAAAAGTTTCACTCATATTATTGTTGACAATAGAGTATTTTGATTCAAAATATTGGAAACATCTTGCCCACCTCTCCTTAGGATATTCAAGAAATAATGATGCACTTCTAGATTTTATTTTATCCAGTCTTTTCATTTGCTCGTTGAAATCTTTAATGTAAGTTAACCATGCACAATTCAAAAACTAATTTTGCAAATCCTTTCCCTTCCAATTCATATGCCAATTATGGTATATGTGTCTAGCACACATTCGATGAGTGATATACGGTAATGTCTCTTCCACAGCTCCAATCACTCTTAATAACAATAGAAAAGATTAAGTTAATATAAAATTTGTACAATAATAAACTATAAATAATGAATAATAAAATATCTTTTACATATCTAACATAATTATAAGCCCTTTACCACTATCCAATTCTAATTCAAAAGCCATCAAATTTATAAAACATGTCCAAGAATCAATATTCTCTACCTATATAATAGTCCAAGCTAATGGATACATCCCTTTATCATCATTCCTCTCGACTATACTCAATAGCTAGCCTTGGAATTCTATCTTAGCAAACAATGAAAGAATTTTCTTCTTCAAATGCACTTGCCCCTTCCTAGCAAAGAAAGTGTTGGAGTCAAGACTATAGCTTGTTCACAACAAGCTAGTCTCACTTCAAACTTAGCGACTTGGAGTTAATCTTGAATATATTAAGCAAAAAATCATCCTAATATGGATTTACATATATGGTGATATGTGCTTAATTGATTGTACATTTATTCCATAAGACTTAGTGATTAATGCTATGAAATGTTTAAGAAACTCATTTTGGTTCATATTTGGTTTTAGGTGGAAGCATAAGAGCTAAAGTGATTTGAAAGCACATTCTTTGACCCATCTTCTTGAGACTCACACTCAATTGTCTTCATGAACAAGAAGGAGAAGGATTAAAGTGAAGAGGATACAAGAAAATTCCATAAAATGAAGAGTATAAGATGTTAGTGCAAAATACACAGTCGTGACTCAAATGTCATGATCGTGACTCAAGATGCACGGCCATAAACTTTCAAGATCTGGGCCATAAACCTAATTTCTAGTATAAATATGACATTTTGAAGGCAAAAAAAGAATGAATGAATCATTTAGGAATCGTTTCGCAAGAAAATTGAGGGGTAGAGCACGCATATTTTGGAGAACTGTGGAGGGCTAAGCTTCCCCAACCCGATTCGGAGGTGAAATCGACGCTGAAGAACACATTTGAGAGTATCTACATTGTGTTTGTTGTTCTTTCTCTCTTAGGGATTGTTTATGTTATCTTGTGCTTATTGAATTGGGTATTGTATAAAAATGATTGAATGCTCTATTTGATTGTTTTTATGTATACCCATTCCTAGAATCCTAAATATAATACGTAATCGTTGTGTTTAGATTCATTTGTAGCAACTAATGGTGTTAAATGGTTAGGGATAACGTCACCTTGGTTAAATGACCCGAGCTTATGTGGTTGTTGCCTTGATTAATCTATTTTTCTTATTCGTAATGCGGTGGTCCAACTAAATCTAGAGAGCTTGTTCTAGGTTGTTCAGTAGTTAGGTTTAATTAAAGAGCTCATTTTATAAACACTACCTAAGAGAAAACTGGGGTTAATAGAGTTTATTGTTAACCTATTATTAATAGTTGCTAGGAGAGGTATGAGAATAACAATTTAATAAAGTATGATTAATTGTATGTAGGTCGAGATTGAACCAATGACCTAACCCCTAATGCATTCATCACTTTTCTCATTTATTATTATTTTTTTTAATTTTCTTCGTTAGTTTAATTCACTTTATTTTGTTATTCAAAACCAAAATCCCCCTAACCTAAACAACGATTCTTTTCATTTCAAAAGCTTTACACACTCTCTATGTGGGATCGACTTAGAATCATTACTAGCTATAGTTTTATGTCTAGTTATTTTGTGTAATGTTACAACACGATGCCTAATTTTGGCGTTGTTATCGGAGAGTGTTGTGCTTTAGTTTTTGTTCTTAATTTTAATTGGTGTTTTGTACATATTTGTTTGTAATTAGTTTCTTTGCAGTTATTTCTTGATCTTTTCACCTTTTGTTTAGTGTTGTGTGGAAAAAAAGACACATGGAAGTGAGTATGTCAATAATGGATATTGTTAATGCTCTTAATGGAACATTTTCCTATAACTCATATTCTCAATCCTATAACCAAGTTTAGAGTTATCATAAGAACTTTGGTTATGGATGGGATAGCTAGCAAGACTACTTCCTAGATGAACTGCAGGATGTACAACAATTCTCATATAGACCACAAGTCTCTTATTACGTCTCAGGTACAACTCTGGAAGACTTAGTTAATATTGTTGCCACTAATACTCTACATTTCCAGTAGGATGTAAGGCAATTTTCACAAGATACAAGGTTTAGCGTCCAAAATTTTAAGAGCCAACAAAACTCATGTACATCTCTAGAAGAATTAGTTAATGTTGTTGCTACTAATACTTTGCAATTTCATCAGGATGTAAAAAGGTTCCAACAAGATGCAATGTCTCGATTCCTAACGTATGTAAGTCAAATGGGTTAGATGGAGGGAATTGTCAACCATCTGGAACCATAAAGCGAAGAGGAGCAACCATCTCAGTCTGAGGTGTACCTAAGGAATGTTAATGCCGAAACTTTACAAAGTGAAAAGAGCTTGAGAATTTTAAGAGGACTACTCAAGGGATTGCTTGTGAAGAAGAAGTTGGGAAGGTGCTTGAAGGAGACAAGGATATATCATTTATCTTAAAGGTGAGTATTGAGTCCATACTTATTGTTAAGACTAACCCTTCACCTTTTTGTTACGGGTTGCAATTTTTGCATCTTATCTAATTTGAATTATTTTAATTTAAAGAGTTTGATACTTTTTCTTATGTAATTTCAGGTATCACAAGGAGTTTAAGAAAATTAAAGGATACATAAGCTTCGAACATCACCAAACAAGAGAGGGAGATTCGAAAAGCGAGATGCCAAGAAGTGATAGAAAGAAAATAGCAAAGGAACAAAATCAAGAAGAATAATAAAGAATCATTTTTAAATTTCATGAGGTAGGTTTAAATGCAAATCAATAGGGGATAACGAGACCACTAGTTTAGACCAATATGTTCAAAAGCAAACTACACTACTCAATATACTGCACACCAATGCCCAATTTTATGAACTGGCCAATGAGGATCTTAATGCTCATTTAGCCAACTTCTTGGAGATTTGTGACAATTTATATACCAATGGAATATTGAAAGATGCAATGAAGATGAGGCCTTTTCCTTTTACACTTAAGGATCGAGCCAAGGCATGGTTGAAATCTCTTAACCTAAAGAATGTCGCGATATAGGAGTAACTGGTGCAAGTATTTTTATCTAAATACTTCCCTTTAATGAAGACCACTAAACTTATAAAGGAAATCAAAAATTTCATGCAAAGTGAAGAGGAGTCTTCATACGAACAATGAGAGCGATTCAAATAATTCAAAGGATTTGCCCACATCACAACTTGCCAAAGGAGTTCCTTCTGAAAACATTCTACAATGGAATGAATCCACCCATGTGTGGCATTATAGATGCAGTAGATGATGGCCCTTTAATAAGGAAAATAGTTAAAGCAACACATGATTTATTAGAAGAGATGGAAAACAACATCTGTCTATGGACATCAGAAAGTAGTAAACAATCACCAATATTTAGAGATCAAAAGGAAGTGTCTGCTTTTGATTCAGTGATAACATTACAAGATGAAGTCGCAAACCTAGCCAAACAATTGAACAACCTGAAAGCCATTTCTTTTAACCTACTAAAGGCAATTCAGCATGGATATGAACTATATGGACAAGAAAGTCATATATGAACTAATTGTTTCCTAGTGAAAAACAACAACATGGAGCGGTTCGACTTTATGGGAGCAGAATATGATTGGAGACGTAATAATCCCTACTCTAATACTTACAATCCTGGGCAGAAAAACTATCCAAATTTTTCTTAGTCTAACAATACAAGAAATCCTATAAGAGCTTAAGGCCTAACAAGATTCCAATAAGATAGGCTCAGTTCATTGGAATAAAAAATGGATAAGCTAATTGATGTTTTGAACTCCAAATTTGCAAGCTAGGATGAAAACCAAAAGAGGATGGAAGCTAAATTTGACCAAATTACGAAGAATCATACATCTTCCATTCACAATTTGGAATGTCAAGTGAGGCTATTAGCTAATGCATTGTCTACACAAAGTGTGGCGAAATATAAGAGCACTTGCATTAGGTTATAAGCAATACATTGTGTGATATATAATTATAAAGCCATCACTAATATGGTCATGTTTTAGCATATTGAGATCGGCGATTGCGATGAAAAAATTAGAGGTAAAATCAAACATAATCCAAAATGTTATAATAGTTCTTGTAGTTTGATAAATTGTAAGATGAAGATCCCAATGCACATATGGACAACTTCTTGTAGATATGTGATACATTCAAGGTTAATGGAGCAAATGATGATGCCATATAATTGAGTTTGATTCCATTCTCAATATAGGATTAAGAAAAGAAGTGGTTGAAGATGCCCTTTCAATTGAAAAACTACCAATATTACAAGGAATAGTTAAACTCCCTAAATCTTTGGTTTTTTAAGGTAGTTTCTTTTATAAGAAGGTAGAATACTCTTCACTTAATGTCACCATTGATAATTTCTTAAACCTCTTCTTATTAGGATGAAGATTCTTTAAGTACTTGACATACTTTTACTTCTATTAAAGAACTTTAAAGAAATATATGTTATTATATAATTTTTATAAAAATTCTAAAAGTTATCGAATTTATCTTACTTTTTATTTATCTTAAGCTTGCTTAAAAATGGAATTCTCAATTGGTACTCTTTCTTGGGCTCCTTCTCTTTCTCTTTCATCTTATCCTTATTTTCATATGCAACAACATTTTTCTCTTCATCTTTTAGCTCCTTTTCACTTAAATTCATCACATTCACTTGCTCCCTTAAGTTTGTCTCAATGCTTCTAGGTAAAGTGCTTGGCCACCCAAAGATAAGGTTAACAAGTTGATCAATTTGAATTTTCTAAGATATGAATGGAAGCTTATTGATTTTGTAGAGATGCTTTAGTATTTTGAAAGTTCCTTGGATGTAGTAATAAATTTTTTGTAAACTCTTTTAGACATAGCTTCCTTTCTTGCTACTATTTTTAATGAAATTTGGGTGGAGCTTATTTGTTTCATGAAAAGTTTAAATAATTACTCCTCTACGAATTGTGAGTAATACAAAAGGGTTATATAAAGGTCGATTCCCCACAAAGCCAACTTGCCGAATCAGTTACCTTTTATTATTAGGTGTTTGACATTCATAATTGGAATGTTCATTGCCATAAATATCATAATATAACACTTGTATCGGAGCTGTTAATCATATACTATCGATCTTCTTGTTTAAAGCTTCCAATTTTACCTATAATGTTGTCACCATATTGACATAATGAGTGCCATATTATTTTCTCTTCAACCTAAAATTCTCCACTAGTAATTCATGGCCATATTTTCAATTAGCTCTTATGATTCCTTAAGTGATTTGAAGCTTATAGTCCTACCTGAAGATGAATCAATTAACTGTTTAACTAGATAGCATAATCCACTATAAAATGTTTCCATTTGTAATCCCATTCAAGTCTATGATATAAGGTGCTTTCCCAATAACTGCTTCCTCTCTCTTATGTCTCATATAACATCTCACTCTCTAGTTGTTGAAATGAGAAGAAATCATTCTTGGGTCTCATTGTTTGTGTTAAAGGAACATACTTGACTAAAAACTTCTTTGCTTGCTCATTCCAAAAGGTAGTGAATCTTGGAGAAAAAGACTTCAATCACGATTTTAATATATCCCTCAATCTAAAGGTAACAATCTCAAATGAATTGCATCTTTTGAGACTCCATTACTCTTAAATGTATAACATATCTCTAAAACATTTGCAATGTGCACATTTGGATTCTCATTCAATAAGGCATTAATTGCACAAGTTATTGAACTATTTGCATCATGTTAGGCTTGATATCAAAGTTGTTGGCCTCCTTTCCTAATCTAAAAATGATAAAATTTATCCCTATAAGTGATAGTCTAGCATAATCTCCTATAGTACACTATCTTAAGTATCTTGTCATA
The DNA here is from genome assembly GCA_027568955.1 of Erythroxylum tenue. Classification (NCBI taxonomy): domain Eukaryota; kingdom Viridiplantae; phylum Streptophyta; class Magnoliopsida; order Malpighiales; family Erythroxylaceae; genus Erythroxylum; species Erythroxylum tenue. The sequence continues at coordinate 26,339,598 of JAOSBM010000002.1, read as the reverse complement.
ATGTTTCCTAGTTTTAATATTAAGTTCCTAAATCTTGAAAATTCAGCCAATAAAAACAAGATAAAAAATGTTCTAAAATAAATAAATATTAAAAAGAATTAGATTAAAAAATAAAGCATTCTTAATATCCTAGTTCTTGATAATGACTTCAAAAACTTGAATATGATATATGTATTTGGTCAAAATTTTGCTAAAGATCACTAGGCAAATATACCTATCGTTCTTATAATATCATCTAGTAAATACAAGTCTAATATCACGAGCAATGCAAGTACTGGTTCTAATTGTCTTTTTATTATCTAATATAATAAAATGAACGATTGAATTGAAAGGAAAAGACTAATGAAATTAATATAAAATAATAAACTATAGAAATAAACAATATTGAAGTAACCAAGAGATAAATATGATCTAGATGTAGAATTTCTCTAAAACCTTCTTTTGATTAGATTTTTCTTGATTCAATGATTAATCCTATTTTCTTAGATTTATATAATTCCCAAGTTATAACCATATTCTTTCTTATGACATTTAACCCTTATCCTTAAGTTAATTGATTGAAATATCTTTCTAAATAAAACCCTTAACAATGAAATAACTCTTTTTTTAAATTTCCTTGTTGGATTTGACTCTAACCTTGTATATTTATATGGTCCTATATCTAAAACTTAATACAACTCTTATTATTCATGTCACGATCTATTCATACATATGGTTTCTCAACCCCTATATTTGAAATTTGAAATTGAATCAAAATACTAGCATATTTTAGTTCAATCACAATACATAATCATAAATAATTCACAACAAAACTTAAGTCTTTCATTAAATTAAATAATCAATACAAAAAATAGCTCTAAGGTTCATCTTATCTAGATCTATCTCAATTTGGTTCATACTAAGAATAAGAAAACTAACAATTAAGAAAGAAAATAAGATAATAGAAATCATTTTTATGGATCTTTTCTTGAAATTCTTGGTTGAATCTTGATGGAACTACCTTATTTATTTCTAATATTGCTTTTTTCTTATTACAACATGATGGCGATTCCGCAAGTTGGGTCTCAAGAAGTATAGTATAATATCGTCCCACAGGGAGTAATTGTGTAAGTACTAGGCTTGGATCACTCAATTAATTGGACTAAGAGATTGTGTAATAATGGGGAATTAAAATAAGAAATTTAACAATAAAAAATAACAAAATCAAGCTAAAGAAAATTGTGAATATTCTAGGGGTTAATTCGAATGGAATGTGGTAAGCTTCAAGGATGGTTCCACTTTTAGTGCTTTCTATGGACTTTACCTGGGTCAATTTATGAGGCAAATTTTAGTTGATAGAAGGTTGAGCCTAGAGTTTCTTAGATCCTTTTTTAAGGTATCAAAGGAGTGTTATGCAATAATCCTAATCTACTATCGTAAATTAGCAATCAAGCATAACCTATTAAGTTCTTTGCTAACCTAATTTTCTCTCATAAATTCTGTTTATATCTAAATCTGAAATTTATAAGTTCCCTGTTTGGAGTTTCGTTATCAATTTTCGCCTATCGGTTCTTCAATTAACAACTAACATCAAGTAATAGTATGCCAAATACAATACCAGTAAAATTGATCTCAAATCAGAGAAATCAAAACCAAAAATCCATACTTATAAATCAACCAAGATTTAATCCATAAAATTAGCTAAAAGCTTCAGCCCAACCTTGAAGCTTTGAGGAAACTACTCACTCATGGTAGGATGAAAATCACAGAAATTATGCTCAGCAAAAAACATTAGGAGAAATTAAATAATAAAACAGAGAGTAAATTAGTTTTCGGGTCTCCCTCTCTGCGTGTAATTTTTTTGCGCCTCCCGCTAATGTGTAGTTCGTGTCTGTGTCCTTGGTGAAGTGAATCAGCCTAGTGGTGCATCTCCTCCCAGCTGCATGATGTTCCTGCTGGTTTCTCCTCCACTTGCCACAACTCACTAACTACCCAATAATTTGTTGCCAACAGCTACTTCAATCCTTAGTGGAAAGAGTTTTTGTGAGTAAAAAGAATGTAGCGTGAGTCAAGAGTAGTCAATGTAGAATGAGTGTTGGAGCCTTCTAAGTGGAGAGTAATCTCCCTTTTTGCTGTCACGTTGGTCTCAGAAACCCAGCTACCTTATTTTTTTTCACGTAGCTTTCACGTTCTTTTCATATATCTCCACCAGCAGCTAAATGTCAAGCTCCCCAAAATGCAACGTTGTGAGTGGAGAATTTTGTTTTTTGTAAAAGTTCCACGTGAATGGAGAGGAGTATCCCCCCGAATAAGTGTGGCTGTGCATCTTTTTTGGTCTCGTGGGTCGGCGTGGTGGGGCTGCATTGAATCTCTTTGGCTGTGTGAATATCTGCTGTAGTTACATGAGTCTGCGTGGTGTCCTGATTTGACAATTTAATTGCTCCCTCCACTATGGTTTGTTGTATTCGTGACTTTTGTGTCTCCATTGTAGCGTCATTTGTTTTTGCCTCCCCCTAGATGCATGCGTGGTCTCCTTTGGATGTCCATGCCTCAAGCTCCTCTCCTCTCCAACGTGATTTTCGTTTTCTTCTCTTATCTTGACATAACTCCACCAGCTGCCTCAATCATTTGGTGGTCTGCGTCATTTTCTTGGTGGGGTTTTGCATGAACAGCTTCCACTCTTGGTTTGTTTTGATGGTCACGCCTCAGTTAGCTCATGGTGGTGGGTCTCCCTTGCATGCTTGGTGGGTCATCTCCCAGCTGGTGTTCACGCCTCCCTCTAGATGCCTCTAGCTGATTTCGTTTTGGATTGGTTTGGTGAGTCCCTCCCCTAATTAAATATAACACCTGATGCCTTTTTGTCTTGTTGTTCAATGCTTCAACTTAAGATTGTTTCAACCCATCTTTACTGTGTCGTTTTACCTTGAACTCTCCTTCTTCCAATTAATTGTTGTTGTGGTTTTTTCAATTAAAAACAAGTGTATTTCCTACAAATTAAACAGGACAATTACAAATGAAAATTCATGTGAACTAAGCAATTTAGTAGGAAAAATATATATATAACCCAATGATTGTATGCAAAAACTAAGAGAAAATGCCACTCATTTCAATGATAAAAATGCCTGCAACACAACATGCTCTAGTTTGACTCCTTATTGACTATATATGATTTTCCCCAATTTGATTCCTTTAAAAGCTCTTTTTTATTATCACAAAATCCTAAAAAGATATAAAAAGTCTCACCCAACACACTTCAACATAAAATAATGTTGGGCATGTAATCTTAACAACTGTTAAAAATCCTAATATATGTAAAAATCATCGCTAATATACGATACTAACACGTACTCAAGTTACACTTTCGTTAGCTTAGTAACTCCTTAATCATACATCTCAGAGTTCGTGTTGGGTCCCGTTTTTGGAATCCAACCCTTGAACCATAAAATGTGGGCGTGTTCCAATTAAATCTCCTTAACCATTTTCAATTCATCTTTATGCTTTGGTACCACTTCTGTTAGAACCCCGTTTTTGGAGTCCAACCCTAGCTTGTCATACAAACGTGAGCGTAATCCAATGAAATCATGAAGCTTGAAGTCTCATACCATTCCGATTTTTTTTATTTGATCAATTGATAAACGACAATCTATTCTTATAATTATGTCCTCAATCATATTGTACCTGCTAAAATTCTTCGAGAGAAACTCCACTAACTCCTTCGGGAAAAGTTCGCCGCGGTGACAAATATAACTTCACCACGGTGACCTTGAAAGACTGACTTCACCGCGGCGAAGCCAAGGAGTTTGCCGCGGCGAACGGACGGGAACTTGTACTAAAATCCTTCGGGAATAGTTCGCCACGGAAACTCAACCCTTAAAACTAAAATTTCCAATGGTTTCTACATCACTCTTATCTTACTTTCAATTTACGTTGCCCCAATTTCACTTCCTCTAATGCAACAACATTTCATAACAATTCAACTACCAATATTATCTCATCATACTCTCTAATCTCCACTAAACATCATTCATATATGATTCATAATTCATTAACATCAAAAGATAAGAGTTCGTTACAAAGCTGAAGTGACATTTCAAACCACAATATATCAATGTCTCAACATCCCGAAATATATAAGATACTTGAACTAATAATATTTGAAATGCAACTAAAGCCTCATGGTTATAAAATCTAGTTTAAAATAAAAAAATATGCATAATCAGAGTTAGGTCTTGACTCTCTTTCACTCCATCTTTTGCTCATCACCTGGACATAGGGAGGAGAATGAGGGTGAGCTTAAAGCTCGTGGGTAATAGTTTATAATGGAAAAATAAGCAAAAACCATTTTCAAAACTTATTACCATTTTACATTTTCGTAACTATAGAAATTTCGCGGTAAAAATTATAAAACACTTATTTCTCAACATTTTCAATTTATCAAACAATTCATAAGAAATTTTAAATCATGTGTGCATCAACTTGTTAACATATCATAAGCACATAGGCACATCAGAATGGTCTGGAAGGTCCATAAACAGAACGAACTAACACATTCCCATAAAATGGTCCTGTGTAGTCGTGAACATAACGAACTAACACAATTCCACATAGTGGTTTTGTGTAGTCGTGAACATGAGGGAGTCCATTAAAGAGCTACATGCCACTAGCGGGCAGACGGGAGAAGCCTTTAGTCGAAGTGCACTTGACAACAGAATGGACCAAACCAAACTCACATAACATGTATTTCATAGTCTTGTAAACTTGTTGCCAAAATGGCACATTTTCAAAACTTGATTTTTCTTAACATTTTGCCACAAAGGCATATTTCAGAAACACAATTGTTCAAGAACATGAAATATGTCACATTTCATCAACCAAATTTATACACCAACATATAACAATTTCTCAAATAATTCAAAAGCAATAATGCAACAATTATGAAGCAATTTGAAATCATTTTATTCTCTTGCTTTAAAGGAAAACATTTTTGGCTCATTCATTCTATTATAAACATGAAACTCACCTTAGAAATCCTTGCTCAAATACTTGCTCAAAGGTGCCTCACCCTTTGCTCCTCTTGCCTTCCTTGATTTCCTTTAACAATAGCCAAAAATTTCATTCAATTGGAATTCCAATTTATGATCAAGTAAATGAAGAAATTTGATAATACTTTCTTCTAGAACAATGTTCCCCATTGTCTTAAGTTTCTAATGACTCCAAAATCATTCAATTTGGTTCAGTAATATAAAATTTATACCCCAAACATTTTCAGACTATTCTTATACTGAAACAACATTCTATGCTCAACTTCCATCCAAATATTTAAATTCTTAGAAACTTAATTGGAACTTAATTGCTTCATACAACTTGTAGCACTATGTCTCTACTTTACTCCAAATCAAAAATCACTCCATTTGGACAACTGTGGAAAAAGTTATGCCCAAAATACCGAAGCATATTTTGTGTTGGAAAGTTCGCCGCGACGAACTTTTACAGAAACATACTCTGGGAACATATTTTGCTACATTTTCCAGTTTTTAACTCCCCACCTTTCACATATAACCCATCTTGTACCAAAACCATCTTTTCTACTTCATTTTTAACTTCATTTCAACCCAAAATCATTCATAAACCAATTCATAAGCTATACTTGTTCATCAACCAAAAAGATTAAAACATTTTCATATACCATTCATCAACAACTTCTTACACACATTCAACTTCATTTTCACTTCTAACTATCACTAAATATGCCTCATTAAACAAATCAAAAAGGGTTAATCCTTATCCTTACTTGATTTAACTTCAAATTCTTCAAACTCTTTAAGATCTTCAAAACCCTAGCTTAGAAATCCCTAGCTTCTTCAACATACACAATCATTATCTTTCAAGGTGAAATGGGTTAGGTCTTTTATCAAAAATAAAAATCTAGCAAGAACCTAGTGATTGAAAGGTTCATCTTTGATGCTTAAAGGAGAGAGTTTCGAGAGAAGGAGAGGAAAAATGAAGAAAGTGAAGAAGATTTGAGCATGTATCGTGAATGGCAAATGAAAGACCATAAAATGTTCTTTAACTTAGGATAAATTCATGAGTGTATTCCACTTGTCACCATCTTGTAGTCTCCAATTGGTTCTTTTAAAAAGCTAATCTATTTGTCTTCAATTTCTAATCCAATTGTCTCCCAATTTTCAATGACACTTATCATCGTCACATATAAAATTTCCCACTGCTGTTTGACTTTCATTTCTACCATTATTCATTAATTATTCTGCCGCTTGACATTTTTTTCCTAGTCCAAAATGTCCTTAAATTCCAAAAATTCCCAATTTTTCAGTTATTTTCCTAAAATTCACCAAAAATTCTGAATCACTAAATACTTTCTCCAAATCAGTTTTTATCATATAAAAACCACATATTCTAATCCAACTATTTATACTTCTCCCATTCGTTTCTCAATACAAATAATTCAAATTTCTCAATTTAAGCACATTTATAAACAATAATAAAGACCTCGTAATTACTTTAAATCATGCTTAACTCAACAAGAAAAATTTCGGGGCTAACAGTTCGTCTAGGGTAAATGTGTATAAAGGATATAGTGTGTGTTGTTCATGTGGCAAGTACTAAAAGAAGTATAAAGGAATAATAACCTACATGAGATAAAATACAGAATCGTGCTTGAATTGTGTTCTAAATATGAGGTCTATATTTAACACTTGTTTGTCCAAATTTATGTTAGAACGTCTTTTAACTTATCAAAATTCGTTTGTTTTTCATTAGGTAGCTAAAACAAGGCTTAGAAATAAAATATAATAAGTACTAAATCATATATAACTCATCCAAATACGAGCAAATACTCTCAAAATTATGTTAAGAACATAATCTATTTAACATTTATGAAGCCTAGTTCCATTCCGTAAAAGGAAAAGAATCAGAAGAGCAAATAGACAAGAGAAAGTACGCCTATACCATTATCTAAAAAGGTAAGTTAAAGTTAGGTTTGACCAAAAGAGAATAAGGAAAAAGGAAAATTTAAATGCGTCTTAAAGTTGAAATATTAGTTGAGAAATAGCATAATTTTAACATTTCATAATTTATTCTGTTATCCTGTTAACTAATTGTAGTCCCCATTTTATTTTAGAGATGTTATAAATAATATTTTATATTTGGAGTTAATTTGATCAAAAGCAAGAGCCTACTTCTGATATAATCTAAATACTGCAAGTCATGGCATGTATTACAAAGGTTTTCTTTCAAGCACGAACTTGTCCCACAAGATGCGTCAATCCCTTTGCACGACAATTTCACTTAGCTTCTGTTAAAGCAAGATTCAGCCTTGTCTTATGATCGTCGACTAACCTACTTGCTCTTGAATGCCTCACGACCCTTGCAGTATTTTACTCTCACACCCTTGTAAGAAAAATTACGAAAGAACTAAATATTTATGGTAACAAAAGAACACAAGAAAGAGATACAGCTAAAAAGTCAACCTTTATTACTACCATCAAATTATACAAATAAATAATCTCTCAATCCCTAAATGTCTCCCACACTCATCTCTCATAAGAAGAGTAATACTCAAATGAGTTATTTATAGATATCTTTAGATGAATAAGTTAAAATTCTAATAGAACTCTACTAGCTAATATCACAATCTGATCATATATTATCCTTATCAAATTACATCACAATAACAAGATAACTAATAGATGACATCCTTGTCCAATTAGGACTCTATCTAATAGGATTAAGCTACATCACAATAACAAGATAAAAAATTATACTATCTAGGAATGATTATCTATATTCCCGAAGATCTCCTCTATTGTCAACAAAAGAACACAAGAAAGAGATACAGCTAAAAATTCAACCTTTATTACTACCATCAAATTATACAAATAAATAATCTCTCAATCCCTAAATGTCTCCCACACTCATCTCTCATAAGAAGAGTAATACTCAAATGAGTTATTTATAGATATCTTTAGATGAATAAGTTAAAATTCTAATAGAACTCTACTAGCTAATATCACAATCTGATCATATATTATCCTTATCAAATTACATCACAATAACAAGATAACTAATAGATGACATCCTTGTCCAATTAGGACTCTATCTAATAGGATTAAGCTACATCACAATAACAAGATAAAAAATTATACTATCTAGGAATGATTATCTATATTCACGAAGATCTCCTCTATTGTCAGATGATCCTTCTACATGATCTTTATCTCTTAGAGCTGATGTTCATCCAATGTGATCTTATCCGTTACATCATCCAAGATCTCCTCATCTCTATCTGTTGATGATGAGTTATCCAAGACAATAGCACACTGGTTCGTCCAATGCTTATCTGTGTCAACTCCATTAGCCACGGTCTGTCTACTTGAGCATATACTAAATCCTTAGTGCATTAAGAACCTAGCCTTAGCCAAATCAGCTCGTACAAGGTCTGAAATTCCATCAAAACTAGCACCATGTTTGATCTACTTACTAAGTCACTTTGGAACTCTTGTATATTCTTATCATGCATATGATCCAACTAAGCTTTCACTTGATGTCTATCTTAAGTCTTTTTTTGGTCTCATGTCTAAATCTTGTATCTTGTTGAAAATTTTCACCAACGTGCCAATGTATGCTAACATTTTACATTATTCTTTTTGTCTTTACTTTCTCGCAAATCTTTATCTGGTTTTGTGTGTCGAACATTGGGATAATGGCCGCACAATCCCGTTATTACAGCTTAAGGTAGCATTTGGTTGTTGTACTCATGGGTAAGGATAGCGGACAGGGACAAAAAAGTTATGTCCCTCGTGCCGTTTGCTTGCTGTCCTCACTCGTTTTTGTTCCGTCTTCAGAGGACAAGGACAGAAATTTTTGTTCCTTCCAAAAATGAGGTACAAAAATTCTTGTCATACGGATAAGAACCGAAAATGTAAAAAATAACCTTGTCACAACTGAAACCTAACACGTCCCAAATCTCTGTCGTAGCTCTCCTTCATCCGTCTGCTTCGTCTCTGCGAGTGAACCACCTCAAAAACTCGCAGCTTTCCTTTGTCCGCCTGCTTCCAATCCGCAGTGAACCACCTCAAAAATACCCTCGTCAATTGGGGAAGACTGAAACCTAAAAAACTGAAAATCACGTCCTTTGTTTCAACAATCCTTCTTCCCTCTGCTTCGTCTCCAATTTTTGAAAGGTAAAGTAAATTTTTTCCAGAACACTAGAGCACCTTGCGACAACTTTCTCATTTTTCACAATAATAATCATCCACATTGTCTTCTCTAGAAACGCCACTCTCCTTTCAAGCCAACCCAGCGTTCGACGAGCTTGGGAGTTTGGGTAAGACTCTTTCATCCCATAGTTTTTGTTTTTCTTTAAGGTATGGGTAATGGGTTTTGAATGGGAAAGGGATGTTGGTTATGGAGTTATGTTGGTGTGTTGTTGATGGGTGCCGAAGGGGTAAGGGAATCGATTTTGTTGATGGGTATGGATTGGGTGAGGCATTACATTCTGTTCATGGGTTTTTCCATCAACAACACCGAATTGGGTGAAAGGCCATTTTCATTGGTTCTTATTACCTCTTCTCTGCTTTTATAGAAACACCAAAAGCATTATTGTTGGTCGGTGATTTGTGATACATTTGGTTTACTGCAAGATGTTGTTTATGTTAATCTCATCTGTAGATAGTTGTAGCAAATTCATAGAATCTGCATGGGGTTGTGAGTTGCGATTTCTATTCCACTTGTGTCAATGAATCAATGAACTGAAATTTACACTTACAGGGTGTGCTACTTGCATTAGTTCTACATCAATCTTCTCGCATTCGAAAACTTGAAATTAGACGACTTCTTCTCAAAGTGGTTAGTCCTTCTTTTTCTTACCTTGCTTTGAGAATATTCTTTTCTTATTGTGTATACATACCTGAATGTTAAGTGAAGCATTTGCAATTTTAAAGAAGTTTAATTAGAATGTTTGAGTGATCATTGTCTTATTGCACGATATTAAAATCATTGATCATATTATTGAGTTTTCTGTCCATGTTAAAGAAGATTTTGTATGGAGACAAATGGGTTAGGTCAATTGGAGATTGGTTAGTGATGCAAGTGTGTTCCCTTATCCCGTAATTGGAGATTGGAGATTGAACATCAAAAGCTCTCTATTTGTACCCTTATCCAGCAAACATTATTACTTGTATGGCAGAATGAGATGCTCAGATCTGATTAGTGTCTTCATTTGATTTTGTTGTTGAAGTTTTGTGGTTTCTCTTCTTTGAGATTTTTTGGAGTGAGATGTAGGAATGCCTTTGATATTATGCACTTATTGTTTATGGGAAGTCATGATACCCTATAAGGTATTGAATTATTCAAAGATGAGTTGAGTTAAAATGTGATAAGTCATTCTTGTAAAATGTGATGAAATCTGATCTGATTAAGAGGGGATTCTCAACTAAGGTACATTAATGGATACCCCTGCAAATAGTGGTGAATTTTGATCTGATTAGTTTTTAGATTTTTCTCCAATTCAACTTCTGCTCCAGTTGTCATGATTTTCTTTTGAAGCATTCAGTCTTCTTGTCATATTCTGGGGCCGATTACCTCACAATCTCATGAGGCCTCTCAAAATTGCCACTGCCCTTCAATCAATCAATCCATTACTTCTTTATCACATGATAATCTGGTTCCAACAACTCAAATCCGGTTGTATTCTTACTGCAGTTTCCCAAAGTACATTGTATATTTATATGTTAATTTATTATTTCACAATGACAAATTTGCAATGCGTAAGCTACATTGTATATTTATATGGTATGATTGCAGCTTTTCTAAAACAAATTTTCTGTTCTTATTTGCTTATATTTGTTTTAAGCCGTGAATAGATGACTGGTTTCTGTTTTCTTATATTTTGTTCTTTTGCATTGAAAAGCATACGAATGGTTTCTTCACTATATGCTTATCAAATGTATATTTTAGCCTTGGTTTTTCTTTCTACTTCTATTTTGGTTAGAAGCTAAATAAAAAAGAACATTTTCTTGTGAGCTGTTAGCAGAGGAAGAATTCCATTAACAAAATGCAACACAAAGTGTAATAAGGTTGGCACAGCTCAAATAATAAATTAACAGGATTAACAAGTTGTCTATGTAATTTAAATGCCGCATAAAAATCAGAAGAAAATCATTAATATAACAAGAAGATACTGTTAAGCTTCTGGATGTCAGATTCTATAAACCAGGGCTTAATAAACATAGAACCTTAAAAGAATTCAAAGAACTCTAATTTATTCAATTGACTAATGCATGCTAGTTTTGCTTGACAATGACTCAGGTTTCCCCAAACTCCAAAAGTTTATCTTCACTACCAATGTGTTGTACCTTATAAAGTTGTATTTGTTCAGTTGTGTTTTTTGGAGTGCAAGCAATATTTTTTATGACCGAGAAGTAAAGGTCAAATTCTGCTTTCTATCCATTTTTCAGCTACATTGTAGCCACACTGTCTTGGCTATCTCTTTCATGCTCTTCTATTGCTGGTCTTATTTCATCACAATGACAAATTTGCAATCAGCAAGTTACATTGTATATTTATATGGTATGATGGTTATAAAACAAAGTTTCTGTTCTGAGCAAGTTTAATGTGAAAAGTACTGCTTGATATTTCGGTAAAAGTTCAATAGTATTAAAAATGGTTACTTACAAGTTGCTTTTACTAGAATCACACTTTTACCATACAAGTAGCTGATCATTAGTAAATTTCAATGATTTTGCTACATTGATTACATCACTAGCTGTGCCAAAGGTGAGGCATAAACCTTTCATAAGATCCTATATTCCATGGTATGTGATATAACTTGAATTGTCATTGTAAAGAGGTTAACTCACTATTTTATTAGCCAACTCTAATAGAAGTGGAACTCTTCTTATTAATGATTCTTGGAGTTAACCACCTAGGGATTCATGCAAATTCAATATGCATGACTTATGTTGTAGCATCCCACTCCCGCAAGACCCGAACCCGACATCGATGGTGACATCCGAGTCCGTGCCTGCGAAAGTGGCATACTAGAGCACTCAATCGATC